>JAODUP010000242.1:0-147500 GCA_025642065.1 Paralvinella palmiformis
GTGTCGGCACTTAGACATCGATTTAAGCCTCCACCCAAGAGGCGTGAATTGCCTTCACCCAGTTCTCAAATTTGATTCCACCAAAAAGGTATGAAGCATTGAATTTTTCGGCAGATCAATCAAATAACAAACAGTTATTCGTCTGAAATAGTCATTTTGAAAACACCTCTTAATTATTTTTTAAATCAATAGAGCAATCTATTTTTTACAGAATTCTGTACTATTAATTATTGGAAGGCAAAAGATTTTATGAAATTGATTTGTTAGCACCAGTAATTCTTTTGTACATGTAGATATGCAAGAAGCTCTCCGGTGCTGGTCGTGGAACAGCAGAATGGTGCACCAACATTGGAAATGAGCTTAGTCAGATCGTGTGCTCTGTCCTCACCTGTGAGGAGTCTGTGGAGAAGCTGTCCCCAATGGCTTAGGGGCTCATGAATAGGTACCAAAGAGCAGGTGAGCCAGCACCAGATCTGATGTATGTCATCGTGGTTGCTGCCGTCAACATGGTGCCACTTCTGTTCAGATTTTATTTAATCGCTGGGTAGATGCTGGCATGGTTATACGGCTGGATGCATCGCTTTGATGCTGCTGTACGCACAGATAGTTATCCAAAGTATGCCTTATTCAAGTCTGCTTTGTCTGGTGCATTGTTTGCCTATAACCGTGCCGATATTGAGCTGCTGGTAAAATCGGAGCGTGCTGCATCTCTGAACAAGTACAGGGAACTCCAGGATGATGAGGTGTTGAGGCACTATATTTCGAAATCGATCTTAAAACATCATGTTCAAAGAGTCACTCTTGGAGCACAAGAGACCTTTAGAGTGGTAGACAATGCCATTCAGCAGTTAAAAGGGCCTGATGGTTTAGATGACAATGGTATCTCACTTTTTAAATCCTCCGAAGCAATAGATGAAGTGTGGGCAGGACAACAGAAGCACTGAGTGCATACAAGATCCGCCGGGTATGCAATGTATACAGTTGTCAGACAGTCAACACGAAATGGAATTCATTTACCATACTACAGCTGTATCAGAGGCAATAACAGTCTGGAAGGCTTTCATCTTCATTTACCACGAATGATACCTGGTATGTTAATTACACGCACAAATGATTTATACTGTTTTGAATGGTGTCGAAAATTAATTAACCAGATGACAATTGTGTACATTTAATAAAGTAACTGTACTATGTTGTGCCTTTGTGTGTGTTTTAGTGAGATAGAGATAGTCAACTAATTGAACTATTGTGAAAGCTTTTTTACATTTCAGAAATTCTAAGAATTGTGCATGAAATCTACGAAATAATTATTAAGTGCAGATATATATATATATATATATATAAATATATGTATCTTGGTATACCAAATTTCATGGATTTTGAATTGGCCTCAGAGCAGTTATTAATAGTTGGATTTATATTTTTCAGGTGATCATATTGCAGCTAAGCCATTCCAGATTTATTTATTAAGTGGTCTTGCTCGGTGGAATGCTGACCGTCATGCTGCAGCTGTTTTTGGTTGCAAGGGACGAAAGAACAGGATTTATTCCTCTTCTCTAATCCATCATCTAAATAAGCGATGTAGGGCTCTTTTCGGTGAGGAAGAGGTCGAGGAGACAAATTCCGTCCACCAGTTCCACCTGGCGATGAACTGATTGGACTTGAATATCTGTTTGTTCAGAGCACTGAACACCTAGCTCCAGTAGATTATAGTGTTCATGAAGATTTGCTTCAAGATGATGGTCCAGAAACCCAGGACACTATCACTTCAGAACATGGAGATGGTGATGATGATGGCTACACAAGTCAGTGCCATTGACACTCACTGATAACGATGCAGCAACAGCATTAGATCCTTCTTGTGTAAGTGATCAAGCTTATCCAGATAAATATATCTGGTATGACTATTAGCATTGGAATAAATAAAAAATAAATATATCCAATATTCTGCAATATAAAGACAGCAAAATGATGTATTATGCTTTAGTGAGCATAAAATGTCTGTCTCACAGTCTAAAAGGAGAGTCATAATTCTATTAATTATGGATACATGCAAGAAATCATCATAACTATGTTACATCAATTGTACAGTGTTGTATTGGACATGGACAGAATTGTATTGAAATTCAGTTATATTCCAAATAAAATACCCTTTTTCATATAGATTTAATACTGTCCTATACCTAAGTATAACAGAAGTATAGTTTGGTAATTCCCTTCTCAGTTAATAAGCCTGCTAGAAATGTGAGAAACCTGCCTATTATTTCTATTAGAGGTGTGGTATTGAAGTCTACTAAGGTTAGTTGCAAATAAACTCAATTGACTTTACACCTGTTAGAGGTGTGGTATTAAAGCTATAATTGGTTTAAAACAAACTCAGTTGCTTTTACACCTGGTAGAAGTGTGCCATTGAAGTCTACTAAGGATGTTTGCTCCAGTTTCAACACAGCTGAGACATGAAGGAGGCAATGAGTGGCAAAACAGCCAACCTTGTAGAAGATGGCTGGTCCAACATCCACAATGAATCAGTCATAGCATCATGTCTACAGGTGAGGAACAGTGTGTATTTCCTTGACAGCCATGACACTGGTTCTATGACAGCGATCAGCATCTCCTCACACACCTGGTGGCAAGGTGCTGCAGTCTGTCGTGGTGATCCACCCTTTGCTGACCTGGCACAAATAGTTCGTTGTTCTGCATTATTACAACACACGTCAAAGACTGTTTATAGCTCTCCGACCCGACACTGTTGTCGTATCATTGGGCCGAGCAGTCTCGTCAACGGGGCTGAGCTTTCTCATGATAAGGGGGTCGAGTTGTCCAAGACAAAATATTTTTTCTGGTATGAATCCATTTCTTCAATAGATCCTTTTGTGCCCAAGGAAACGAATGACCGCCTCTTTCATTGTATTGTGGCACACAACATAGAGTAGACATGATTATTAAAGCTATTTGTGTTGAATTTCACTAACCGTCCTGAGAAAATACAACTGTTTACTTTGCGTTTTGGGAATCCCAAAGACTTGGTTGCTCGTAGCGCCATCTATCGAATGGGTTTCGCGGGTAGGTCTCTTATTGCCAAAGCTCCTAAAAAGTCATTAAAATTTCATTTTGTATCTTACAATACACATTTTAAAAGATATTTTGTGGTGTACAGTATACGATTACTCTACACTAATCCAACGTAGCAAGAAAACACTATTCTACTGGAAAAGTTGAGCCTTTCTGGTTCAAAAATTTTAAATCATATTTTCAGAAAAAGACCATGTTGCAACGGCGACGGCATCTCTGACAGATGTGATACTAGCTTCAGATTCTGATATATGAAATTATATTTAAAATGAAGAATGAACCTTTTAAGATGTTAATATGTTGTTTTTACATATTTGTGTGTATGTATACTTTGAGTGCCATTATTGGCCAGTCTGCTCATATGTCGCTGTTGGATTGACCGCTTGGTTTGTCGCCATTGAGCCAATGTTAGACTGACCGATTGGTATGTCACTGTTGAATCAACCAATAGATTTGTCGCCATTGGACCGACCAATAGGTTTGTTGCCAGTGGACCGATGTTGGATCGACCGATAGGTTTGTCGCTGGTAGACTGATGGCTGATGTCGCCGGTGGACCGACGGAGTGATAGACGTCGGACCGTCAGCGGTTCAACAGCGATGCGCTATCTGGGAGGCAGAGTACATCCTAATACCAGTAAAATTCTAATGTTCGGAAAGATAGCTTAGTATAAAATAAGGTATAATTGTGATTTTGTCTGTTAAATAATAATGCTATCAGACAAACACTATACAGTACTCGATGTGTGGTTATCTAAGAAGGACAAATTATTAGTTCTACTAGTAGTTATTACGTCGCCAAATGGTATATCCCGTAGATCAATCGCTGTGTAACTCCACATTTGCGAGCAAATTACCTTTATTTGAATTTCCTATAATATGGATCAAATGGAGTTATTGTGCTAAAAATGCATTAATTTCTCAACCTACCCTGAAACGGCAGCTTAAGGCCGAAATGTTGTCCAATTATGTAAACAACGTAAGGTGTGTTAACACGCATTGCAAAGACTGTCAGCAATGATAAAATCCTCTTATATTGTCTTGGTATTTATTATGAACGTCATTTAATTTGACTTATAAATTCGAAAAAGAGCTTGGGGGGGGTATGAAAAGACAACAATAGCTATCCTGGTTATTTCGATTTGCATTGTATTAAACATGTTTCCATATAATTTCTTGTACCACTTGTTATGTGAACTGAATAAATATATTGTATTTTGTGTGTGTGTGTGTGTGTCTGTGAACGGGGTCGAGCTGTCTCATAAGGGGTCCAAGTCATCTTGGCCCCAGGCCGAGCTGACACTTGAGCCGAGCTGTCTAGCAACCCCCAGGGGCTAGTGAGATGTAAACGTATTTTTTGGCTCTGATTTATATTTGATTCATACTGAGAGACGTGGAAATCCAGCTGATATAGCATTGTGCGTCGGGCACATTTTGATTCTTTGGACTACATGATATATGCAGACCTATTATTTTGCCCATGGATGTCCCATTATATTTTATTGAAATAATTATTTTACCTGTAATTAATGCGCCAAAATAAGTTCACATTGTATCATTCTATGATATAATCTTGTTGATACAGCACCCGATTTATTATGTTCAGAAAATAAATTACACAGACACACATGCATACGAAGCCATGACTTAATCACACATAAAATATAAATTATATTGATTAATATATTCTTTTCACTGAACAATATTCTTGTATATTTATTTTTATTCAAAATCCCGCATGTAGTCTTCAGGATATCTAGCACTCTTAATCGACATTTATAGTAACCTTCAAACAAGTAAATTATATTCGGACCCAAGCTTCATGCAGAATTTACTTTGTTTATCAATAGGTACCATGCATATACATAGGGCCTATACCTATTCTTATTACATATTATTAATTAGTATTAGCAAGTAGAGTTTTGAGATCAAGCCTATTTCAGCATACACGGCCCGACCATGTTGAAATGTATGGATCACAAAACCGCGAGCATTATTGTACAACCCAGAGGAGGGTGCTCTTTTCACCTATCTATAAGATTCCGTTTTCGACCAGAAATTGCGCCACCCCATCTTCTTAGCTCGGTTTTTAGTTTGTACTAAAGACAAATCTTCGAATTTGCGTTTGTTTGATGCCACAATCAAAACAAATACCGACGAATCGAGATAATAAAAAGCCGATAATGGTGTTCTGGAACTAATCTGTAACTATGGTGGCCGCACAAATAGGACTTGGTTGCTCGCAGCGCCGCCACGCGGATTATTTCCGGAGTACCCCATTGGAAAAATAAAATATGATTTCTTAAAAACATAGGTATATATTTTATTAGTGATTTTGTGTACAGGCGATGCGTGGTTCATTTTGTGCACTGTCTTCAAAGAACAAAATCAATAAAACATGAATTTCACACAAAAACATAACTCAATGAATATTTACTTTTGCTGTTGCTTTTCAGATACAAGTTCAGAAATGCGCGGTTTCACCATGGCAAGTCCCACTCTCGTATCATTTTCGCAACAAAGTCTGTTCCTTTTATTAGTTTTAATATCTACTAACTTCGAAAGGGATTGCTCACAAAGATACGTTGTAACAAACGGTATGCGTATCTCAAGGGCTTTCTTAGTAGTAAGAGGGTATGGTACGATTTGGTGACACCAAAACGTTGAGTGTTGTTGTTCTGAAGAGTTGCTGTAGAAGCGGGCTCTGCTGAAGTTCAGTGATTTCGTTGACATCTGCTGTCGCAAAACTAAGCGTGAACAGCTGTCTCACCCATGATGGATATGACTCTCTGGTGGGGAAGTATCCACCGAGAGACTTTGCGAGCTCATCTAAGTGCATTGCAATTGCTTGCTTCAGCTCCCCAGGTATAGAAATGTCTCCAATTCCAGACACGTCTTTGATCATACTTATACAGTCGTCCAGCAGGGGAAGGTTTGCGAAGTTATCATGCTCTGTTAGTCGTTTCCATAAAGGTAGCTTTTTGTAAACGCCTTCAGGTTTTCTTCCACTTCGATGATGTTGACTTCACCATCCTACATCTGTTGATTGAGATGATTGAAAGCATCGAAAATATCTGCCATGTACGTCAAAATGAAAATGAACTCAGAGTTTTCGAATGTTGGTACTCTCGCAAAAACTAGAATTGCTCAACTTGGCATTGCAAATCATGCATTGAGGACGCTGAATCCCATCACATTCCTTTATACACGTAAATCCATATTGTACAAATGACGTACAATCACAACAGCAACAAGTCGATTACTAAGCGCACCATGTTCCTTGCAGCACAGATAGCAAACCCACGCGATATGGCGTGATCAGCTGCAGCCAATACTGTCCAAGCTGAGCGTAGGTCACGAATAATACTAGCGGGTTGACGGAACGGACACACACACACACACACACACACACATAAGCTTTTAATTTGTTAAGAAATGATAGAAATATGTAGGTTTGTTTACTAATAACCACATTTAGGCATTCACTTTTATCCAAATAGTATGGAATCTGACGCACCGTGATAAATATTACTAAAGAAAGAATATGTTTTGAAATGTTGAAAATAGTCTTAGAATTCTTTACCCCTGCCGAACCCCTGAGACTGACTCAACGAACCCCTGGGGCTCGATCGAACCTAGGTTAAGAACCACTGCTCCAGGAGAATCGAGCTCAGTGACGCACCGAAAACAGAGGTTAAGCAATCTCACAGTCCACGTACAATGCAAAATTCGTCAACAAATGACCTGATGCAGTGAAAACTTAGGAGAAATAATCAAGTCAAATGGTGACGAAAAGAAACAATTCTTTGATGACTTAACATGTTCAAGGACTGGGTTCGAAAGATTAAGGACCATATCTGATAAAGCAAGAGTCCCAGCACGAGTTTTCAATCTGGGAACAGACAACAAGTGAAAACCATATTAACGTAGCACTCTATGCGCAGGTGTGTTAGAGAAAACATGGAAAGAGTGATAGACCGTGATACCAGACGTTGCAAGTCTTCCGATATAGCGGAAGACCTTCCGCTTTTCCTGTTTTTCTAGAAAACCTTCGGATTTCCCACTTTATTTTGAAAATCTTCGGCTTTTACGGACTTGGCCTATGGTCAAAGCGCCACCGACGTCAAAAATATAAATTAAAATATAGTTGAAAGTAGCATATAATTTGTGATAATAAGAGAGCTTAGTTGTATAGTGTACGAAGTAAATAGCAGCAGTCCAAAAATAGTTTTGGGAAAACCGCAAACAAACCATGGGAAATGGTTCTTAAAACAGTTTCTTATTTTTATTGATTGGGATCTATTTGTTGAGAATGAGCGGACCAAGTGAGTGCTGTGCATGATATTTTATACCAATCAGAGAAGCGATCTAGAAGAACAGGAAAATCAATGGTGTCAAAAGCTGCAGATAATTCTAATAGTGTTAGTGCTGTGACCTTTCTTGTCTCCGTGCTGTGTCGTTATGAACGTTCAATATAGCGGTTTCTGTAGAGTGAAATTGTTTGTAAGCAGACAAAAAATATTAGACAAGTGATTGGAGTTTATGTGAACATTCAAACGACTGGATACGACTTTTTATAATACCTTAGATATGAAAGATAGATTATCAATAGATCTATAGCTGTTTAAGTCATTGGCTGGTAATGGTATTTTCTTAAAAGGAGTGTTTACCTCGACGTGTTTAAAATCAGATGGGAACACTCCAAATCTTCTTCTGCTTTCTATCTTCTAGGGTCTCAAGTTTGCAACAATACAGAACAACTGAATCCGATATCTGCCAATCCTCTGATACTAAATACCAATTCTGAGAGTAAGTGTCATTGTTTAAGCAATAGTTTATCACTACGATTGCCTCCCCAGCTTATGAAAAAGAACGAAATATTACCATGCGATGTTATACCAAATATACATTGGGTGATATTGTATAACTTGTAGTTAGTATTAACTGTGCTATGACTTTCAGGATATTTGGCTACTAAAATATATGAACCATCTATATCTGATACAGAGTTTGGAAATATGGGCCGAAAGAATGCTGGTAACGACTCTCTTAAATTTTCATTATCTGCCCATTGTTTGAGGGCAAGACACAGAAGCGTATTCCTAAAGCAGATATTGATAGATACGACAGATAGCTGATAAACGGACATGAAACATATAGACTATATATTGAATTTTTATTATATATTGAATTTAAAACAAAACAGCCACATTCAGATGAATACTAGAAATTATGATTTCAATATAGATCAAATTAGTTTATATGAGATGTAGGTTAAAAATCGGAAAAGAACCCTAGACATTCATAGATGAATGTTTTGATCTATTCGGCTCATCTTTTAAAGGTCGAGATCTTGTTTTCTTCTTTAAAAAATATTAATTTATACCTTTCTGGATGATCGTAGTATTACACAGCCATCCATTTATGTCCCCTGAAACCATTAAAATGTATATAGTTCTGTATTGTTCACGCTAAACATTTAAGAATTTACTGCAAAAAACATCCTTCCTAGACTTTGTAAGCCTATTTCCGGTTGAACTTACAAGACACCCCCCCCCCCCTCCAACATTATCAGGTATACATAAAATCTATCAAGGATGACAACCAGAGAGCTAGTTATTTTCCGGAGCATATGTTTATCAATAGAAGTATCAAATAAGTTGATATCCATGTTGTAACTAATGGAGATACCAGTGTTTAAACATCATCTATTTTTTAGTTGTTTAGTGCATGCATAAAGAGGCAATAGGCACAGAGCATTAACATATCTAAACATCCTTCGAGACCTACCTCCATAAATCTGAATACAAATACAACTATACATACATTAATCTAAAAATAAAATATTCAATACCTGCACATATTGATAGATGTATACGTATACCTAAGCATGTGTCTGGTCTACTCATCAGCCTGTGGGAACCAGCTAATTCGCTTTTCGTATGCGACAAATATGTCACGCCCACAGGAAAGCGGCTACATGCAGGCTACGTACAAAAAGCTAATGCACGTAAAAACATACCATTTGGTACCACAGCTCGCAGCAAACAACCCGTGAGTGTGGTTCAATGGTGACTTGCTACATACATATCATAACTATTTTGACACCACAGTTTACATTCAATAGTAATTTTCTGTGGTCTAAAAGAAACCTGTATATAAAACATTTCGACACCTCAGATGCTGACCTCAGCTTTATTCTGGGTTCGAATGACTAAATAAATCCTACCTATATGAACCATGTATATCGATACACGTCCGACTAGTCTGGTGTCGAAGTTCTTCTCTAACCTAAGTTAAAAGTTCAGCCTTTTATTTACACTCAGCGTGTTAACAAACATTACAGTTTGTTAACCACAAGAAAATGTACACTAACTCAGTATGGACTCACTGAAGTGATTTAACTAAAATAAAAACATTTACTGCAAAAACATCCTTCCTAGACTTTGTAAGCCTATTTCCGGTTGAAATTACAAGACACCCCCCCCCCTCCAACATTATCAGGAATACATAAAATCTATCGAGGATGACAACCAGAGAGTTAGTTATTTTCCGGAACATATGTTTATCAATAGAAGTATCAAACAAGTTGACATCCATGTTGTAATTAATGGAGATCCCGGTGTTTAAACATTTTCTATTTGTTTTAGTTTTCTTGATTTTGTAATATCCATTATAACTTATAAATAGTCATTTTTATGTTTTATATAGGTGTGCACAGATATGGCGTATTGTCTCTCTCTCTCTCTCTCTCTCTCTCTCTCTCTGTGTGTGTGTGTGTGTGTCTTTATAGATCATTTTATTATAAACTAGATTTGTGTATAATCAGGTATAAACGTTGTACGTATGTACTGTCAATACTGTATTCATTTAATATAAAGCGATAACTAAATCTCTATATAGCTATGTGATAACACTATTAATATATATGTATATATATATATATATATATATATATATATATAACATTATATTTATAGTTATCAAATAGATAATTTTGATTACGGAAAGGAAATAGAATTTTACGACATTTATTGATCTGTTTATCCCGGATATCTGGAACTGATGTATGCCCTTATAAGATTAATAAAAATATGTAACCAAAATAATCTTATTTTGAGAGCACGAACTCCAGATAATTACTAACTACAAACTAATTTAATAAAATTTGTTCTTATACGAGTATTATTGATAATATATATTTTCTAGAATAGTCTAAGACCATCTAAAAATAAATCTGTTATTTTGAGATGAATGTATATGTTAAAATGCTGATATATCGTAAATATCTCAGAATTATTCATATTAGATTATATCAATAAGTGTAGGTTAGATGTAAGTGAAGTGAAGAGTAATTGTTTTTAATTCAATTATCAACAATTTATTGAAGCATTGCTGGCTTTTCGTGTTTACTAGTAATATTAATATATACAAATGTAAAATAATTTAACTGAATGGCAGCACACTATGTGGATTATCAAAATATAGTCACTAATGCATTTATTAGGTCTGTATAGTAAATATGTGTGTGTGTGTGTGTGTGTGTGTGTGTGTGTGTGTGTGTGTGTGTGTGTGTGTTCTGTGTTTCTGACTATATGTCCATGTAATAATATCTATGTTTACATGTGGAGCTGATTAGCTAGTCGGTTACTGACTGGTTATCTTGATGTCTTGCTTAACATCAGGTTAAATAAATGGATTTCCACCTTTATAATGGCAGCGTGAAGGACAAATAGATGAATGTTAATAAGATCAATGACTTTGGCAATATTCCAACATAATATCGATATCAGATTATAGGCATCTCTTATAACGGCTAAGGTGTGGGCCGAGTAAGAGTTAAATGTTTCTTTAACTAGACACCCACAGAGTGATGTAACTATGATTAAACTGATCAGTTATTTTAAGTACAGGTTTCCCGTCTGAGTGTCTATCTAAGGCAACCCGTCTATATATTAAATTATGGTACGCAGACTTTAATTAAGGGAAGTTAGATCAGTCGATTGGAAGAGATCAAATGGTAGCCTTCACACACTGGACACCATCTAACTATACATTGAACATTGGGTGGATGAACCTTTAATAGAATATATAAATAAACCTCAATTCAGAACCTGCGGAGCTCGTATTCAATTGGAAGTTGGAACGGTGAATACACGAACAGTGGTTTGTATCGGTGATTAAGGATGTCGGCAATTAGTTAAGAAAGTGGATAAAAGTACCATCGTACGGATTGGTGGTGGTCGGTAAGTGTTGTTGTTTTTATGTAATAGCAATGAATTTCTAAACGTAGTAATATGTAATAATGGCAGAGTCGTAATATAGCGAAATATTGTTATATTGTTAGGTCCAATTTACTTCTCGCTAATTTTACCTTTACAACATCCAGGTTATTAGCTGCTGCCCTTTAGTTAACTCACATGGATCGAATTAGACTTTTTTGCTATATTTATTTGGTAAGTTTCGTTTTGTGTCGGTACATTAAATTTACGAATGTAATATGCTTTATATGTGATGACAGTATAACATATATAGCTGTCAGAAACAGTCTATGCGATTATTACCTAAAACCAAAATGTTATATAATGTGAGAAATAAAAGAAATTATTGCTGGATTATGAACAAAACATCGTTAAACTGTAATTATTATTATAATGATAAGTTCAATGGCGTCCATTGATCATCAGAGAGCACATCTTCATTATAATAAAAACAAATATGTATCATACTTGTCATAACAATAATAAAAAGTAATAACATTTGTTTTTATATTTAAAGAATACTGTTATCACATTATAAAGAAAAGTATTTAGTAATAGCATAGCCACAATTACGCTTACTTATAATTTGTTTTTGTTATCTAATAATAAATGTCAACTATTACCATGATTTCTGTGTGAAATAGAACAGTCTAGTCTGTACATTATGTTCGTAAATGATCCAAGGTATTACATATATCGTTGGTTATAGAATAGAATAGAATAGAATAGAATAGAATAGAAATGTATTTCCAACTTCTACAGTACAGACAATATATATATATATATATATATATATATATATATATATATATATATATATATATATATATATATATAAGCTAAATTTAAATGTAAGACATATGTGGAATGCCGGTGGACCAGTGTAGCTATGAAGCTGTCTTCCCACTGCCCCATAATACATAATAGTGAGGTTCTGTGTGTGCGTGTATGACCATCAGCCAGCAAGCGGACATCAAAAAGGAAAACAATTACTCTCTCTCTCTCTCTCTCTCTCTCTCTCTCTCTATATAATATATATATATATATATATATATATATATATATATATATATATATATATATATATATATATATATATATATATATCACATATACATACATACATACATACATATACATATCATACATATATATATAATATATATATATATATATATATATATATATATATATATATACATATACATACACACACACACACACACACATGTACATACATACACATACGTATATATCTTAAGAGCTTTAACAGGATCTAAGACACAATAAATTACATAAAAATAACTTAAAAATAACAGCGCAGGCAAGAATTAGTGGCAAGATGTACTTTTCCCAAGCCTGACTAGCTTGAGGAAAACAATCTGGACCAAAAGAGTTACTGCATGTTAATTGGCTTTGATAAGAACAAAAAATATTTGCCTTCATAACATTTTTGAATTTTGAATGAGACATGTTCTGAGGCAGTGTATGAAACTATTTGTTCCATAAATTGGGAATGGCATACAGCGGCAATGTATTGGCAAAATGGGTTTTGCACCTGATATCATGCAAGATATCTGATTGCCTAGTTGCTCGCGAGTTGGGAATGTCGTGGTTAAATCTGAATATTTTTTGCTCAAATGAGTAGGGAAGATATTTTGTGATGAAGTCAAATACAAATAATGATGATTGAAATATATGTTGATCAGTTATTTTCATAATACTTGTAGCTTTGAATAATGGGTCAGTATGACTATTGAATTTTGCATTATTGATGGTCCAAATTGGACGTTTCTGAAGTAACGCTGTACGGTGTAGTGTTTTGACATTACAATTTCGCCATGCCAATATTCCATAACATATATGGGAATGTACCAGTGAAAAATACAGAGTTCTCAAACGGTCCTTTGGTAATATGTTTTTTACTTGTTTGATTCAGAACAAGGCGCTGGATATTCGCTTTTTAATATGGGCGATGTGATATTTCCAACTAAGATTTTCATCTATGAAGATGCCCAAGAATTTTACTGATTTTTCTTCGCAATCGTTCCCTATTCTTTTTAATATATTATTATTAATTGTAACAGTCAGCCCTGTGAAATTGCATTGTTGTTGATATGGTCTAATAACGATATATTTAGTTTTTCTTGGATTTAGAGATAATCTGTTTGCGCAAAACCAATGGAACAATTTGCCTCCAGAAATAACGCTTGTAAGTTAGAGTTCGACATGCACATTGTGGTGTCATCAGCAAGTGACAATATATTACCATTACACTAATTTGGTGCATCATTCACATAAATGAGATACAATAAAGGACCGAGAATAGAGTCTTGAGGGACACCACATTGTATATTGAGAAGGCTGGAGCTATGACCATCAATGTCTACAAATTGACTTCTATTTGCTAAGTAACATTTAAACCAATTATTAGCATTTCCACGTATTCCATAAGTGTTTATTTTATTTTAAAGTATTTCATGCCTGATGACGTCAAAAGCTTTGGACAGATCACAAAAGATAGCCAAAGTAATTTCGGGTCTTGGCTTATTATTATATTCGGCACAATAATTTAGAAACTGAATGATCGGGTGTATAGTTAAATGCTTGGGGCGAAAGCTGTATTGGTGCTTGAAAAAAATGGGTTCCAAAAATCACAGTAACTTTTTTTACATACTTTTCTCCAAAATTTTGGAAATGGCTGGTAGTAAGCTTACTGGTCTGTAGTTTTGCAGAAGACTTTGTTCAGAGGATTTGTAAATAGGAATAACTTTCTGATTTTCAGGACCAGTAACAAACGATCTATTTATTATGTGAGTAATGGGTTGCAAAATGTTGGAAATATTTTCCTTTAACAATTTTTGGAGATGCCATCATAACCATGGCTTAGTTTCGGTTTCAAATTATAGGTAGTTAAAAGAACGTCAGATGGCACCACTGGGTCAATAAACATGCATATATTCTGTAAAATGTTTATTTGATTGAGGCACGTTTTGATTGGTCTGAATGCCAATTTTAGAAAATTAATTATTAAAACCTTCCGCAATCTGACATTTGTCAGTAATTAGGTTCCTTTTATTAAAAATGTTTGAGGAAAGCTTGTTTTGTTATTGAGTTTGCCCATATTATGTTATATGTAATATATACAAAGACAATATGATATGTAATATTAATATTCTCGACAATACTAATTTTTCTCTGTAATCTCAGATGATGATAAATATTTTTGACTATTATCAATTCTACTGAATAATCTAGCTTTATTTATTTGTCAGTTTGTCATTTCCATTCTCTGTACAACGACTCCCAGTACCCAATTGTCGTCGAAGTTTTATAAGGACAAGTTTTATAATGCCTCCTTTCTTCTGGATACCTTACTTCGGGATTATGATAAAAGACTGAGACCAGGATTTGGCGGTACGTAACTTTCTAACTATTACTGTTTAACCTTGGTGAGTCACAAATCCCAGTTTTATCATCTTAATCGAAATTTGCTGTCGTTTAGCATTTGAACATTGATAATTCTGGTAGTTAATTGGTGTATGTATGAGAGGAAGAAAATGGGAGAGAGAGTACATAATTATTTACGTCTGAAATAAATATAATGATGATGTTGAATGATAGTGTTACATCACTTAAATGATAAAATCTTGTATCTATACTATCTAATAGGCGAACCTCTAGTGGTCGATGTAAACATTAATATCAGGAGTATGGGGCCCATATCAGAGAAGGACATGGTAAGTAAAGAAACATGTCCATTATTTGTTTGACTTATTAATGGAAAGGTACAAAATATTAGTATTTATTTGTGGTATATTTCTTCTTGATTACAATTTTAAATGAAGGTTTCATATAAGTAGTAATTTTATAATATATACATATATATATATATATATATATATATATATAAAATTTTGTTTATTTAATTTTTTGTTTATAGTCAGACCAATAAAAATAAACCCCGTTCACAGTTCTTTTGGATTTATCACAAAATCTCGACCATAGACTCGACTCAGTATTTTCTAGTACCAACTCACTCCCGATATTTCACTCAAACGCATCCGATGATCATGAACAGTCATGAACAGGATTCATCGACTAATTTTGTTTTACTTCTGATAAAACAGTATTTCCTAATAAAGTTATTTTTAATTCTGAAGCATTTAATCGTTTGATTATCATTTATAAATACTAAAATATTACAAATAGAATATTTTCATTACGTGTACTGTTTGATAAAATTTAAATGGAATTATCTATGAAAATTTCAAGTCACACTTGACATATGGTTCCTCATTTACGAAGAATGGGACTAGATTTAGATTTTCCAGAAACACTAAAGGTTGTTTATCAGAAAATATGTAATAAAAAGATAATAAAACTCGTTCAAACATATATATCTATGTGGATCAGATTAATCTAATGTGGGATGAGTTTTCCCAAATAACTACTATGTATGCTTATATGATATCAATAAACCTATTTATTCATTCACATCTAACAATAATCAACACATTGGCTGACTTTACGGAGAAACTTGAAGAATAATCATAGGTATATGACGCCATTTTCATCATTATATTATATTTCTAAGTTAATGTGTGTATCTATTTGAATTGGTGAATGAAGCTTATTTTAGAATACTCCTCAGGGTAACTTCAGGCAAACTGATATATAGGCATGGTCTTTTCACTCAACGATATAGCTGGTCCCAGGATCGGATAGAATTCTTCTTAAGTGTTACCAGCGACATTAATGCAATTGCTTTTAATTATTCTGGTATTAGTTTATTGCATTTCTTGTCTACTTGGATTTCAAAATACTCCCTCTAGCCTTGTAAAGTAGAAAATACGAAAATTAAATCATAAAAAGTTATGATTTCTGAACTAGAAAAAAGATGTCTGGAAATGGCTAGAATCGAAGATTTTGCATCTTTCAAGTCGGAGCTTCTGTGGGCCTTATAGGTGACCCCCACTACCCTCGCCCAATTTATTTGCCTCATTTAAAAAAGAGTTTAGTTACTGCCATGATATAGGTCCGATCTGAACCCAGACCTGGGCATATACAGCACCGCTGTTTAACCCTTGTGCTGTTGAAGAGCCCTTGTACCTCTATACCTTAATAGCAATACTAATTGTTGATGCACCGAAGCGGGGGAGTCGATTTACAGTAAAACATGATAGGTAAAGATTGGATATTGAACAAGACCCAATATTCAAAGTAAATGAAATTAGAAAATTCCATATAGATATGTCTATAGGTTATTTATATATTATTTGGAACTATATTTCCGAAATATATTCATTTTACGAAACATTCAACCATTTATTTCCCGTTAAAAGTTCCAAATTTTTTAGCAAGTCAAATATTTTATCAAATGAGAGTGTCACGAATATGATGTGGTATAGCTATGAGGTGATTTGGAGAAATAGCTATTCTTTAGTTATACATTGTTTACCTAGGCTTACCAAATGGATTGCTACTTCCGGCAGAGCTGGGTGGATCATAGACTAGAATTTCATGGTAATGGGACGCCTAATGTATTACCAGTCAGCATCAGAATTCTGGATCGTCTGTGGAAACCGGACACTAACTTCTACAATGGAAAGAATTCCTATTTACATACCGTCACATCTCCAAATAAATTATTGAGAATTAACCAGAATGGCAGGATTTTATATTCAATGAGGTTTGCTACGTCAGTGTTATATTTGTGTGTGCGTGTGCGCGCGCGCGCGCGTGTGTGTATGAGTGTATTTCTAGAATATGTATATCTAAATGGATGAAGCCCCACGCTAAGACCATTTATTTCCACAGGATAACCATAAAGGCATCTTGTCCAATGTATTTGGAGAAGTTTCCGATGGATATTCAAACATGTCCTCTCAAATTTGGCAGTCGTATGTTATATCCATATATCTATATGCATGTAATTCATCCATCCAATTATCTACCCATCAAACATTCCATCAGTCAAACATTCATCCGTCCAATTATTCACACACACGCGCACAAGAGAGAGAGATGGACCCACACACACAAACAATCACATTCCCACCAATCCACCGACCCATTTCAAACAAACAAACAACTCACCCAGCCATCCATCCGTACATCCATCGATGCATCCATCAAGCCATCATCCATCAATCTATCTCATACATAGACTTTATAAAGCCATCATCCATCAATCTATCTCATACATAGACTTTATAAATAGTAAATATATGTAAACAACAAACTTATGTCTTATTGATAATAACAGTCAAGTGTCTTCTGTTTACATCTCCCATCATATCTAATATTATATACTTTTATCAATATTTAGATGGCTACAGCGTACCGGATGTAGTGTATAAATGGACATACGGGACCAACAAGTCTATAAAAATAGCATCTGATATGACCTTGTCACAGTTTGACCTTATCAGCTTTCCACATCATAACACGACTTTCTATCAGCACAATATAGGTAAGATAGATGTATCACTAATATGACAGGATAAAGAGAAGTAAAACAAATTACTAATATCACACAACTTGTAGACCCATAATATAGCAGATTTAATTAGTGGTTTATTGTTTAAAATTTGCCAATAACATACTGACAATTCCAAATAACGTTTTAAGCCAATATATTGGGGAGCCATATTTCAAAAGCCCAATCGATTATCAAAGAATTATACTGCTTTAAATACATTTTAAATGCAGCACATCCGAACTGTTTATTTAGTTAAATGTAATCTGATGAAAACGGATGAAAGTAAGTTGTCGCCGATGACCTACAAACCACAATAATAAATGCGACTATCATAAACTTGACATTAAATATTGCAATTAATCGATTAGTGAAATAAATGCAAACTGCTCAATTTTACGACCAATTTTTACAGTTAATTGTTTAATTAAATCATTGTTCAAATGCAGCATATTTTGACAATCAGTCCATTTCGAAAAAAAATTCTTCTATTTTGCTGTTTTCAAAATATGATACGGAGTTCATTTATTTCGGATACGAACAGAGAAATCAGAGATTGTCATAATTGTAGTGCGATCTGAATAGTAAAAGAATAACTGTGCGGCGTTCATTTGATTACGATCGCGATGATCTTGTATCAATATGTATCCGAATGTTCATATCATCAAAGATCGAACTGTTCGTTATCTCGAGATCTATTAAATTTGCTTATTGATCTTTAACAAAAATAATAATGAGCAGAAAATACTGTCACTGAAGTAAAATCGAACTTATTATTCTATACAAATTCATGATGATTATAACATATAAAGGCTATGGTACCAAATACACATTGTGGCATCGGGCCCGTAATGACCCGGTATCGGCTACATTATCGATCTGATCACTTTTACGGTAACATCCCGTTACGGAGCTGATACTGTACCAATACGACGAATACGATTATTTATTAATGTAATTAATTATTAATGTATTTGGTGTCATATCAGTATACTGATCAAATACGTCCCATTATTCCAGTAATAGAATTATTACAATAAAACTAAATATAGATATATGTGATATTATATGTTATTAATAAGAAGATCACTGTCAGTATTAGCACATACTTCATTCATAACAATATTATCAGTTAATATCACCCAATTGGACTAGTTTCTAGTCAATTATAAAAACTGTTCTTTAATTAAAGAATTGTTTCCTTTTTTCGCCTTTGAATAATGATAATTATAATTATATTTTCAAATTCTAATATTCTTTTCCCATGTCAGTATGTTATTAAATATCGTATAATTAATAATTATCAAATATATAATACTTATAGGTAGCACACGCAATACATATTTGTTTAGGTTTGCTGTACTTTTAGTACTCTTGTAATTGAATCCAAACCTAATTTGTCAAACCAGTTGAATAGATTGAGTACAGAAGGACGTCTTATGGACATCTTTCATGGATGTCTTGTAGGTTATACAGAAAGTGTCATCTACTGCATTGGGGGAATCATCTGTCATATGTACATTATATTTTATGTTGCAAATAGAGTATTAATTTCTATCTTCGAGTTAGGATTGTTGCTTGCTTTAATGTAACCTGTTAAGAGTCTAAACTACCTAACTGTTTAGATTGTTTCAAAGTTAATTGCCAATATTAACATGATTATATTTGATAACTTCATTTCTACATTAAAATTCACATTTGTGAAACATTGCATTTTATTATTACAAACCTATGCTATATTTCTTTACCCATGATACCGATTTATCAGTCATTAACAAATACATTTTATTTAATCCACATTTAATCCATTTTAATCCAGAAATCATAAGTTTATTAGACAGACCATTTCAAAATGTTTAGATTTTTTTAAATTCTTGTTTTTAAGAAGTTGGTTTCTATCCACAGTAATTTTATTTTATTACAATAAAGTAAAATAATGGATATTCTGTATCTATTGACATTATATGTCCTCTAACTATATATTTTTGTTGACAGGATTATTCTCCGTACTTACGGTTGACTTTATATTAAGACGTCACATGGGCTACTTTCTTATAAACCTATACGTTCCATGTAGCCTTCTGGTAGTCCTATCCTGGGTGGCGTTCTGGATCAACAGGGAAGCTACCTCTGATCGGATATCTCTTGGTAGGCATTCTAGATCAAGAGAAAACAATTCACTTAGAATTAATAAATGGACCCAAGAAATATATAAATCAAATAAGGTTGAAATGCAAGTACTTACATAAGCACGCACACAAGTCTTTGGGGATTTATCGTTTATCGTTTCAGGTATAACCACAGTACTAACTATGTGTTTTATGACCATAGATAACAGACGTGACATCCCCAAGGTATCTTACTCTACAGCACTCGACTATTTTGTTGCAACATGTTTCACTTTCGTTATGGCAACAATCATACAATTTGCTGGAGTGCATTACTTTACAAAACGTGGAAGTGGTGAAATAATACACGATTCTGATAGCGAGGATGAATTACAGGTCTGTTATATATATATATATATATATATATATATATATATATATATATATATATATATATATATATATATATATATATTGAGATGGATGGATGGATGGATGAATGGATGGATCATCTGCATATATATAATAATAATAATAATAATAATAATAATAATAATGTATATTTATTAAAGCGCCCTTACTAGCAGGAGCCATTCAAAGGCGCTGTACAAATAATATGTAATATAATAATACCCCAAATAATATGTCTGTAAGAACCCTGTAATGGTTTAAAAGATAACAATTATTTATCTGTGAAAGCTATATATTTTTTTTTAATTCTAGAAGTCTCACATCATTACTGACACGTGTAAGTCCAGCAGTAACAACAAACCTGACAATGACTTAAACAATATGTCTGATGCGAGTATAGAAAACAAGTCAGACAAAGAACATTGTTTAATTCAGTTTGTTTACTGCCTCCTCGGTAGTTCTTCTTATAGATTACGTCGACAACGACTTATTGGAGATAAACGTTTTAATAGCGTTAGTAAAATAGATCAATTATCTCGTGTCATCTTTCCTGTTAGTTTTATTGTATTTCAGACCTGTTATTGGTCATTCTATATCTATGCTAATATAACTCATATGGCGATGTAATACTTACTATATAGAAATTATGATAATGATTTTAGGTAAATGAGGTACGTTCATCTATGCATGTTATTACATTATTTATTTCAGTGAAGCTTTTTTATTTATACTTTATCTTGATAACGACCTGTTTTCTTATAGTGCAGCAGCAGTGGCACCAAGAGTGGTTTTAGGTTCTATACAACGTTTTATTCTTATTTTGGTAACATCATGTCTGTGGACAGAATGAAGCGGATGACGCTTTGTCACCCCTGGGGAAACAAGTTATGGCCAAAATGGCCGCCATCCCGATACAAAGTTTCCCAATATATGTTTGTATGGCCTGGGAAACTATTGAGATGCATAACGACACTGGTGGTGTATTAGTTTATATAACTATAACCACAAAAATCTGTTTTTCACACCAAAATACCATATTTGCATCAACTTATTTCAAACTTCAACCCACAAGAATGACATGCATGTATATGACTGGCCATTATAATACATGTACATATATATGAAAGTAGATTGTATTTCGTGGTGGAATTTGAGAGTTTGAGGAAAATGGGGATATTATAAGCCATATGTAAATTCGTGTCAACTAAAGTGAGTTCAGCATTGTATGATATACCCCTAAGTTTGCTTGATCTAATTATGTTTTCATACGAACATGCCCTGATGTAATTAGGGATTTATTACAGTCATTGTCACACAATCATATTTGGGGGGGGGTAAAGAAGCATGCAGAGATTGTCACTAACTATACTATCACCACCACAAATTAACATAACTTCACTGATACAGCTGCTGCAATTGCTGCAAATAAATAATATATGTTAGCTACCACCAACATGCAAATATTTCGAAACTAATTCTTGCTGGTCCTACAATGAAAACGTATCAATAACGTACCGTTTGGCACAAAAATCATCCTTTTGTGTGGTCTAGCAGTGAAGTTGTTGTGAATTTTGTATCACAATGGCGGCCATTTTGAATTTTGGCATGCTGGAGCTACAAAAATAACAACAACAAATTGTATAGACCCTAAAACCACCCCTGGTAAAACAAAGCATTCTGCAACTGGGCTATTAGTCTAAATGAAGAAAAGAAAATATCTTGTTAGTGAAATATTAGCTCCTAATAATTTAGTAATGTATGGGGGAGAGGGTTATTATTTTGGCTAGATGTTACACTTTCCACCGACAATCTATAATCTTTCATATAGTAAATGTGTGATCGAGATATTACATGTCCATATTAATTCTATATTTATATATATGTGGCGACATACCTGTTCTGCTAAAGAAATATCACAATAAGTTCTACTCTTGATTTTAATGTTATTGTCTTATAATCGTTTGGATTCGAATTCTTCAATATGGAATACGTGATTTTGATGGCTGCTAATTATAACTTTATCATTGTAAAATCTTGTAATCAAGGAACTGAACAATATGTTGCTTAGTGTGTTAATTATAGGGTGCATTCTTTAGTGATTATTTATATATATATATATCATTTATATAGTAAATGTATGTACACTAGGAGATATAGATGAGCATTCACTTGAATAAATTGTTACCTTGGATAGTTACAGGCCAACCTTAGATAATGACACATTATAACACCTGCATATAACTAACTCTGCAAATTCATAGTACGAAATGTGATGCTATCAAAGGATGATTTGCAGTTTTGTAAATACATTATTACAGAAAACTTACAATGAGATACCAACTACTCTTAAACGATACAAAATATTTATCCCTATCTTATTAGCTTCAGAGGATTTCAGCTAAATGTAGTAGTAATGTAGTAGAAACTCAGAACGAGGTTCCGACATTCAGGAGATCTATCCCGAACACTACACAGGTAGCCGGAATAATTCAAATTACACGGAGCTAACTTATGCGTCAATTTGATAACGTTTGTCATTGTTATTTGGAATAATTGCATGTTCATTATTTTAGAAATAATGCCTTTATACATATTTAATGGCACAAATGCAATTTTACAAAAATTATTTGTCCAATAACAAAACGAAGATTTGCTAATACAATCGGGACATAAAAGTGTTAGTTACTGGGACCCGGTTCAAACAAACTAAAATATCGTTAATTACCTTTTTGTAACCTATCAAATAATTTAGTCATCAAAGTTCAATAATTTGTATACAAATTAATGTACCCGTCTTTATCTTACTTTTATACGTTCGTTTATTATTTATTTATTTGATTATAAGCATTATTTTGATGCATAAAGTTGGCCCCTGTTGTTGATTCATCAACTGCAACAAGGATATTTACCTATTGTTTTTTACACCTTAGTCATCGGCTGTACACATAGAAAAAAACCCGGAGAAAGTTGTAATTTGTTACCCCAGCCATTGATTCTGTAGATGGCAGCATGGTTAAATAGAAGAGACCGTGATAAGATGCCTGTTCAAATTTTCAGGTATTTACTGTGCGGTCGATCTAATATCGACATGAGCCGTCTAGTATAGTCAATGAAATACTACTTATTGGATATAACTATTGTAAAATCATTAATAAAACCTTTATCAAATATGGCATATAGAGGGAAGAGGCATTATGTTTAAACAAATTGTTTTGTTTTGTTTAATATTAATCTTTAAGAATCACATTAGTTTGCATTTTACTGAGAATGCTTTGTTTCGATCGAAAACTAATGTGATTTCAATAGGAATCTTTACAGAAAACAACTGTTTATCAGAGATCAAACCACTCTTCCCCGACTAAAGGTATATCCACTTAATTTCAACTTGGAAATCGTGTCCTGTAGCTTCTTGGTTTATGAATAGGTGCTTCTGAATATAGCTAACCTTCCGGTTGACATTCTCTACATCCTGTAATTACTACCGATAATGTTGACCGGATGACCCTTGACAACACCTAGCAATTTCAACCAGAAGGAAGCTTACAAAGTATAAACATCGTGTTGTATTTGTTGTCACTTTCAAATGGGGTGATGACAAATATATAATATTTGTTTTATTATCATTTAGTTTTAGAAGATTTTGAGTAATCCATAGCCGAATACCTGCAATAGAAATGTTCTAAATTCTTCAAGGAAGAGGAGAAATTTAATTCATTGTCAGGATCCAGTGATATATACAGTTGTGTGTCATCAGCATACAAGTGATATTTAACCCCATATCGCTGCGCAATGATCCCAAGAGGACGGGTATACATTGTGAAAACCAGAAGACCAAGAACTGAACCCTGTGGTACACCAAATAACAAAAACTGAATGTCAGATAAAATACCATGAATAGACACTCCCTGGGAGCTTTTTTCCAGATAGGATCAAAACCATTCAAGTACCTTACCTGACAGACCAAACATGTCTTTTAACCTAGAGAAAAATCCATTATGGTCAACTGTATCAAATGCAGCAGACAGGTCCAGAAGAAAAAGCATTACTGGCTCACCTTGATCAGTTGACATCATAATATCATTTTTCACCCTAACCAAGGCTGTTTCAGTGCTGTGACCACGTTTTAGGCAGACTGTAGTGATTCATTAAGATTAGTATTGATTAAATATTTGTTTAGATGGAAAGCAACTGCCTTTTCTATAACTTTAGATAAAAATGTAAGATTTGAAACAGGTCTGTAATTGTTTAGAATATTACAGTCCATAGTATAGTTTTTTATTAATAATTTTATAAGGGCAGCTTTCATGGATTCTGGAAAAACACCAAGAGATAATGATTTATTAACTATATTTGTAATTGGTCTTATCAGAACATTCAGACAATCTTTCACAAGCCCTGTAGGCATAGGGTCAACTGCACAGAAAGCATTAGATGACTTTTTCAGCAACTGTTCTACCAATGGCTTATCCTGGCATTAGGTGCTGGAATTATAATTAAAACAATGGGCCATATCTTTATCGGAGTTGATATTATTTGGAAGGACAGTTTGACTTTTATGTAATACTTTATTTACAACACTGAAAACAGTCCTTTGGTTTCCCTTGGATGCTTTGATCTTTTTATTATAATATTCAAATTTAGCAGAGGCAAGGGTATTTTTAACAAGAATTTTACTGACCTTGAACATTTTAAAATGAATACATAAACTGGTCCTGATCCACAGCCGCTCACAATACCTTCTGTGTCTCTTTTCAGCTTGTATGTTCTTATTGTACCATGGAAGGATTGGCATTTCCTTTATCCTTAAAAGTGAATGTTCATCTAAAATGTCATAGAGATCCACCAGATGATCCACATCATCCGGTAGATCCAATACTCGAGAAGAGGCTCGCTTCCTTGTCAATTGATTTATATCTTCTATATGAAATAACTTTAGCTGAAACAGATTGTTTCTGTAAAGATACATTAATGTTAACAGTGAAATGATCAGACAGCATGGAAGACACAAACACACCCTTAATCAAATTGTCATCATCACGTGAGATGACAAGATCTAAGATATGACCATGTCTGTGTTTTCTTTCTTGGACATGCTGCCTGATATTGGCAGATCTAAGAATATCAGCCAGTTGTTTGGTATCTGCATTCCTCTGGCAATCCCAATGTTTATTGAAATCACCTAAGATCAACAGATGACCACTGTTGGTAGCAAGAGAGTCAACAAATCCCGACTCTATTCACCACCCCAATGTCGTTTGAACTGCCTTGTATGTCACTCTCCTCTTGCCACGTCAGAATATAATAACTAGAAACACAGCAGTATTATTGTAGTAAATGAAAACGGTGAAGTACATCGTAAGTGCATAACGGAATATTTGATTCGGCATAAAGAAACAGGAAGTGTGGATTCTTTATATTTTATATAATTACAAAATTTCTATAGCAGCAATATCCTCGAAAAGAATCGAGTTCAGTGGCGCACCTAGTACAGAGATTGGGCAAACTCATAGTCTGTTAGAGCACGACTTGCATATGCTATTGGACGTCCATCTTGGAGCAGGGCGGATCCAAGTCTGTAGTTGCTGGCATCACACTTGATTGTTAGAGACTTGCTTGGATCAAACTATGTCAATGTGGAAGCTTGAGTAAGCAGTTGCTTTAGTTTTGTAAAAGCCTTCTCTTGGGCTTCATCCCATATCCATACTGTGTCTTGTTAGGCAAGAGCAGATATCGGGCGAAATATATGAGTCAGCTTGGGCACATACCTAGCAAGATAGGTTACAGTGTCACGGAGCCTTTCTACAGATTCCCGATCACCAGGCTTCTCCATCTTTGTGACTGCCTTAATCTTTGATAGATCTGGCATCAGTCCATCAGCCGTTACTATGTGACCTAAGAACGGTATCTCAGATACATTGAAGCGACACATGAGATTTACATCGATGAGAAGTTTCTTGATCATTGAGTGAAGCTCTGCATCGTCTGATCCATGTACAATAACATCATCAGCGACTGCATGTACATTATGCAAACCCCCATAGCCTGCTGTAGCCTCTTCTGGAAGATTTCGCAGCTGACCTTCAGCCACAATGTTAATCGGGAGTACCTTTAACGACCAAAAGGTGTGACAAAGGTTGTAAACAGTGATGACTCAGCATCCAGTTTGCAATGGAGATACCCTTGTTGGAGATCGCAGACTGAGAATCTAGTAGAATTAACAAGCTTGGGTAGGACATCATCGAGTACTGGGAGTTTATAGTGTTCACGTTTGAAGACAAGATTGAGTGCTCTTGGGTCGATGCAAATTTTAATTGCCCCAGAACGTTTTATAGCAACTGACATTTGGTTCACTGGTTGATTGAGTGCCTCATGCAATGTACGTGGGGGTTGACGACTGGCTAAGAATCAGCCTCGAGTGGCAGATGCACATCGCCACCAGGGATGTCCCCTAGTTGTCCATCGAATACCACAGGATATTCCTTGACAAGCATAGCCTGAATAGTTGGCTTATTGACAGCATGGATAATTTCAACCATAGTTGACAGTCATGATCTTCGTCACCTCGGAAGCTTTCCGACTCAGTAGAGGAGTAAACTCATATTGGTCAACGATCATATAGTGAACATTAAATTTTCCACCAGTAGCTCGGTTTATTGTCTTTACCTGACATTTTCCAAGGGTCTTCATATTGACACCGTTCCACATCCTCGGAGTGACTGATTCGGGAAGTATACCATTATTGTTGATGTAGCTCTTTGGTAGAATATTTACAGTAGCACAACAGTCAATTTGCATTTTGATATCTTGCTGGTTGAGCCTCATGATGCAGTAGATAGTGCTGCTATCAGAGGACAAAATAGTGTGGAATTCGGCAGTAACACAGCTGATACTGTAATAGCTGTCATCAGAGTCATCATGCACCAAATGTACACTTGGCTTGCACATCTCAGAACCTCTGAAGTGGTTGCGACGCTTGCAGAGGTCGCATGTTTTTCCATGTGCAAGGCGTGGTTCCTTTTTCATGACATGCGTTTTCTTGCAGAACTTACACACCAGTATTTGTGCATGTCTAGGCACTGATTTAGATTCAGTGACTGACCATGTATAGGGCGGGTACCAGTGTGCTTTGGTCTGGCATCTACTTTATTGATCTCTTCAGACCCTTTCAAGACCCTTTCAAGATTGTTTTCAGTTGCCTCAGCACATCGACAGATAGCAACTGCTATTGTAAGATCCAGCTTTGGTTGGTCCATCAGTTTGTCCATCCAGTTATTGCTAACACCTAAGATCAAACGATCCACTATCAGTTTGTCCTTCATGCAGTTGCAAAGGCCAATTGTCTTTTCCAGATTCCTGAAGGTGGAGTAATACTGTTCAAAACTCTGGTCACACATATTAAATTTATATCTTTCAAATAGCTCCTTCGTTTCTCCAAAAATGTGTTCATCAAACCTTTTGATAATTTTTACAGGGTCCTTCCTATCATCACTCATATCCATTCCATTGTATAGACACAGTGCATCCTTACCAATGCAGTGTAGTAGTAGAGCAACAATATATTTAGGAGGTTCATTGCAGCCATTGCAGATTTGTTGATAAAACTTCAGCTTCGGCCTACCATACACAAATACAGTTTGTTCGGTAATTTCACAGAAATAAATCCTTCACAAAATGTTTCCATATAACTAAAGTCTAAAATATCATTAGTTTAGCCAGTTCACTACACATTTGTTACCTTCTGACAGTTATCAGATATTGTTACACAATGCAAAATTCGTTAACAATGATCAGATGGAAAGTAAATTTAGGAAGGATAAGCGAGTCTGAAAAAGTGAGTTTTCAAATGGTGACGGAAAGAAACTATGCTATTTGATGACTCAGAGTCAGAGAGTATATTCCAAAGAGTAGGGACAGCAACTGAAAAAGTACGAGTCCTAGTATGAGTTTTAACCCTTGAGGCAAACAACAAGTGAAAACCAGATGAACGGAACTCTCTGGGCTTGGTTGGTAAATAAAGCATGGAAAATAGATATGAAGGTTCTCCAGAAGAAAGAGTTTGATAGGCAATAGAGCACAGTTTGAAAATGATGCGAGATTGAACAGAGAGCCAGTGAAGAGATTTCAGAAGTTGACAGAATTGGAAAACCGAGGAGACCGTGTGACAACCCTAGCTAAGCAGTTCTGAACATACTGAAGTTTTAGAATATCCTTTGGTGCAAGGTTATAAAGAAGAGAGTTGCAGTAATCAAGCTTGAAACATCACCATTCAGAGTATCAGTGTAGGTATAAAGTATTTACACGTGTGGTTTCTGTAAATCGCTTTATTTCCTCTATACAGAGGTCTGTCATTTCGTGGAGAAAATCAAATTATTGAGTTAGTAAAAATGGAAACTATAAACATATTCTAGGGTCGTTGAGTGAATTTGATCCTTTTGGAAAAGAACATCTCAAATTGAATTGAAATCCTGGAAACGGAAACGACTGTATTTATCGGCAAACGCTTGTGAGTACTCTGTTGAAATAATGGGACATGATTACCTTTGTTCTATTCTTGAAGAAATAAAACTTAAAAGGGTCAAAATATTATTCAATAAGTGTGGATTCCATTCCAGACATCTCATAAACGGATCAACTGACATTTATTGTCCGGGCCAATCGAAGATGTAAACCTGGGGAAAGTTTCATAAAGTTTATCCCCATCTTTTCATATTCATTAATTGGAATTCTGTTTTCTTTCTTCAATTAATTTAAAGTAACCGATTCTGATGAGCTAAACAAAAAGTATGAACATCTGGCTAATGTGTATGATCACGATGATGGTGACCAACTGTCCAGGAAAACGTTCATTTTCAAGACTGAATTAACTTATTCAATCAATTTATTTCAGAAGATATAATTCCATATACATATGAATTATGATACAGTGAAGTATATAATACACATAACAAATTATAAAGAAATTAAAAATTGAGTATTTTCGTCCATCTAGCACAAGAGCTAGAATGATAATAAAATAAACTAGAAACAATACATTGTACTAGCAAATTGTTAGTTGCATCTAAACGTGTTTTAAAAATACATACTCCCCTCCCCCTTAATATACCAAATAATGTTCTGTTTCTATTAATAAAGGCCACTTATATGTATACTGTTTATACGTTGACCACAAATGACAGCCATGGGCATTGCAAAGGAATGGTCTAAATAATTTTACTTTAATTCTGGAGGAACATGTTTTGAAGCGACTGATAAGCATATTCCCTCTTGAATAAAGTGTTTTAGCATATCTCATGATATCATCATCATCATCATCATCATCATCATGTTTGTCATGTATAATTACACCTAAATATTTGTTACTTGTCACGAAAGTCAGAGGTACATAATTAAGGCAGAGAATAGGTACAAATAAACCATTCGGTGAATTTGGTTTGAAACACATACACTTTTTCTTTTTCTCATTAACAATAATACAATTTGAAACAGCAGTCAGCACTGTAGGCGCACATTAAATGATTTATGATCATGCCATTCATACTACAACCAATATAACCCTGATTTAAGTTGCAACTGAGCTCATCACTGTATATATTAAACAACACAGGTGACATAATTCCACCCTATCTTACACCATAGACAGTACAAAATTGGGAGAATTTGTTACCCCAACATACACAAAATGTTTGTTGACAATACAAGAATATGAGAAGACGGATCAAAGTAACACCAATATTACGTTTAATAAGTTGTAATGTTGTCAATCCATAACAGTCCACAATTAATTATATCGAGGACTTAATGTTGGTATTTAGAATTGTAACGGACCGGAAACAGTTTAGAGAATAAACCAGATGGTCAAGTTTGTATCTGTGATTTATTAATAATATACTTGATGACAATCTACAAACATCACATTGGCGACGAGGTTATTCGAACTCTATCTGTGTTAATTGTTATCTGTGTGTACACGATGGCAGGTGCATTGCCAATATTTCCAACGTTTAAGTGTGAGGACTTAAATAATGCCGGTCCACGTTGGACGAAGTGGTTGAGTCGTTTTGAAGTGTTGTTATCCGCCATGGACGTTCGTGATACGGAACCAGAGAAGAAAAAAAATAGCTATTGCACTATATGGGTGCAGAATGCTATGACATTTATTAAACTTTGAAGAACGAAGAAGACGATTACAGTGCTGTCAAAACGAAAATGAATGACTATTTTGTGCCGAAATATAACAGTGAGTTTGAAAGATACATTTTCAGACAGCCAAGTCAGAAAGAAGATGAGAATTTGGATCAGTTTTGCACAAGATTAAAGCAATTGTGTGTCAATTGTGACTTTACAGAAGGCACAGTGGAAAATGAAGTAAAACGCAAATGATTCATGGCTGTACGTCCAAAAGCTTGAGAGAAAAAGGCTTGTCAAAACCTATGGACTTGAAAACACTACTAGATCATGGTAAATCGCTGGAGCTAGCGATGTTTCAGTCTCATGCAATAGAGGGTGGAATGACAGCCGAAACATCAAATCGTGTGCATAAACAAATGTCAAGGGAGGTGCAAGACGCAAATATTTGTTGAAAAAACAGTCTGAACAAAATCATTTGGCAGATTTTCTAGTGGCTCGCGCACTTGTTTCAACTGTAGTGGTCAGTACCCACATGAAGATGAGTGTCCAGCAAAACATCGTCGTTGTTACAAATGTGAATAGGATGGACACTAATCGAAATTTTGTAAGCGAAAATTTCCGAGAACAAAACAACATGATAAGTGGCACAAAAAGTCTCGAGAACAAACAAATAAAGTTTCTATCAGCAACGTCGCAGGTAGTTTTGATATTGGTTCTGATTATTCACTGGCAGTACGAAAAGGTGAGGAGAACATTCTTGCAATTAACATTCAACTAGCTGGGATAGATGTTATGATGTTCATAGACAGTGGAACTAGTGTAAACACTGTGGATATGAAAACTCATAAAACACTGTGTGAACATCATAAAGAATTTTGTGAGATCAAAATCAGACACGAAATTATTCCCTTACGCATCCACAAAAGCATTAGACTTGAAAGGAACAGTCAGTGCAACAATTACATCGCCTAAGACTGGAGTAAAATTTGATAATGAATTCTATGTTGTGAGTGACGCTAAAAGCTGTTTACTGTCTTATGACACTGCAAAGCGGCTGAAATTAATCTCAATCATCAATGCTATAGAAGATTCAAGATCAAATGTGACAAATAAAATTGTACATGATTTTGATTCAATATTCCACGGCCTAGGAAAACTGAAGGATTTCCATCTACAACTGAATATTGATGATACAGTGGAACCTGTGCATCAAAAACACAGACGAGTTCCCTTTTCAACAAGACCGCAAGTTGAAGCGACAATCAAGCAGCTATATGAGGATGACATATGTGAAGATCCTCAAAAATGCGCCAACTCCTTGTGTATCACCTATAGTGGTAGTACCTAAGCCACATGATCCTGATAACATCAGACTGTGTGTTGATATGAGGGCTGCTAACCAAGCCATAGGAAGAGTCAAACATCCAATGCCAACTGTTCATGAGTTGATACATGATCTGAATGGTTGTTGTGTATTTACAAAATTGGACCTCAATCAGGACTACCACTAGGTGGAGCTGCATCCTGACGGCCGATACACCACTACGTTTAGTTCACATCTAGGACTGCACCGTTACAAGCGTTTAAATTTTGGTGTAAATGCCGCCAGTGAAAAATTTCAACAAATCATCAAGCAAGTGCTACATGGGCTTGATGGAGTAAAGAACATTTCTGACGACATCATCATTGCCAGTCGGAATGATGTAGAACATGAGAAACACGTCCGTGCATGTCTGGAACGTCTCATGAAGAAGGGCTTAACACTCAATCGAAATAAATGCAAATTCTTCCAATCGTCTGTGGAATTCTTCGGCAGCATTTTTAGTGAACATGGTGTTTCGCCAGATTCGAAAAAAGTAAAGTCTGTTCGTGATGCGCCGAGACCGACAGACAAACGACAGGTGAAGTATATTCTAGGCATGGCGAATTACGTACAAAGATACATACCTCGTCTAGCCTCTCTTGTGAAACCACTTAGAGAGCTCACTCGTAAGAATAGTCTGTTTGAGTGGACCATTGAGTGTGAAGATGCCTGGTTAAAATTGAAGGACAGTTTGACAAGTGATAATAATAACAATAAATAATAATAATAATAATAATAATAATAATAATAATAATAATAATAATGTATATTTAATAAAGCGCCCTTACTAGCAGGAGCCATTCAAAGGCGCTGTACAAATAATATGTAATATAATAATACCCAAATAATGTCTGTAAAAACCCTGTAATGATTTAAAAGATAATAATTATTTATCTGTGAAAGCGACCTTAAATAGGTGTGTTTTTAGAAGAAACTTAAAATTTCCAAGAGACGACGCATTTATAATATTTGCCGGCAACTTATTCCACAAAGTGGGGGCTGCAACACTAAACGCACAATCACCATATGACTTGAGCCGAGACACTGGCACTTCCAATAGTATCTGACTGGATGACCTGAGTTTTCGGGATGACTTTCTAATGGAAACCAGTTCGCACAGGTATTCTGGCGCCATATCATTAATATATTTATAAGTTATTAACAGAATCTTAAAAAGGATACGCTGTCTAACAGGTAGCCAATGTCATGTCATGTCGTACTTCAATCAGAAGTTAGACACCGAGTTAGTGGTCGATGCATCACCACATGGTGTTGGTGCTATTTTAACCCAGATACAACCCACTAAAGATGGCCGTAGAGATGTTCAAATTGTCGCATATGCATCACGTGCACTGGACGACGTAGAATCTCGTTACTCGCAAACAGAGCGAGAAGTTCTAGCTGTTCGAAGGGGAGTCGAACATTTTCATCTGTATCTGTACGGCATAAAGTTTACAGTGGTCACAGACCACAAAGCATTAGTCAGTATATTCTCAAATGTTGTCGCTAAGCCATCTCCTCGCATTGAACGATGGTGTTTACGTCTACAGCAATATACATTTAACACAGTGTACCGACCCAGCGCTGATAATCCAGCTGAGTACATGTCGCGTCACCCAGTCGCATCTACAAGTGAGCGTGGCAGGAAGGTCTAGATGTAAAATTCAGTGTTATCGTCGGATATTCAAAATTTGAATTTAAGATTGTTCGAAATTTACCTATTACAAATACTTGTTTAACTTGAGTGAAACATATATGAAATGATACATTTTCAAAAAAGGTAGGGATGTAATGTTGTCAATCCATAACAGTCCACAATTAATTATATCGAGGACTTAATGTTGGTATTTAGAATCGTAACGGACCGGAAACAGTTTAGAGAATAAACTAGATGGTCAAGATTGTATCTGTGATTTATTAATAATATACTTAATGACAATCTACAAACATCACATAAGTTTCTTAAGTTTCTTTATTATAATTTTTTATAATAATCAGCTTCGCAACATAATGTGACAGCAGCGTTTGTACTGGCTTTCTCATATGTATTTGTAAAATGACACCCTGATGACCATTGACTTCAATCCAATTATAAAATTGTTCTCTGCAAAGAAATTGAGCAAATATTGTCTGTATGGTTTACCAATAGAGTGTAATTTATCTGTAGAGCATAGTTTTTAATGTTTAAATGTGGACTTTGTTAGAATTACTAATAAATATATGTTTAACTTTATGGACTATTTTCATTTTTATTTCTGTTAGTGACTGTGTATGAAAAGGCTACAGTACACTGCTTTGTTCGGAGGATATAATGCTGTTAAGACGACCCTGCTAAGAGTATATATATATATATATATATATATATATATATATATATATATATATATATACTTCTGGATCATATGGTAGTGAGATTACTGTGATCTGAGACTTGTTCACTTTTGACAAGAAAGCCACACAACTGTGTCCAGAAATAAACCTTTCCGAGCAACAGCTCTCAGGCTGTGAAATGAGTTGCTTAATCATAGTAAATTTGCGTTTGTAAAGATTCTTAAAGATGATGATTGATTTTTGATCTGTGGTCCAACCCTACCGCTAGACAACGGAGGCACATGTAAGATTCTAAAAACCCAATAATTTAAATAACCCTATTTATAATATCTATCAACCAGTGTATTGATGTATAAAATGCTTTTGTCTTATGTGATCCAAAACATATTTAAATTCTGCTTTCGATATAAATTAAGGGTCTTAGGGCAACATAAAAATATTAAACGTTGTTATAATATGAATGCTTATAATTAATATAAATGATATTCATTTCATAAAACTATCTAGACCCTATTTATGACTATGGTAATAATTATATTATTTTTATTTAAACAATTGAATCTTTTCCGACACTTGACTTCATTATTATGTACTCACTATGGCCATTCTTTCTTTTTAGTTATTTTCATTAATTACATGAAAAATTTCCAAACTAAAATAAATAAATGACTTTATTTCAGGAAGAAAATCGTTTTTGTGTGGCATTTAGAGTGACCACAGGAAAAATCCCTATCCGGTACATGCGTTTGAAAGTGGAGCGTATTTTATCTAATATCGCATACGTAATTTTGTATATTAGTACGATTTGCTAAAATTATAGGTAATCATGTCTAATGCAGAAGAAGATGCTATTTCAGACCTCACTACAAAGTTATCCCAAGCAAGTGTAGAAAGTCAATCTGTTTTATCATTCGCTAAACGAGGACTGAAACTGGATACCGCCAACGAAGGTAAGAATTCTAGATCTTGGATCTAGATCTATCTATAATCATAAGTTGATAAACCGATAAAGAAATTAATCAGTTTTAATCATTGAACTTGATGTTTTATGGCGTATATGTTTATCATATAATCGAAACCAGTAGGCATCTTTGTGGACATTTAAGATTTCATAAAAATTAAATGCCGTAACAGGCGTAACTGGCACTGCGTAACGAACGGTAACAATAAGGAAGGTGGTCATTTTTTTTTCAGAATGGTCATTGCGCTTCAATTTTCAATGGCTCGTTGGGTAGGTCTTGTCATAACTAATAAGAAAATTTATAGTTTAATGGGGCTATCTTTTATCATTTGACGGACCACAAAATTCTAATTCCAGAAATGTACCATTCATCCATTGCCAGAGGTGAAGCTTTATCAACGTCATAACTTACCAAATAATTGTATCACTGACCTGTTTTCATCATCTGTGTAATGTAATATTTATGTATAACACATTAAAATAAATAAGTATGTATCAAGTTATCATATTTTTCAGAAATAAGGCTGCAAAATTGGCCCAAACACCAATCAGCAAATTTAGACTCTTTATTTCATGGCGGTCCAAAGTGAGAAATGGTGAAATTTTCAAATTTGTCGTAGAACATCAATATATAACTTGACATGGTTTCCTTTTGAATTTTGGCAATATATACCTCAATAGGGTGGAAAATGACTACTGTAAGGTCCAATGCATATATTATTAATCCACAGACATAAAAAACAATTAAAATCGATATCCAGTGAAAAAGAAGTTCAGGTGTTGTGCTGTCATATATTTTTAAAAGAAATTAACCACAATACAATATGTTTTATGATTAGAATGTAGTTATATGTACATATTATATGCATGTAAATCATATTACGGTGACAAATGTGATTTTTCAAGTGAGACGGACAAATCCAATGGAAAAGACGACATTAAATTGATGCAATTTTAATGTTGGACATAATCCATGGTCTCATTAAATCATGCATCAATTGTTTTATGTACCTCTGACAAATTGAAATGCAAATAATCACAAACACAGTGGAACTTTATCCCAAAAAAATCTTAAGCTGGCAAACTTGAACCAAGCAACTTTTTTTTAAACAGATGTTTAATTCTCTGTTACATTTAAATATTCACAATGTGCATGAAATATAGTCAAATATAATATCTATGTATATTATTAAGCATATATGATACATAAAATAGGATTGATGGGCTAAATTAGGCATAGATTCGATCGGATTGTATAACAACCTAAACATGTTGAACTGATGCTGTGGGAATTTACGAGATTTGGCACTGGAGGACCTCTGGGTTTGTTCCATTGTGCAGCACAGATAGTTTCGCATCAAAAACAAAAATTATACCATTAAATAGCAAACATTCTCAGTGGTGGTTCCCTTTTCTAGCTCAATTATTAATAGATGTATTATTGTGGTTTAGATTTAAAAGTGATCGCAGACTAGGTTGGTTTCGTATTTTCATAGGGAAACCAGCATATTTAGAAAGTGTGGAATATTGGCAACATGGTTAGCTTTGTTTGTTAATAGATACTGCCAAGGCCGTGCACAAAGAGGGTAAACAGACCCCCTATCGTGGACCATTTTGTCAAAAAGTCGTTTGTGCTTCATTTTTGATGTAATGTCATTTAACAATTATATCCCTGATTTCAAAACAAATTAGAATTGCGGATAGAGCTATATGCATTTTGTTTAATTTATAGTTATTACATGAAATATTAAGGCAACCACAAGCAAAACAAAATGACTTTCATTTCACACGTCATTTTCCTTACGCCCATTTAAAAGCACTTGTCGAATAATATTTACGACGTCCCTACTAACAACATTAATAAAACACTACAATACAGGTCTACCAGTTCGTCGCCTATGCAAAGTCGTTTCGTCGCCTACTTAAAGCTCTTGTAGTTGTTTTCATTGCCATGGGTAATTATTCTAGAAATGTTTCATGTAATTAATGAAAATAACTAAAACATAAATTATGGAAACAATATTTTGCCTCAAAAGATGCTGAAATATATAAACAATTCTGTAGAACTAGGAATAAGGTCAAACCAATAACCAGAAAAGCACACAAAAAACTATGACTAGTATAAGAATAGTCTTGCCAAAAAAAGTAAAGAACAACCCAAAAGCAATATGGTAATACATAAAGTCAAAATCAAAGGTGTCTGAGTACTAAACACAGACCCAAAATGACAAGAAATCAGAATTAACATCTGAAAATAAAGAAAAGGCTGAAATTTTAAATAAATATTTCTCTAGCATGTTCACCAGAGAACCTGATGATGAACTGCCAACATTCCAACTAAACAAGAAAATATATATAATGGAACTGTTACACATAAAGGATTTCATCCAGAAAAATGTAAACGAATGACCATGGGAGACAACCTGAAAACACAAAAGTTACATATACATTAAACAAAGGAGAAACTATTCACCAACTAGAAAATATTGACCAAGAAAAGGATATCGGGATTATAATTAACTCTATTCTAGAATTTGACAAACATATAAATGCCAAAATAAATAAAGCAAACTCCATTTTCTCTAATGGCATTATTGATATTCAATTTTTAAATTTTATTTAAATGTTTTACTTTCTGATTACAAATAAAAGTTTTTCTTGTCATGTTATGTACTGATGTTGATTTTCAGCGGAAGAAATAATCTCTGCATTGAAACAAAATAAAAATGTGGAGACATTAATTCTGGATGGAAATACCTTGGGCGTAGAAGCAGCAAAAGCAATAGGAAAAGAACTTGAACAACAACCACAACTGAAAGTAAGACTCTCTATTTGTAATACTCTGACAGCTCTAAATAGTGATAAACCATATTTCATAATCAGGTAATATTTATGTGTGTTAGTATTGGCAACAATTTTTGTTCAGTAGTTGTTGTTTTTTTGTATTTCAGAAGGCTTTATGGAGTGATATGTTTACTGGTCGATTGAAGTCAGAGATTCCTGAAGCTCTAGTAAGTGTATCCCTCTTTCATAACACATTAAAACATGCATTTCACAAAGATAGATCAGCCACTTGACAGCACAGTGGTTAGAGTACTCAGCCTGCAGTCCTCCAAGTTGTGAGTTCAAATCCAGCTCATATCTGTGTTTGTGGTATTTGTTTCCATATGGGGTCACCCCTCAGAATATGTTCCATTTAATAAACTGTGGCTTGCATTAAATTTGAAAGATGCTTTCTAAATAGGCATTTCTTAGACCTTTTAACTTTTGGCACATACAACTGTTTTGGGGGGAAATGACTTAAAATATGATTCCTAGAACCTTTAAACCAATCATGGGGAGCATTTCACCTTGCAGTCAGGGATTCCTTTTGGATGAATGAAATTGCTCATATGCCTAATGAAAGTTGATTGTAATTCAGCGACAAAGTCTATTGAAATTAAATATACAAAATCTAAAAGTCACATTTAAAGGTTAGGAAGGTAAGAGACTGATTTAGGATTTTATTCCTTTGTGAATCAGAAATGGCAACCACTGACCTATTTTGAAGAAAGATAATGAAACTGTTTTTTAATTGGTACTAAATGTAGGTAGTACTCTAGTAGTAACAGTGAATGTCATTTCACAAACTAACACCAGTAGTCATTTCCAGAAGAAAGTCTACTAGGGAAGAAGTATTTGTTAGAGTTGTTGAAGAACAAGTTTGTTTATACATTTACTAATGCTAAAATTTCAGTTGCAGTGATGAGAAATGCAAGTAGATGTGAAATTAGCTCATCTGAAATTGGCCATTTATGTCTTTTGGTCCCATATTATATTTTTTCTGTAGTTTATTACAATAAATATATTATTATTTTTAATATATGACGGTCAGTGTCATACTTTCCAAGTCACAATGGGGGTTCTGTGTAATAAGTTCAGAACTAAATAACACATAGTAGTAGTGAGGTCCTGCGTGATAATTTGTTCATGAATAAATAACACATACAATAGGTCCCAGCCATTAAGCTGATACTTTGTGTCAACATTTTGACCCTTATTTTGCGATGGTCGGCTTAATGGCCGGTAGTATGTCAGCGGTATTTCAGTGTGTTAGGACTGTCTAGTTAGTCTAGATGCAAACGGACATCAATCGTCATTTTGATTTAAACTCATGCAGTCATGGAGTGAAAATAGAAATGAAATGCGTTGATGATCATTATAAATGGCTTTATAAGGAAAATCAATATTTGTAATTATGGATAAATGTTGTTGGACCCAGTAGTGCATTTCATGACTTTCAATTTGAAGACCACGTCAGTAACAAGACAACTCGTATCCAAGAGCGTCATATCTCATTTGTTTTGCAGCATAGACATTAGGGTGCCCCCCCATATACATATTTTGTCTTGAAATATTTATACTAATAATGGGATGATTAATGTAGTTATTTACATTGTCTCAATTATTGCTGTGTTAGTGACCAAAACGTACCATTAAAAGGCTCGGTAGTAATTGACAATATGTCTAATTATTTCTGAGTCATTGACTTCATATGTGGTTCATTGAATCTTTAATCATGTCACTGATTTAAGTTTGAGGTCCTATGTATGCACTAACAGTCTGTGTAAATGATCGTTATAATTTGCCTTGATCTATTGACAGTATACAAAACACATTGGTATAAATAACGAATTATGAAAACAAAACTATTTGCTGCATTAAAAACGTCACTTGGAAATACTGCAGGAAAAAGTTCAGATTTTTAGGTTGGCTTAATGGATGGTTCTAGCATAAATCATGATATTTTAGGCCTAAAAACAACCTTGGCTTAATGGTAGTAGTAGTGTTTAATGTGAGCATCTTATCTATTTTTGGTTGTTGTTGGCAACTTCATTTATTAAGCATTGTTAGAGTTAGTTCTAATGATTAAAGAGAAGTGATCATTTCTATATCAGTATTGAAGATAATAAAGTTATCCAAAGAAGTTACTTTTTTGTGAAGTAACAATCCCTCATGTGTATGGAATATGTTCATATAATTTTGTTATTGCTGTTTTCATTAAATTAGTTATATATAACACTACTGTAATTGTTATTATATTGACAGATACATCTGGGAGATGGGATCATATCTTCTGGAGCTGGACTTGTGGAACTTGACCTTAGTGATAATGCTTTTGGTCCCAATGGGATGAAAGGTCTAACCAAGCTGCTACAGAGTCCTAGCTGTTTCACATTAGAAGTACTTAGACTGCATAATAATGGCCTTGGTACTACAGGAGGAAAGGTAAATCTCCCAGAATATGTTTGTTTCTTTACTTCTATTTTTGCTCTATCTCTCAGTGTATCCCAATTTTAGGTTATCACTTCCACATGTAAAGTATTGCACTTGTTAGAAAACTACCCTGCAAATCTCTTGGGTTTTGGTTCAAATTCAGCTTATGCCTGGGTTTGTTTCTCCATCACGGACACAGCTAGAACATAATTACTGTGCTATACTTAACATCAATGTCATATTCAGATATGTGTCGATAAATGTATTCAGCAAAAGTGTATTGGCATTACAACTAATTTAACAAAACATTGAAACAAAACTTGAATGGTATTACTTATACCCAGTGTTTTGTTGCTGTTGTTTAGAGACATGTTATTTTAAGACTTGTAAGTTGTGAATAATTAAGGAAATCAACAATATGTCTTTAGCTACAGTATGATAGAAACTTATTCATTCTGACCTTTTTCATACCACTCTCAGTATGAAATATTTGACAATTACTGGCTTCGTCATAATTTTGCATAACCATTGCAGATGCTGCATCATTAGTAAAACTATCACAATAATGAGGTTGAATGTTTTTCATTAGTCAAGACATGCCCTTTTTCTAATGATATGGTATTTATTTTCAGATGTTAGCCGATAGTTTATTGAAATGTTACAAGAACAGTGTTGAAGTAGGCAAGCCTTTAGCCTTGAAAGTGTTTCAATCTGGGCGAGGTCGTCTGGAGAATGAGGGTTCTATTGCATTAGCTGAAGCTTTTAAGGTATATTTGTCATAAATTGTGACTGTAGCATGTGTATGTAAACGTTTTGTAATCTTATGATGACCATATGCATGCATTAATAACAGAATTCTAGTTTCACAGCAAGTGCTTTATTTGATATAATAACAGTTAACAGTCAAAAACTACTCTTAACTGTAGTTTTATTGGGGTTTTTAAATTAAGATACTTTTGATCTTAACATAGTATATATTTCAAGCATTTGGCTATTCTGTAAATTATTTCTTAATAAAGAGAGTTCATGTTTTTATGGTTAAATTTCATAGTAGATTTACTGATATGGGTGTTCTGCCTATATTATTGATAAGAAAATATACACTTTGAATACTTTAAAGTAAATCATATTAGACAGAAAATAAAATGTAATAAATTGAGGTTTAAACTATGCTTTACTTTGTATATTTGTATTTTTATTCTTTGAATAAAGAGTAGTATTTCAGCAGCATATTATTTCTTACCTTTCACCACCTTCTGTTTATCACTGAACTTCATCTGTCTTTTTCAGGCAATGGGTTCATTGGAGGAAGTAGTTATGCCACAAAATGGTATTTACCATATAGGTATATCTGCTCTTGCTGAGGCATTTACTGCTAATAAAAACCTCCGTCATATTAACTTACAAGATAACACTTTCACTGAGAAAGGTGCAAAGTCCATGGCTAAGGTAGGATAGTGTAAACATTGATGTGGAATGGATTATTTTAATCTTATCCTCGATAATCAGTGGTTTGGTATACATTTTTATTTGAACCATGTTTTGTGACAGAAAAAGTTTAGTTATAATGTTGTGGACCTTTTTGTGTTAATGCAAAATTCTAGTTTTCTATTTCATGCTTTTGTTTTTTTAGAATTAGTAGATTAACAGTTGTTTCTACTACTGATAAGTAGGCTAGCAACAGTATCAGTATTATGCCTTTACAATGGTATATATTAGTATCAGACAAATGCCTTTGTGTTTGGTTAAATCTTCCATAAAAATACCTGATATCTAGAAATGTCACATTCCTAGAACTTTTTAATTGGTATTCTTCTTATGCCAAGGCTATATAAATGTACTCGCCTCAACTAGGAAAAATTTCATCTGAGCAAGCAAACGCATAAACCCACTTTCTTATGAGGAGATTCATAATGTACAATTCAGTGGTATTGATACACATATTTGTAGGACATTTCCAACATCATGTAGTTAGTTTTACTACTAGGACTTAGCAAATTTGGGGTAACTGTTCCTTACCTTTTAAAAAGGTGGGGGATTGTAATTGAACATGGGCACTTGGCAAGCACTGTTAGCAATTTAGGACATACCATTTAGGGGTACAGGTGCATAATCCCAGGAAAATATTAACTAAGAATGGTGACATTTGGAGTCTATTTGAGGTTTATATATATATATATATATATATATATATTAGTTTTACAAGGTAAGCAGAATTAAGTGTCTGCATATCATTTACTTAATTATGCCTGTAAAATGGAGGAAAAGACAGACTTCTAAAATATTTCAAAGTTTAATGATGATTAACCTTACGTATTATACATATTCTAAGGGTTTTCTTCTCCTTTCACATATTTATAGCTAATTCATAGTCTACGTCATCCACAGAATATTTTGATGTTTTTGGCAATTAATCCCATGCTTGCATTCAGTAGTCTGGTATAGCATTATCAAAGCTAATGTGACCAAGGCAATTAGCTTGGGAAAGTTGGCTGCATGGTATTGATGAAGCAGCTTCCCACACTATTTGGAGATTATCCCTAGAGTAATGTTAAGCAAGTTCAATTACACCTGTGATAGGAAAACTTTTTCCACCCTTCTGTGTCTTCTCATAAAAATAGTGATTTATGCTAATGTCAAGCTCTTTTGTGCCAAATTCACATTTACCATCTTCAGAAACAGATGAAAAGCTCCCCATTTCAAGAATACGGAAGCAGATTCTTCAGGAAAACCGGTGAATTTTATTTCAAGTGACATTAGCATCTTAATTTTTCTTCTTTACTAGCTGGTCCTGGAATTGTTTGTGGTAGTACCCATTGCCACTTTTACCAACTGTTATTTTCTCCAATCTACAGAGAGCTGGTCCTGTTTGATATTTATCTACATCCTGTTTCTGTAGCACCATTGGCATATGTGTCACAAATGGCAGAATATCCATGAACGAGTCAATCATACATATGAATCTATAGCCTAGGAGCTTGTTCAGGAAGGATATCTTTGATGTTTCTTGAAGAATGTTACTAATGATGGCAAAGACTTAAAAACTTCCTCCACAGCCTGATAGAAAGTTATCCATCTTATCTCTTGAGACCCCTTTACCTTGACAATTGGATCATCTAGAAGTGTCTAAATTTGTTCCAACTCACACCTTCTATTACCAAAATAGTAAAACAATGCATCCAATATGTGCTCAAAGTCAGTTAGCGAATCATTGTTCTTAACACAATGTGGATTTTAGTTTTTCGCCTTATACTTCATATTTTTGCTACATGTCCTAGAAGCAACACTATGTAGCATCATCTATACGTAAGAAAATAGCCATTTTACCTTTGATAAATCTTCAAAAATTAGGTTTATTTCAGATGCCCCACTTGTGACTTAAAATATTTGATTAACTGCATAATGTAGTCAATGTATTAAATATTAATTCATTTCTAATTTACAACAGGCACTGAGTCAACTTGAGAACCTTGAAGAAATCCATTTTGGGGACTGTTTATTAAAGACAAAGGGAGCAAAAATTTTGGCAAAGTCATTAGCAAAAAAACATGCCAAATTAAAGGTAATGGATGTGTGTGAAGTGTTTGAACATATACGATGTTGATCAAGTTTGATTTCAAAATACTGAACAGTATGTTACAGGGTATGACACTAAAAATGTGCAACACAAGACACTATGGCTAGTGGATTTTGTGCAGTACTAGGTGGACGTGAGAAAAGCGAGCGGTGCCCAGTACCTGCTAGAGGGCCCCCAATGAACCCATATCGGAGCATATCAGAGTTTATTCTATCATTTTCTTTTAACTATAAAAATGTTGAGTGGCTGCAAATGAGAACAATCACTTTTGTATCACAATTTGTTCAATCACAATTTAATCACTTTGCATGGCCTCATGCTTCACACACATTGTGCACCACATACCTCCTTGAACATGGTGTGGAAGCCATGGTCTACCAATCTGCCACTTTTGGTAAGAAACTTTTAGGTTTGGGGGTTGATTTCTTCTCAGTGGATTTTGTTTTCTTTACATATTCTGTAATTTCCTGAAGTGCGAGTTTTCTTCTCTATTATGTTTTCCCATGATTTACTAAATTTATCCATGTTTACATCAAAATATGAAAGGTCAAATGGTTGAGGTCGCTTCGATAACAGCATTTCACCGAGTTGCCAGTTCGTTCTGTAAATACCTGCTTGGGGCATTGGTGGCACTGTGAAAGTAATGCGGGATCAATGAAACGAATATTCCATAGTGAGGCCTTCATCTCAAAATGCCGTCCAGGTAAAAAAAAAGTTGGCAAATTTTGTCAAGAAAAAGGGGGAAAATGGTTAAATTAAATTAAGGGGTGCGATTTTCCTGGCTACCGTATTAGACTTTATGCTCACCAATGGTACCAAATATATTATTTTAAATTCCTGGGTATCATCCAGGTACAGTGTTACCACTAGTAAAGGAACCTAAGGACTAGTAAAATTACAAACCAAAGTGTCCCAAGATGTATATATGGTCACCACATAGTGTCATAACTGGATACCCATTACTTGACTGAGGGGGTCTAGCAGTAGCGTGTTGGACCACAGATCACTTTCCCCACTGTGTTCAAATCTTGGCGTGGTCAAATCTGATAGTTCTTTCAGCTTTGACTTCGTTTCATTACCTTTGGAGGTCCCTCGTCCCATTTAGCCTACCATGTGCACAAAAGTAGCCGTAAAACATTAATCATCATCATTATTACTTGACTGACTGAGAAATAATATTTTACATTATGATAACTGTAACTCACTTATAAATCATGGCTACTTACTTTCGTGATTGGGAGAGCAAAATCCAATTAACACTGTTAATTTTCACGATTTAGGCATATTAGAAAATGTATGTTTTAGTGATCATTTGATTAAACAGATTCAGTCTTAATTCAAACGCTGGAGGATAGTAATATTTGAAATAAAATTTAAAAATTGATTTAGCATTTGTAGGCCATTAAGCTGACTTCTATGATGGCCCTGCAGTCGCTTCACCTAGCCCAAGCCCAGCATGTTCCATCCGTGATTCATTATGTATCAGTTTTCTGAAACCAACCAATAATGAATCCGGTTGAACAACGACCTAATTACTCATGTTTTGTCAAGATTATGCTTTTCTATTTTCAGGCATTAAATTTAACTTACAATGAAATAGGTGAAAGCGGAGCTAACGCAATTATAGAGGCGATGGCAGACAAACCAAGTCTGGAGTTACTAGAGCTAGATGGTAACCGAAAACGAAATTTACATTCATTTAATGCATGCCCTGTGTGTATGGGTTAACTGTCAGGGATCCAATGAAAATCATATCACTGTATTTTATAATAGGATGATGATAATGTCACAGTCTTCTTAAGGTCTGATATAAAGTGAGCTAATTCAGTAATATAAAAATTAAAAATACTAACATCTCATGTTTTTCTTGTTGCCAGGGAACTGCCTAGGGGAATCCGGTATTGAGCTCATCAAAGCCACAGCTGAAGGTTTTGGAGTGTTAGATGTCCTAGGCTCACTAAGGTATATCATATTGTATGTGTAGTAAATGTCATATTGTATGTGTAGTGATTCTGTATTTTCTGTAGTTTAAATATTCTCTCCATTTCTTATTTTGTATATCATTATCCTAGTGCCTCCATGGTCTAAATGGTAGCACGTTGGATCACAGATCACTACCACCTGAGTTCGAACCTTAGCGTGGGTATATCTGAAGTGTGTCTGTTCTTCGACTTAGATTCATTGCCTTCAGAAGTCGCTCCATCCATTTAGCTTATCATGTGCAGAAAACTGGCTGTAAAACGTCAGTCAATCCTTGTTTATTTACATAGTGATATATGTTTGTGTTGTGTAGGTTTTAGTAGAAATATATATGATGTTTGTCTTAAAGTGAGGATGAAGGCACTGAGGAAGAAGGAGATGATGATGAGGTAGATAATGATGATGATGAAGAGCTGAATGATGATGATGAGGTGGATGGGGAAGAAGATGATGGAGCTGATGAAGATGAAGTATGTGATTAGTCTTATTGGTAAAATAGACCCCTGTTATAACATGGACCAGTATAACATGAAATCGGATATAACACAGTCAGACCATGGACCCCAATTCATAGGATCCATGGCAGTGTATTTTTCGTGAAATGGCATCAAATCCGCCACTAACCAATCGAATTCACACATAAAAAACATAGCCAATGCCCACAAATTACCCTTGAGTAGATTTATTGATCAAAACCCTAATTACACAACACCTTTGCTTTTATGGTGAAAAACATTGAAACGTTAAGTTAGAAAGGCATGGAAACAAGATAAGTGACTCGGACCAGCCAACATTTCATGCTAAATGGTCTCGGCAGTCATCCACATGTGTGTGGGATCATGTTTGTGATCTTCGCTGCTCAATGTTGACCAGCAGGGAAAACATACCAGTATAAATTGAAATTATGTCTGAATATATATGATCCCTTGTTAAACTGCCTCTGACCCCCCCCCAGGCTTGTGGCATGTGGTTTGACAGGCTGATGGATCAACAACACTGAAAATCTGCCAGTTACTCTCAATTATCAAAAAAGATTTGTGACTGACTATTGTTTTTGGATAGAATACCATTTAAGCAAATAGAAAATGTATTTCCTTTTCATTTAAAGTCCATGTCATTAATGTTAACAGGTGATTAATAATTGTAAACAAACACGGTTGTCTGCCATCTTCAGGAATATACTTTCCATTATAAACAGAGCCACGAGAATATTCTTAGTAAAACTCCAGTTTTCAGACTCATGTTATTTGCTATGTCTTTTATGTGTGGAGCCAGTCAGGTAGATATATGCCTATATATTTTGTGCTAGATCTAAATCATAGGATTTGTATGTTGTTTCAAAGTCTCTCCTTGGTTAACCTCACCAGATATTGCAAAAACTGTGCTGCACCTAGCGAACAGTTGGGAAAACTACCTAAATGGCAACTGGTCCATTAGGAATCATAATTTGTGTATAAAAGACCTTTATTTTGATTGTATAGACAATGCTCTATTACAAGATGCTGCATGACAAGACAAACTCTTGTCCACAAACCAGAAGGGAAATCACAAACTGTTTTCATTACAGAAGCAGAGACACGAACAAATATATTTTTACAGGCATCTATGAATGTCCAGTTATTGGTCCATATATTTGCTACCTTTATCTGAAAAACATGCACTACTTGTAAACATGTACTTGAAAACAAACACTAAGGTAAGATTTATGTCAACAAATAATGAAACAATTACTGGGAACATTTATGAAATAAACAGTTGTATGTAATCTTCAAGGATGGTGCAAATTGAGGTGAATACATACACTCCCTATTTTCATTCACCAGCCACCCCGACAGTGCTCGGTCTTTTTGTGTACCACCTATAACATGGTTGACAACTTGTGGACCCCAACATCCATGTTATAATGGGGGCCTACTATATATATGTGTGTAAATAATAGTTAAATTAGTTAAAGAGCTTCAATCTCTTAACTGGTAAATAGTATTTGATGAAGTGTTGTTATGTCTTTGCTGCTGTCTAGAGATCCTAGATAGATGTTACATATTTTCCCAGGACAATTATAATTAGCACCCTGTGACAACAATGGCTGTCAATTCCAAGTTTATAAATAGCCCTCTTCAGGTGCACAATAAAACTGTTTAGCTACACAGTTAATTTCCTAACTTCAGATAGCTTTTTCCCATTAAGTTATGGTAATTCTTGTTTTGAAACAAACACAAAAATCAAATTCTTGGGCATAAAACATTTGTGTTATTCATGACACTAGATCTTGGCTAACCCGCAATGTTATTGTATGATAAACAATAACCTGCAAAATAATTGCTATGTGACATTAATATGATGCTTTTAATGACCAGTTTCAGTTGGTTACTTTGATTAAATTATCCTTTAAGAAACAAATCAAGGATGTTTATGCTGAATTATGTGTGAGCACTATGACTGACTGTATAACTGCCAAATACATATCCTGAAAATGGACTACTCTGACCTATCTAATTTATAAGAAAACAGCTGCTTTTGTGGGTTTTTTTAATGTTTGATTTGCCGAATGTTTTGTTACAAAAGATTGAAGTAAGAAATTAATCTAGCATTATACAGGTAACTCTGACAAATACTGCTCTTAGTAAATGATTATATAATATAAATTATATGAAGTTATCACATTTGACTGCTGTGTTCCATATTTATACTTATTTTTGTTGCCAAGTGAACAATTACAAATTTATTTCAGAAAAATAGAACTGTGATTGAGGTCACACCTGAGAAATCAAAATCTCAATCTACAAAGGTATGTTAGTATATGATGATGATTTATTGGATTATAATGTTTATGATATGCAGATTAATGTTACTGTTTGATACCTAATAGCATGTTTGCCATTATTGCATTATCAGGAATATGTTCTGATATTTTATGTTATATCTGTGAAATTGTTATTTTCAAATAGTCCATTGGTGCATCAGATTTCCTTCAGTTTCCTTCACCCAATAAATTACAGCAGCTTGGTCCCAATAAGGAGAAATTACTTTTGGAATATCTTGGGGTTAGTAGGATAATTTCTGCCAAATTAAAGCTAACTATATTTGTAGTTATTATTTCATCCTTGTGTGTGCGTGTGTGTTAGAGAGAGAGAGAGAGAGAGAGAGAGAGACTATAATTAACTAATTAATATTAAAACTTCTTTTTTAATTCAAGGATAATATTGCAGATGTTGAAGCCGCCATTGAAGTTATTATGAAGGTAAGCAAGGAGAGAGATTGAAAACTGAAAATAATATAACTAATTTATTAAGAATTCTTCTAATCAGTGTTTATGCTGGGGCTAATTACTGAAGGCTGAATGTCGCCATGATAATGTCTTTATTAATTTTGATTGTTACACTCTTCTGTTAAAATTTCTAGAACTCTGCGCTGCAGACATTCAGATCAGGAGGTCAGATCCTGCTGTGGCTTATTTCTATATGATGTTTCATCCATCAGTCTTAGCAGTATCAGTTATACTGTAATATCTAGCAGTCGTTCATTCACCTTTTTTGTTATCTCTTGCCCTAAAATACAGCCCCTCACCTACTGTTTGATGATAAATATCTGATATTGATAGGTCAGCTGATAAAGTAAGCCCCCATTATAACACGGTCGTTGAGATCTGCAACCTGTCGACTGCATTATAGGTGGACCACGAAGTGAGACCGAGCACTGTTGTCTTAAACATTTGTTAACATAAATATTAAGCCTGCCTTAAAAATATTCTTGTTGCGAGTAACTTGGCCAGGTGGCATGAAAAATAGATAAAAACTGCGGGTGAAGTATTCTCTACAAAAACATTTATATTGCGTCCGGGTCCGAAAATAAATTTCACCAAACATTTGTGATATTTTTTTTAAAATTGACCATGTGCATTTATTTATAACTTACATTTATCTGTGCATGCATCCATCTCTAATCGTGTATGCAGTTATTTTACTGGCTCACCTGCTACCTTATAAACATTCCACAATATGGTGGCGTCCGAAATGTTTTCCATTTCACTTTCTGTTAATGGCACAATTAAGTTAGCAAATTTTGCAATGAATCGACACCACTCATACCTTCTATGAAACCATAGAGGAATGTTCAGAATTACATGGTAGGTCTATTTAAGATAGACCCACTACATATGAAAGTTTAATTACTAGTGCTCGTGTGTTTGTCAAGCTGGAGGACACAGTGACATCGAATGAACCAAACTTTTCTGTTAACCACAGAGAAACTATTGAAGCCACACTCATATTCAGTCCAAATATCAAGTCAATCTCTTGTTCACTGACTATAACTACTCTTACATCAATCAATCAGTGTGAGTTCAAGGGTAACCAAGTCACACCTGGTTTTCATGCATCTGCTGAGAGTGTGTCAACTTCTGCTTCTTCAGGCCAAAGGGCATTTAAGCCTAATGCATACTCTAGGCTTGGAATCTCCTGCCGACCGAGTGCTGTAGCCCCATAGAATGGACATACTATAGTTCCAAGTTTGGATGTACCTGTGTTTGTGCATATTGTGCCAACAAGGATGGAAAAATTTATCCTGATGTCAAAAAGACATTTAAAACTGTCTTACCTGTGTGTGCTGCATGTCGTGCGAAGGGCTACCAGATCCTGAAGTAGTGTCTACTGGCTGGTGCCAAAAGAAAGGCCCCATAATGCCTATGTTGTAACTGATTAAAATGAATGGACATGTTCACAGTTCCTGCCACATCTTTAAAATATATGCTGATCATCCCTGGTGACAATTTCATACAAAAATAAATTCCTGCCTGGTGAACTTTTTTCCATGTTACCCCCAACAAACATTTGATTAAGTCTGGCCTTACCTTGTGTGGAAAATAAACAGCTTTGGTGATATTCATCTGCCAGAAATAGTGCATGTTTTTCAGATGAAGGTAGCAACTGATACAATTTAATCAAAACAGAGGTCTTTTATACACAAAGTATGTTTCCTAATTACAATCAATCAAACATACGCAATAGGTGTGAATTAACAAGCAGCTTCAAACTTATTTAGTGGGCGGAGTCACACATTAAATGAGGGCTGTGATTGGGCTGTTTGTTTGGCTGATTGAGCCAAGGTAGTGTGTAATTAAGGTTGTGGTTAATAAATCTACTCATGGGTTCAGAGGTGGCTGTTGCCTGTTTTTATGTGTGAATTATAAACTGTGAAAACACATTCAAATTACTTAGTAAATTTTTATTGGACAGTGGTGGATTTCATGTCATATTGTATAAAAATGCTTTGTCATGGATTCCACGAATCGGGGTCCAAGGTCTGACTGTGTTATATCTGATTTTGTGTTATAGCAAACCACAGTATAACAGGGTTCTACTGTAATAGGTTGATTGAAATATATTATAAAAAGTATCATGTCTGCTGATTCTTGCTAACAGTATACTAAATGGTAATACTTTAACAATCCAATCATTTTACAAGTTGGTATTGGTTTTTGGAGTTGTAATTGTATCTTGAAATGGGTTGGGATGGAAAGACGTATGAGAGGGCTAATCCCCCCCCCCCCATTAGCCATGGCTCAGGTCACACCTCAGACATATGACTCGGTGTGATTCCTTCAGGAAAAATCACATAAGCATAGGTTAGCCAAATTTGAACCCACTTGAAGGCTTATAACACAGTACTCTATGAAAGTGCTATGTATGTGTGCACGTCATGTTAAACTTATACAGTCAGGCTCCATTATCCCACAGTCCATTATAACATGAAATGAGATATAACACAGTCAGACTTTGGACCCCGAATCGTGGAATCCATGACACAGCATTTTTAGACGAAATGGCATGAAATCCGCAACTGATTGATAAAATATTTCTAAATAATTTGAACACGTTTTTTATAAAGTTTGTAATTCACACACTAAAAACAGCCAACAGCCACAACATACCCACATTTATATTTATTGAGCACAAACTTAATTACACACCACCTTGGCTCAACTAGCCAAACAAACAGCCCAATCACAACCCTCAATTATTGTGTGACTCCACCCACTAAATAAAATTGTTCAATAAAATATGATGTTTTCATTACAAAAGCAGATACACAAACAAGTACATTATCACAGATGTTTATTTGGGCACATGCACCTATAAACGTTCATTTATTGGTTAAATAGTTGCTACCTTCATCTGTAAAACATGCACTATTCTGGTGGATGAATATCACCAATCCAAGATGGCTGCTCCTTTTTGCCCAATTTTGCAGAAACATTTTATTTTCCACACAAACACTGAGGTAACAGTTTTCTTTAAGTCAACAAATGATTAAACAATTACTGGGAAAACCATGGATTTTAGCTACTTCGTGTGAATTTCACATAGTTGCAACTGAGAGTGGGCTGAGCTTGAATCAGTTTGTAATGAAATGCATATATCAAAACACATGTTAAAACATCTCAACTTCTTAAAATAGATAAAATATATTGTTACATTTATTTAACTAAATTTGTTCCAGTGGTGAGAACAGAAATGAGGTAATTTTACTAGATTTTTCATCAAATTATAAACATGTACGATTATCATATTTAACTAAGCTGTGTTCTTGGTGTTCTAGATGTGTTCGGTGGTGACTAAAGAAGATGAACAAGTTAAAGAAGATGTCTGTCACTGTGCTGGTAGGTTTTCAACTGCAATTTTAGAAAATCGCTGAATATAAATAAGGCTGGGTGAGATGCCAACCATTATGATTTGGGCATGATCATTATGATATTTAGATTCTTATTATGCAAGTACACTGGATCCATAAATTATTTAGCTGTTTTGTTTTTCCCTGCAAAACATTCCTTCTTAAAGGAACAGTCCACCCTCAGAAAATATTTTTTAAATATGTAATGTTTAGAACAGTAACCAGAAATTCCACAATAATAATCACTAAATATACCTGATATCATAGATATAGGGAAATAATCCAAATTATTGGAGGGCTGCCATTATGGCTGCACTGGAAGCCAGATGCACTGGAAGCCAGATTCGAAGGGGGGAAGGAGAAAACTGAAATGCTCTGATGTCACATCGACGATCTCAATACTGACACAGATTATAGTTTCTCTTGAGCATTAATATCTGTACCATTTTGAATCATCTTCCTCTTGTCAGGTTCCTTCTGGCTCAAACTGATATAGTTGTATGTCATTCATGGTGTAATTTTAACAACGCAGTTGTGTTATGTTCTGGAATAATTCTTTGCTCACACTTGTTTACATGCTTTTGTATGGGCTCTACATACTTCAGGTCAACCAGAGGTGTTGAAGTGACATCAGCATTCTGGAGCTTCCGGTCTCTGTCTAGCTTCAAAATGGCGGCACCCACAGGCCATTAAAAGTCAAAGAATCAACACTTTGAACTGGATTATTTAATATGTGGGTGATCGTTTACACATTTTGACATTATTTATGATATTTGTGATTATAGCTGTATTATTATCAAAATTTTCTTTCCTGAGGGTGGACTATCCCTTTAAGTGCATTTTTCTTGGCCAGGCCTGTGGTGTCAAAACTGTGCCTCATGCTTTGGTTGCAGCCGAAAAAATTATACTAGGAAATCTCCTTCCAGACAGTCTAAGAGAATATTTCCCATAAACATGGATTCTGTATGGTTTTATCCAATCATAATTGACTACTATTGATGTTTGCAACTAATTCATTCAATGATATCAATATCAGAGTTTTTGTCATGGGTCAAACTTTTATTGTTCAGTTGTGGATTTCATGCCATTTTGTGTAAAAATTCTCTGTTGTGGATTCCATGATTAGGGGTTGAAGGTCTGACCATGTTATATTCGATTATGCGTTATAACGGACCGCTGTATAATGGGGGCCGACTGTGTAAAAAACAATATGCCAACATAGAACAGTACACATTGATTCACCCCTGCCTCATTGTGGTCATAGTGCCCATACTGGGACAAGGGTGAATTCATGTTAATGATCAGCTAGATAAGGTGACAGTTTTAGTTATTTCTTACTTTTTCAATATATTACTATAATCAACCGTATTTTGACAATAGCTTTTATTTCACTATAACTATCATTCATTATTGCTGTAGTTGTGCATTTGAGATGTTAACAGATTCTGTCCATTGCTTCATAAATTACTGCAAACAAAACATAACAGTTAACACACTATAATATATCACATTTTCAAGAAAAGTTTTTTTTTCCTAAATGACTCGCATCTAGTAAATCTAAGGACACTTATAATAAATGGGACATTGGAACATATTTTGAACTATCTTTTGAATAACTGAATTCTCCCAGTAGAACATGTTATAATTGCAGCCAGCCAAATAATACTTCATATGATAAATGATATATCTACAGTACCGGTATTATATATTTGTCCCATATTAATAATGAACTGGGCACCTGTTCTAGTTTAGGTTATTTGAAAAAACAGCATTCTTTGGTGTCAAATTAAAACAAAATACATACTGGGTTTTTTTCGCATAAAAGATGCACCCATGTATAAGACGCACATGTTTCCTGGTGTCGAACCCATGTATAAGACGCACTTAAATCAACAAATTATCAGCAATATTGATTCAAAACCCAAAAATTCATCATCATCACTCTCTTCACTGAACATCTGTTGTTGCTGTTCATGTGTCATCATACATCTTGTTGCCATCTTCGTCGGAGTCAGTGTCGGATTTGTCATGCTGTTCAGGCCACAATCATCTTCTGTGCCATCTAAATGATTGCTGATAGAGCACTTCTTGAATAATTTGGTAATGATTATGATGGCAGGGTCAATAGAATCCCAGGCTATCTTCACCCACTGTGTGACGATAGGTAACGATGGGTGCTTCAGGTTGCCTGCTGCTATCCGTTCGGTTCTATAATGCTGTTTGAAGTAGTTTATTAGTAGTTCCCATGTGCCAAGTTTGGAATTAATTGACAGTGTTGTAATCGTTTTCCTTTGATGTGACTTCAATGGTAATTTTTTGACTGACCTCATTTACCATTCCATTCAATTACACACTCTCATTCAATAGTAACGAGACGTCTTTGTGATCATGTCACTAATTAGAGCATCAGATTAAATAATCATGGTGGTTATCATGATTAAGTTTGGCTTCAAAAGACAACAGAGAAAACACACCTAATAAATTTGTTTATTGTTCATATAAAAATACTTCAAACAGCATTACAGAAGTGAAGGCACAGCAGCAGCGAACCTGAAGCGGCTGCTGTTAGTGGTTGCCACTCATTGGGTGAAGACAACCTGGGATTCTAATGACTGCCATTATTATCAACAGAGAAACCACACCTAATTAATTTGTTTGTTATTCATATATTTATTTTTATGGTTGAAAAACAATATTATTGTATTTTCCCCTAAATTATGCCAACTGTACCATCCCTTTTAGTGTGACCCTCGTATAAATCACACTGGATTTTGGTGTCAATTTTGTAGTATGAAAAATGCAACTTGTTTGCGAGTATATAGAGTAATACTTGCTTCAGGGTCAGAAAGTTCATTTATACCAGAATAAAGTCTAGGAGTATGTGTGTGTGTGCATAAAAAGCCTGAGTGGTGTATGTCCTTTTTATTATATATTTTAACCTTGTGTAATGTACTTTGTGAGAATTTGTTTCTTATAATAGGCAAAGATAAATCTTTTAAATAAATAACTCATTTCAAAGAACAAAAGTCGTGTGTCCTCCATTAACCTCACCCCAGAAGAGATGTCACAGGCTGGATGCTTCTAACTAGATAATCACACACAGTTCTTCCATCAGTTGGAACACAACAATCTCCTAATGCCTCGATAGAACCTGTACATGCACACTTAATATGGTGGTGAAACATGTCAAACATTTTTTCACCTGAAACAAGTAGTTGTGGAAACATAGACCTAGCTAAACAGTTGTAATTCTAGTTATTGTTAGATGAGGTAAGGGAAAATGGTCTAACATTAATGTTTTCATATTGCAGATGCTATTTTGAAGAATGTATTATCAGATGAAAATACTGCGTCTCACGTAGCCAATGCTATCCTTATACATCTTGGATTAATCAAGGTTGGTAACCCTTTTTGTGTTGTTTTGCTTATACAGTTATAACTTCAAAATCTTCCTTTGGCTTAAAAAAATATGAAGCACCACATTATATATTCCAAAGAGTAGAGTCATATGATAAACAAAGTTGAGAATGAGAATATAATATTATATACTTGATTTTATGTATACTGTGTGTGTGCATGCCAAATCTGTTAATACACCTGGTAGTATACTTATTGTGGGTGGAAAGTTCAGTTGAAGATATGTTTCATTGCAGAGTGAAGACAAGAAAGTAAAGCCTTTGGGTTCTTTGCAAGGAGCTTTAATTGTTTTAGAACATGTTGTTAAACAAGAATATTTTCCCAAACTAGCAAAGGATATACTCTGCTGTTTCCTTGCACTGTAAGTTACCTCCATCATTATGCAGAAGTGTGTGTGCATGAGTGAGTGGTTGAAAGAGAGAGAAGTGGTTCAATACTTGATACTTTGAAGTATTACAATATCTATGCAAGCTTAGTACTGCTATCTGGTGATATCTTGAGGCATTGAATATCAAAAGACCACTCTTGAATCTTGAAGTATCAACTAAGTACCAAAAGGAGTTTCCTTTTGGTAAACAGTACTTGATAATTTTTCCTAAATATAGCCATGCTAAAGCATAGTGTAATGTGCAATTAACCAATCCTTTTTATACCATAAGATATCGTAATATCTTTTGATAGTTCATTGATACTGTAGTAATATGTGGTGAAATCCACTGTATTGAAAATGTGCATTTTTGCTTAGAAGCATTCTATTTTTCTTGATGTAGCCTTATGAAATGATTTGATTAATTTAATTTGTTTTATTGTAATATTTTCAGGCCTCGATCACAGTTGGATAGCTGCCTAGAATTGAAGCATTCTCTCATAACAGCTTTACACAACTGAGTAATATAAATGGAATCTCTTGAAACTAGTTTACCAAATAGCACTGCTATATAACTATATTATTTATGAATTCTCTTAAATTGATCTTGTGTAATAAATATGGTATTTTTTCCTAATTCCACTATTTTACAATTGGCATTTCAAGGTATTGGTAAGTTGATTAATCAGTCTTGTTAGTGTCCTGTTCCTTTAACCATAATTGCACAGTGGATACAATTTAGATTTTGTCTGTTGCGGTTTAAAATTAAACTGCAGAAAATTAAAATTCTATGTACTAACCTAGTTATATAGCAGTATTATAAGGTGAATTGTTTTTATTGAGATTCATGGTTATCTAAACGTGATAGCCTAAAAACTCATTCCATCATTTTCACTTGTATAACATGACATCATCTAATTATCAACTGTCATTCACTATATAAGATACCCGTCATTTGTTACCTGGTCTTATCACTGTGTTTAATATTACTTAGACACTGTTACTGTACTATATGATGTTTATTGTGTCAGACTTGATTTTATTTCACTGTATCTAGAAAGATAAAATATTCTATGATTGCGTGATATGGAATACCTTTAATGTCAGATGTTATGATAAAGTGTGCAAATTAATACTGGAAAAAGTGTTTTTGTTTTAATTATGTTGGTTTTCTCTTTGTTAGTGATCACATTTTGGCAGAGAATGTGTCGTTCTATGTTTTGTGTTAAAAATGAAGCAAATAAAATGGTAACAGTTTTGTCATTACTCCAATAGATCATCATTGAACCAAATCATGTTGAAGCATGTTAAATTTATTCAAAACTGTTTTTATTTTAAAAACTACCAGTTTTGGTCTATGCTGGTATCTTGATTGTTGAGTTAAGTGGATTGCTTTTTGTCTTGTAAGGGTTTTGCTAATAAATATGAATCATGTTATTTATGACTGGCACATCATTGTGATTTTGCCCTCTTTCTGGTCTTCGTTTGTTGCCAATGACATTAAATACTACAGTCATTTCACTCAATTAAGAGTCTAATTGGGACACAAAAGACTAAAACGTAAATTTCTCTCGCACTAACTGCCCTCCTTGAAATTTCAACTACAGTTTTTCTATCCTACTCTCCAGTAAGATGTAAAAGATGAGATTTTTAAGCAATCAGAATGTTACAGGTAAATTAGACACCTAGGTGTAACTAAACCATGGCGAAGGTGGTCAATGGTATGTGGTTGGCACCTCCTAGCTGTGACTAGACCATGGTGAGGGTGGACAGTGTTATGTAGGCGGCAACACCTTGATCGTCCATTTCTAGTGGCAGACCTAGGCTGTAGACTGATGGGTTGTACCTGTTGGAGCTTTCTCACACGGATTAGCGTCCAGCAGCGAGGTAGCAAGTGAAAAGAACTGATGAGAGGCTGGGTGGGGGGGGGGTCCTATTGAGGTCTCAAATAAGTCGGACAGCTCATTTTTCAGGTGAACTCTTAGCTCTGTCCATGCTAACAGTGCTCTTGCTAGTTTTAGTTCAGCATCGTTGCAGCCTGTTTGTAGTGGGACATCTAGGATGCGTTTCCGCTTGATGGTAACGAAGGCTCGCGACATATCAATGCCCATCTTGTGGAAGTCCCATTTCCTTGTCATCAACACTGAGATCAGCATACGATGTCTGCGCAGCTCCTACCTCTTTTAAAATCACTTTGTTAGGGTCCGGTGAAGCAGTCGATAGTTGTCTCTGATCCAGCATAGAGTAATGTTGGACAGAATTTTTCTTATGCTGTTTAGCGGGGCTATCGGCCGGAGGAGGTTGGCTGATTTATTTGGCTTGACCAGGGTGATAAGCGTTCCTTCTCCTAGTGTCCCTTGGACATGTGTTGTTCAAACCATGAGTTGACGATTTTGGCCAGTAGCTATTAGTTGTAAATGGTGACGGACGTGTTTCTCTTCTACATTGTAATTACATTTTGTATTTGGACATTAGACCATACTACATCAATCTCAGATTTGGTATTACGTAACATGGTGGCAGCGGTGAGCACTAGTGAAGAAATTAGTTTACCAGATGATTGAACGAACCAGGAATTTTCGAAAAGGGAAGAATTATACGTTATACCACGTGGCCGCTGGAATCTGGTGTCAGAAAGGTGTCCTATCATGTGTCAAGTTATATTGCTGCACGTTATGAGAAGCTCTGTGGTGTGAATAACTTAATTCAGTGCACATTGTCGTCAACCTTTTCCTGCAATTGTATTGATTCTGTTACATCTGTATTGGTTTGACTTGACAAACTCCTGTTGTCATGGCTCAAGCAGCCGTTGTGCCTGTTACAGGTATACGTCATCCTCGGGCACTCAATTTGGAGACAAATATCGGTGAAAATTTCAAACAAAAATAGGAAAATTATGCCATAATAACCACCCATAATAGGAGACGAGGGACTCCTGGTGTATAATGGTGTCACATTTGATACAACAAAAGAAGAAAGAACATGAAATTATTGCCTCATTTGATACATTTGCAGTGGGCGAATTAAACATTACATATGTATTCAACAAGAGAGTACAGCAAGAGGATAAAACTTTTTGAGTTTCCTAGCCAACACACGGCGTTTAGTTAAAACATGCCAATACTGTGAGAACTGTTTTAGTCCATAGTGTGTGATCGAATAGTTCTGGGATTTCGAGATCCAGACACTCAAGCCGTATTACTGAAGGAATATGATTTAACTGAAAACCTGGATAGACACTTGTAAAGCAGCTGAAAATGCTAACTCTCAGGCATGATCACTCAGGCCTGAAACTGTTAACAAGGTTACGGTTAGGAGGCATACAGGTGCAAGGCAGAAATGATATCAAAGGAAAGTTTCAATAGATTGCAACAAACAAGAACGGGAATGAAAATATTGCAACTATAAACACAGAATGAAGAAGGAAGAATTTCCCGCGTACGAAAAAAACTTGCAAACTGTGCAAACAAAAGAACCACTTTACTGTCTGTGTCCCAAGAAAAGCGATAGAAGAGTCCATCTTGTCAGTTACAACTCTGTGAGGAGTGGATTTAATCCCATGAAAACACTTCGAAAGATGACAAAACTGTCAAATATCATATGGTCATGGGGCAGGAAAAATTTACTGGGTCCTCTGTAAATATGTTGCCATTAAAATATGCTAGCAATGTATTATGTGGACTTTGTTGTATACGAGGGTGAGCTTATGCCTTTACTTGGTTATCATGCTTCAAAACAGATGCAGTTGATTACAGTAAATGAAGAAAACCTCGACAAGATTGCGGCAGTGGATAGCAGTAATAAGTGTGATGACGTGTTTGATGCATCAACAATAGGTACATTGGGAACTCCTCATTATCTGAAGATCAAGGACGCAGTGAGTCAGGGCCAGAAAAATATGTTTTCAATTCAGTTGCCTTTGGGTAATTAGATTAGATTGGAAATGTACTTGCCCAACAAATGTTTTCACCCGATCCAAAATTATCATTTATTTTAAAATTTGCTATATTTCACCTGCCTACTTATAAACATCTATTTCAATAAAAATTGACAAATAGAGAAGTGTTTGAGAAGAAATGCTTATTCAGTGAAGCCCAATGCTATTTTTTTCTGAATTACCGGTAGCCATTTTCACTCTCACTATATAAATAAAATTTCAAATCACCAAGAACGCGTAGCCAGTAAACTGCAATGAATACAGCTTTTAATCGGCGACACCGTTTAAAAAGGTGGCGTGTTGTCTTAAGCCGAGATTCCATACACGCGGTGGAGTCTACGTGTTATGCGAATCCGACAGAAACGTACGAGCGTTATTCTATATGTGCGTATGCGAATTTTACGACCCGGTCGTAACATTCCGGATTCAAGTGTCCAGGCAGGCGTTTTCCAAGAAAAATAGGTAAGAAGGTGAGAGGGATGTCCGAAACACAAAGATACCACAATTTCGGATTCGGTTGCCTCGTATATGGAATCTCGGCTTTAGACGTAGCTGGCACTCACAGCCAGCTTTGCATCGCGGATTATAAGTGTAGGTACGCAGCAGGAATAAACAATTTTAATTGGCTTCCTTATCTGGCATACGCACACAAACATTTTGCGAATCTCCGTCTCAAAAAGGCACTTGCCTGAACGGCGAACAACACTAGCCCGCTATGAAAATATAATTACCCCGATTTTCAGGCCCTGCTGTGAATCCTGTAATAATGCTGTCTGGTCTGTATCAGTTCGTCAAAAACTCAAGACTGAGCTCCTCAGAATTGAAAAGCTAGACGTCATTACTCCTGTGGGTGAGCCTACCCCATGGGTAAGCCAGCGAGTAATCACATTGAAGAAGACAGGAGCGATGAGGGTCTTTATTGACCCTCGCGAGCTGAACAAGGCTCTCTTACACGAACACTATATTTTGCCTATCCTCAATGAGGCTCTACATGAGATACGGCAATCTCGCGTTTTCTCTCTGGCTGACCTCTCTTCTGGGTACTGGCATGTGGGGATGGATAACAGTCCAGCTTACTAACTACATTCCAAACACCATTTGGTCGTTACAGATGGTGCCGTCTACCATTCGGAACCTGTGCTTCTACAGAAACATTTCAAAAGAAATTTCTAGATGCTCTAGAAGGATTGCCTGGGGTAACGTGTATAGCAGATGATGTGGTAATTCACGGATACCTGAACCTGGAGTTGTTTCTCAGACGTTGCCAAGAGACTGACATCAAGTTGAACAAATAAAAACTGCAATTAAGATTGGACAAAATCGTGTTCATGATTCATCTCGTCTCTAAAGGTAGTTTTAAATCGGAGACTGATAGGGTCAAAATAATAGTGAACATGGGAGCTCCTCAGTCTCTCAGAACATTGCATCGATATCTTGGAATGGTGAACTATCTTGCTAAATTTCTCCCTAACTTATCTGATCTCCTACATCCACTACACATGTTCACTAAGAATGAGATACCCTGGGTGTGGTCTGAATCTCAACAGGAATCACAAGACTGCATGAAAAAACTCATCACAAATACACTTGTTCTCGCCTACTGTGATCCACAGTAATACTAATACTTGAAAATTATGCTAGTGAGTATGGTCTCAGTTCTGCTCTATTCCAGGAAGGCAAGCCAATAGCATATGCAAGTCGATCATTAACTGAAACTGAAAAGCGCAATGCTCAAATAGAAAAAGAAATGCTTGCTGTTACCTTTGATCTGGAAACATTTCACCATTATACATATGGTCGTGATACGTGCATCATAACTGACCACAAGCCATTGGAATCAATTGTGTTAAGGCCACTGTGCAAGGCACCTAAGCGTTTACAATCGCTACTTTTACCTGCAAACCATTACAATTTCACACTACGATATCAGTCGGGAAAGTCTATTCCTGTAGCAGACACATTGTCATGAGCACCTCTTCACCGTACAAAACAAACCATGAGGGGACTACCACCTAAATGCAAAATAAATATCAAGCTCCGCGTATTAAAATGTTACTTGGGTGCGCCACGGACTGTGGGTAGCAATTATGTAAGTTTATTTCGAACTAGATCTATTCACAAATTTCACTCAATTGACAATTCATATGTTCTATGTATGTCCGAAGCAAACACCAAGACGGCTATTGATAATATACTGTATGTCAATAATGATAAGTCGAAAATATATAGTTACTGAGGTCGGTGTTAGCCTAATATCCCACTCTCCCCTCATTTAATTTAACAATTAGTTTAATCTCACTAAGCAATCAACTACATTAAAATAATAACATATCTAGCTGATAGTAATACCTTATTAACTTTATCCATGCCCCCCAACCCAACCCAGTTACAACCAACCTTATGCTGATAGAACCATGACGAGTTGATTGAATTATAATATTTAACAACAACAACAACCTGGGGGTGGAGTTTCATAAAGATTATGTTACCTTTGGACCAACCGCTTTAGAATTAAACCTTATTCAATTTGCATACACATTAATATACATCTTTTTTAATTGTCGCTTAAATGATGGAACGTATTTATTTAATGTTTGATGCTACGACGCCTGGATCATTGCGACGTCTAGTATAATGTCCATGGATCTCACAGTTCCTTTTAAATAATGAACATAGAGGTGATGCCAAATTGTTTTGGTGGTAATTATACATTATTATCAATAGTTGTATAAATCGTTAATTTTTAATATTTTACTCGTATGAAATAATGGCAGTGTGTGTTCATTGTACATAGCGTTGTGCCGACATTTAATAGCTTTTTGTTTTGATAAAACTTCAAAGGTGTCGTTTAGATGCTGAAGCTCAAACCATTATTCCGTAAGGTAGCTAAGGATTGGAATATCGTTGTGTCATCTGCAAATAAAAATGTTTAACGGTTTTCAAATTTCCAGGTAAATCAGTTGTATACATAATGAATAAAAGGGATCCTAGTGCCGAGTCATGGGGCACTGCGTATGATATTATATCAATCTGTGACCGGCTATCGTTGACCTGTACGTATTGCCTTCGGGTTGTTAGATATATCTTCTGAGCCACTCTAAGGCTACTCCTCTGACACCATAGTGGGCAAGTTTTACTAATAATGTCATGTGATTTATCGTATCAAAAACCTTGGAGAGGTCCAGGAACACAGCTAATGTAAGCTATTTATTTTCCAATTATGCAATAATATCATTGCTCAGTTCAGTAATATCATTGCTCTTGCTATGCTTGGGATCGAAATCCTTATTGGAATTTGTAAAACAAACGTCGTTCAAAACTAAAAAGCTATATAATCTTTTAGGAATAACGATTCGCTCATAAATTACCTTTATATGAACTATACAAAATGTTGAATAAATTAGAAAAATGCATCGATCAAAGTAGCTCTGGCTCAATGTGTAAAAGATAGCTTAAAATTAAAATATTTAATTTATACCCAACAATTAAGTGTCGAATGCACCAACTCATTATGCAAATTTGTACTTTTGAGTGTTTTTATTGTATTTGGTCATTTACCTTCTTATTAGTTTCATTCATTTCTACCATAACGAACAAAATATTATTTCAATTTATAGTTATTACTTTACGAGACTGGTCCACAGTCTTGTATTCAAACATAAACCTACAATTCTGTAATTACAGGAATTAAATTCTTTCATTTATATTAGTTATATCTGGGGTTGGCATTCTGCCTCTTAGCTGCACTGAAGCGCGCGCGCGCGCGCAAACACACACACGAAACGCATATATCTCGGGAATATTATTGCTATGCTGGTCCCCCAAATTTCATTAAATGATATATATATATATATATATAGTGTGTGTGTGTGTGTGTGTGTGTGTGTGTGTTGTGTTTTAAGGGTACATAGTAAGAGGCAACAGGCACAGAGCATCAACATATCTAAACATCCTTCGAAACCTACCTCCATAAATCTAAATACAACTATACATACATTAATCTAAAAATTAAATATTCCATACCTCCACATATTGATAAATGTGTGCGTATACCTAAGCATGTGTCTGGTCTACTCATCAGCCTGTGGGAACCAGCTAATTCGCTTACCTACCTCCATTAATCTAAATACAATTATACATACATTAATCTAAATATAAAATGTTCCATACCTCCATATATCGATACATATATACGGAGACCTATACATGTGTCTGGGCTACTCATCAGTCTGTGGGAAAGAGCTAATTCGCTTTTCGTACGTGACAAATATGTCACGCCCACAGGAAAGCGGCTATGTGCAGGCTGAATCCGGGACATTTAGACAACGGACCTTTAGCCAACGGACATTTAGCCAATATTTGCAGGGGGGACATTTAGCCAACATTCAAAATTTTCATCTTACATCTACATGTATATTGTTATATTTTTGAGTTTGTGTATGCTCTGTCAATATTATGTTCTCTTCAGTGCCATTCCATGTCTTGCGTACAGTTATTGAATTTTGGTTTAAATACGGACGTATATCTGTATGATTTAAAAATGTGTGACACAGACTACCGGTATGTCACGGACTCGATAATCATTTTATAGTTTATCCCACATATTATCATGCAACAAACCTTGTCGGATCAACAAATTCTGACCGTACATAAAACAGAATCACTGTAAAGGAAGCCAGATTCTATTGCCCTGGTGCCCCTTTATCCTACTAGCCTATAGAAGCCACTGGTTCCAGGTGAAAGAAGTTAAGTGTCATTGCGGATGGTATGGTCAACTTGAAGGTGACACTAGGTGACCCATTCATTTGATAGTGTCTTTCACATACATGCATTTTTATTAAACACACTACTAAATATTTGGAGTACGAACAGTTGCTGACCAGAAAGTTGCTCACCTGGACTGTTGCTCACCAAGTAAATGAAAAAGAGCACACTTGCTCACCAGTAAATGTTTAATGAGAGAATTTCTTTATAATTATATTAATAAAATAAAATAATCTCTGAACTTTAATTCCCTAATAATTGATAATATTCATCCCAATAATTATATAGGTAATACGATACTAAGAAATATATTTCTGAATTAAAAATCATTTAATTTATTTTAATTTTTCTTCATTAAAAATTCACTGGTGAGCAAGTTTCCACCTTTTCATTTTGTTTGGTGAGCAACTGTCCGGGTGAGCAACTGTTCTACACCCTAATATTTGACACATGAATGTCTACATGAATAGTAGGAATATAACAAAATAATGACAGTTATTGTTCTTCTGCACACAAAGTGAATATTGTCTATCTGAACAGTTAAATAGTCTAATTCAGCACTGATCTCGGAGAATCCTATAGTATAATACCTTCTTAAAAGCCGTACTATTGCATAGAAGATTGCACTTTAGTGTGAATATTTACAAAGTTTGAAAATATTCGCTCACTTGATGTTGATGAAACTGAATCCATTGAACATTTGGTGTAGTGGACTATTATTAGCTTGCTGATGATCACACTTTCTGCACTTTGCACATTTCTTATTTCCAACGGCAACATGTAAAAATGTTCCCAAGTGGAATTCTCTGGCCTTCCACCTTTATACAGTACTAAAGGCTGGATATCAAATAATAATCACAGTATTAGTTCAATAATTTAAGCCAACATGCAGGTATGTATCAATGTGATATAACACTATGATCGTGAGAAAGTGTAACACTGCTTCAAATTAAATTCAAACTGGCTTTCTATACTGAGGCAAAATTAAGTCACATTTTAAAACTATGATATATCACCTGGGTTATGCAGTCACTTCTTAACTACATTACAATACATGTATGTGTCAACATTGGATAGAGGATTATTCTGAGACTAGTAGATTATCTGCCGTATATACAAGTAGTAATTACCCACATGCCAGATATAGTTAAGTAGTTAATGGTGTTAATAACGTCTGTGTAAAACACCTTCCAACCCTGACATATCAATATTTATATTTATGTATAATACCGGAGAAAACAGTATACATTAATATAAATATATAAATTGTACAAAAAGCAGCAATAATTATTATGTTGATAACACCTTATCTAAAGATAGGCCTATATTTGCAACATCCATAAAGAGAACATAATATTGACAGAGCATACACAAACTCAAAAATATAACAATATACATGTAGATGTAAGATGAAAATTTTGAATGTTGGCTAAATGTCCCCCCTGCAAATATTGGCTAAATGACCGTTGGCTAAATGTCCGTTGGCTAAATGTCCGTTGGTTAATTGTCCGTTGGCTAAATGTCCGTTGTCTAAATGTCCGGATACCGTGCAGACTACGTAGAAAAGCGGAAACACATAAAACCTACCATTTGACACCACATCTCGCAGTAAACAACACATGCGTGTGGTTCAGTGGCGATTTACTATATAAATAAGATAACTACTTTGACACCACAGTTTACATTCAACAGTAATTTTCTGGGGTCCAAACGAAACCTATATATAAAAACAATTTCGACACCCGCAGGAGTAAGCTTCAAAGTCCCTGGGGATTGCTTCTTTTAAGCTTGTATATTTATAAACACATCACGCAAGCGCCGCCCGATAGCAAAGTATGGTGATGTAAGTACTGCCTTAGTGCTATGCTTTAGGAACATCCGTGCTCAAAATAATATTATGTTAGGACTATGTACATAGGTAATAGCTCTAATAACCAAATTATTGGTTCTGGTGTCAACAACAAAACAACTGATTACTTGACTGTCAGTGATAAATGAGCAATTGATGAACCAATAATAGCCGCAATCAAAGAGCCGTCACTTTGCCATATGAAGTTAGTCTTGACAGTGATGAGTTGTACCTCGACGTCCTTTAGATGTTGACATCATAACCATATGTCATCAGATGACATAGTTTATTAACAGTTTTAAAATGCTAACGAGACCCAACAGTTCACTACAAATAAGCTGTTCAATCGATGTTCAATCCATGTTATGGCTACTATATCTAGTGTAATAATTAATAATGGCTATTATGATTTAACTCATTACCAAAGGTTATGACTCATCACCAAGAGAATGACTCAATCACCCCAACTTAAGATACCAGGCCAATCTCAGGAGTGTCGAAATCACTCTTCGGGGAAATGACAAAAAATCTAACCTTAAACTTAAAATTAGCTAACGTCAACCGTGTTCTATTTATCGGATGACATCTCTGAAAAGTAATTTTGGACATTATATCCATGTTTTCTTTGTTAAATATAGTTAATAAATTAAAGAGAAATTACCAAAAAATAATATTATAATGGCATTAAACTGGCAACTATTGCAATAACTTAAGCCGGATTTTGGCCTTAAACTGTGAGAAATAAAAGTTCGAGTGAATTTAGCAAAACCAGGAATAATAGTTTTTAAAGCGTTTCGTGGGTAATCTATTCGTCTTCTTTGTATTACATGCCACAACGAAGGAGTGTCGTTATAATTGTGTTCAACACTTCCCAGATGATTACTAATATCTCATCAACATTGATATCAATATTTAATTATAACTGCTGTAGTAAACTGTCTTACAGACACCCACTGTGAGATTATCCCACCGTGAATGTCTGTAAGATAGTTATGCTGTGACTTGTAATTACACACCTGGACACCTCCAATGGACTGTTTTACAAGATACCCGACACAGACATAAAGAAACTGCAATGGTGCAGAATGCTGAGGCCAAGTTGGTATTACGGAAAGGAAAATATGACAGTGCCATATGCTGTCTGAAGGACCTTTACTGGCTACCGATCAAACTACAAGTTATTTTATGATCATATTTACTGTCCACAAATGTCTGCTAGGAAATGCTTCAACACTTCTAATTAAGAAATTAGAGGTAAAGACGAGTGGACGCACATTAAGGTCGATAACTGGATTATCTACCCTGGAGGATCCTTTCACCAGAAGAAAGACATATATCCAGATTATGAAGCGCCTTTGATAACTAACTGGCTCACAAATACACTATATTAAATTAATAATATTAATAAACAGTAATATTGTACACGCTATTATATTATATTGTATTGACATTGTACAAAACAATCTACAGCTTTGCGGTGCTGGGTGTAACATTTTATTGTAATTACTGGCAAAGAGAAACATTTAGGCAAAATCAAACAAAGTAGACAACTCATATAACTAGAATGTACCAAAGAATATTGTCTGTTTTTGAGGAAATCAGCATTAAATTAACTACTAGGTCTAAATTTCTTAACATCTTAATATTAACACACGTCATAAATAATTCATTTATACATTAAATAACCTGTATATATATATATATATATATATATATATATATATATATATATACAACTACTACGACGATTACTACTACAATGAAAGTGTAAAGCTGCCTAAAATCACATCTATCAATGTATGTAAAACAAAAAATACTTCTTTACCCAAATTGATTTCCACCAAGCACATTTAATATTATCTTCCGACACATTTATGTTTTGTAATACTAACACATCTTGTATACAGTTAACAGGGCGTCTATATTAATTACAAATAGCATTATCGTGGTTTAGTAGATTATCCCAATCCTAAAATTTAGCCAGATGTAGCTATTGATGTTTGGTAGGAATTAATAATACATTTCCATTATTAATCTTATCCTAGGCATCTACACGTCTCGGCGATGCCATTTGCCAACTTTGCTAGTTCCTTTCGAAAGTCAACACTAAGGAAAGCAAACATAACCGGCGTTATTAATACGGCTACAATAGCCAATATTTGGGTAATTACCTCGTTGTGACTTTCGTATCTCTCTCCTGTCCAGGTGAGGCCAACAACCCGATTGTTATGATAATTGTAAACAATGTCAATCTGATGCGGCATCCACAGTAACATAAATATAACTATAACCAAACCAGCCAACTTGCCAGTCCTCATCTCTACACGTCTCCGTTGACCACTTCGAGGTCGATTTATGGAGCAGACCGTCTTGCCGGATACCGTCGATACGGTTCCGGAATCGCCGGTGACGATGACCGATGACCGATTAATGGACTCTCTCAATCCTGAATCGAATCCCGGAACTGGCAGCCTCTGAATCCCGTCAGATTTAACGCCGGTGTTAGCGAGCACGCTAACAGATAAAGTCTGTTCATCCTTTGATATCGAAGCTTCGTATACAGCGATCTTAGGAAGACGACCTACCTGTTGGATTTTTGTTAATTGTTCGTTTATTTCTCCCGTACCTGTTGGACTGCGGACGTTCCCGAAATGTTTAGTTGGCCATTTTTCTATCACATGTCTTCCTTTGTTTTCACTTATAGATCCATCTTGGATTCCATGAGCGATCTCAACCTTTGTCGTCGAGCTAACATTGGGAAGTCTAGCCATAACATCACTTTGATTGCTCAGATCTGATGATCGTGTCTGTGATACGCTGTTTCTGTTTCTACAAACTGGCTGCGATTTATTTCTAACGTACTGCATAATCAGATAAACGATACGTGAATACAAGAAAATGATGACGAGAATAGCACACAGCGAGAAGGGCAAAAAGACAAATACTAGAAATATACTGTCATCTAACACGAAGTGACCACTTTGTCTACCAGGACTCAGATGGCTACCTTCGCTGACGGCGTAACTGAAGCCATTCAGCAACGATAAGCTCCATACAATCACCGCGGCCTTGCCGACCTTATCAGAGAATACTGACCGACGAAATGGATGAGCTATGGCGCTGTACCTCTCGTAGCTGATACACGTCAGTGTCAGCAGCTGGACCGAGGTGAAGGTCACGTAGAGACAATGGAGTATTAGTAACGCTACTGTTGTGTCTTTCCCACTGGCGAAGTGGATGGCCAGAGCTTCATGAAGGATCAGACAGACGGCTAGTGGGACGCATAACACGGACGTGAAAATGGCGACCGCGGCCATGTTCAGAACCAAAACGTTCACTGGCGTTCGGAGGCTTTTACTCTTCCACAGACACCAACAGATAGCCACATTTCCGAACAAACCTATAATGACTCCCGTGATGAGAAGGATCAAACTCGAAATGGCTGATCTATGATTCGATAGTTCATGCCAGGATACGTTCAATGATCTATACGAGTCTAAAATCATGGCTCAGAGAAGTTGCGACAAATGATATTGTTTAACTTAGAAGAGAAAAGAAGCCACGAAAATGCCTTCAAATGCGTCTCCTTTTCACGCAGTATTAATCTGAAATGACAAATATATCAATGTTCGATACAGTATTAATAACAGTATACACAAACTATATTCCTGTGATATTTCTCTCACAGTCATTCTTTTAACAACAACCATGATCCATGTTAAAGTGTGTTCTCACGATCTGTTCATGTAGCTATGAAGTTGTGAAACTATTAATAAAATACCGAAATATACCTCACAGTATAGGAGAAAAGAATCGAACTTTACTCTCCCAAAGACGACTAGTTTAATATTTAAAAAAATCTGATATCAGGGTAATTTATAAAGCAATACAATTCAAGAGTTTAAGCGAAATATCTGGCTTACTTACAGTTTGAGAGTATCCAAAGAGTGAACTGGTAAGAAACTCCCAACAGATAAGTCCAAAGTGAACCAAATACCGGATAACATCCTTTACGTCAACTAATATAGCTAACCCGAAAGACATTTAAAATAACCGTAAATTAACATCTTCTCGACTCCGATTGTTAGATTTTGGTGGTTCACTCGATAACTGCCATGGAACTGAAAGAACGTGCGATTAGTGATCAAGAAGAGCAAATTAGATACAAAAACGCAAGCTAATTAAATCAACAGATTAAGATCATAATTCATCAACACCTTGATAATTGCTGGGAACTATGACCGGTCAAACCAGGACAAGTAATTAGTTACAGATTTCTCAACAAAACCAAGTGATATATTAATATCACCCATCAACAACGAGTGTTACTTTGTATTCTACAAAAATGCTATTCTTATCTAATAACTCGGTTTTTGTTAACAAATCAAATTTGGTAGCTGTTGAGAAGAGTAACACTTCTTTTTGTATATCTAGCAATTACCTAGCCATGATTTTCACCAATTTCATCACCACCACTATCATTATCATCATCATCATCACGACCACAATCCTACGTAGCAGTTATTTAATGTATAACTATTTATAACAAATAGGTAGATTAAGACAAAGTAATACACAAGATGACAATTGATTTAACACAGTTTCACATATAATATATTCACTATTTAATAATAGTTATTTTGACAAGATTGGAAATACAACAACTCACTAATATTTGAATATTTAACCTTGACTGATGTTACATAATTAGTGAAAATAGAAGGTACATTTAGAGTCCTCCATTGTCCGATTCTGCTATAATTAATAATCTTAGCCAATCCAATTGAACTGTGGTACGATTGAAAGAACTTTGAATTAACAAGCACTAAACCTAGAATTGGGGGGAGGGTGGGATGTATCTAGTTCTCATCCCACAAGAGACTGATAATAAAGATCTCACATTTAAATTACGGAGTAAACGAATAAACTAACAACCGTATCACGTTATCTGATAGTCGTAGTCAATGAAGCGTGAAGTCATGGACGTTTATTTAAGGGAGTTCTTTGGGTTATCAATGAGCATCATCGTGCTTTGATAACAAAATATATAACAATTGTTGAGATATAGCCATCACCGGTAACGTGTTATATCGATGTAGCAGAACATAGATATGAATTATAATAGTTCAGAACATCAACATCTCTAAATACCCTTTGAGATCTATATATCTTCTTAAATCTATATATAAATAAAACAATACATTAATACATCCGCTTTTCATATGCGACAAATATGTCACGCCCACGGAAAGCGTCTACATGCAGTCTACGTACAAAAGTGGAAGCAAGTACAAAACGTGTGTGTGTGTGTGTGTGTGTGTGTGTGTTTTAGCTGTGTATAATAAGGCACAGGCACAGAGAATCTCGAACCGTGAATTCAAACTCTGGACGTTTCTTCAGGGCACTGAATCCAGAGTGGCGACTTTTCTTGCTGAGACATGTGTAATGTCTCACCAGTCCCTGAGTGAGTGAGTGAGTGAGTGAGGTCTACATGCAGTCTACGTACAAAAGTGGAAGCAAGTACAAAACTTGTGTGTGTGTGTGTGTGTGTGTGTGTGTGTATGTGCGTGCCTTCATTGACCTTCTTTAATGTAACTTGGCCAGATAATGTGATATATGCATTTGACCTACACATAAATACTGCGACCTTCCTAGGTGAATTGTATATTTGTGTAGGCAATCTTTATTGCATTGCTGGTGCTCCAAATGGTGTAAGCCTGTTTGACCTTTTCATATATTAATATTGTAGACATGCATTACAGAAGGTATTGATTATACAAAAGAGACTAGAGTTTTCTTGAGTGAGTGAGTGAGTGAGTGAGTGAGTGAGTGAGTGAGTGAGTGAGTGAGTGAGTGAGTGAGTGAGTGAGTGAGTGAGTGAGTGGTGGTGGTGAGTGAGTGAGTGAGTGAGTGAGTGGTGAGTGAGTGAGTGGTGAGTGAGTGAGTGAGTGAGTTTCTCCGACTTAGTGATGTATATCGGCTCGGGTTAGACTATTCAGTGTTGTGGAACATTATTTACAGTAGAAAAATATTACATCAGAATAAGAAGACTGAATAACAATACGTGAGACTACTAAGAGTTAAAATGTATAAATGTTATTATTGAAGTAAACGCTAAAATCTCTGATGATTAATAAACCGAAATAGGAACGGCTAATGATCAATAATAATAATAAGGATAATAATAATAATAATAATAATAATAAAGAGTTAAGAAATATAAATATATTAATTGCATAAAATATCAGATTTTTTATAATCATCAGTGAAACTTCTGACAAAATAAAATATAAATCTAACAGTCTATATAATTTAAATACGTGTGTACAATTTTTTTATATATTATGTTCCTCGATATCTATTCTATTAAGATGAATTTGAAAATAATTTTTTTTCTCTTTATTTCTCCAGCATTCTAAGACATTTTTGTCCATGTTAGGTCCATTAAACAAGGATAAGTAGTATATATATATATATATATATATATATATATATATATATATATATATATATATATACTGATGCCACATTTTATTCATTCGTTAACATTAGATCAATGCACCTCGGCATTTACTCAAACCTTCTCTTATTAAATATAAATAAAACTAAATATATTTATTTTTAAAGCCGGAAACACAATTGTGGGTACAAAGTTTTTAGTGTGAAGATAATTCCGAATTTATTAGTTTCTTAGCATTGTATCTAAGTTGATGACCTAATGTGATGGGATTGTCATCAATTAAATAAGCAGGACATATCCGGATAATTACATGTCAAGTGAAACATTCTGGATATATAACAGTTTAAAAACAATAGATGGAGCTGAAATAGAACCATCTTTCTCTTATGGATTACTAACGTAGAGAAATTCAAATACATCAGGTAAAACGTAAACCTTAAAACACGTGACAAATGGAATAATTAATAAACAATATATACCAAGGTCATAGAGAATGGCTTTTAAACGTAGCTCAGCTCCTCCTCGTATGTGTAAACGGTACCGGGTCCATTGAGGGATACATATGTACTTCAGGATGAAGTACTTGTCTAGTTAATTTTCATACCAAAATAGAAGGCACCCTTCTTCCTGTATTCAAAGCAGGAATAAAAGTGCCATTATATCTATTTTCAATAGTATTATGCATTATAATTAGACGATACAGTGAGATTTAGCTTGAGTAATGCCTCTATTAATGACACGGATAGACAAACATGTTACAGGTAATCCTCAATTTATGTGAGGATTAACTGACCGAGGACTGGCAACGCACACAAACAAGGACTGAGCTTAATTCTTCTTATAATGATTTGCATAGATGGGATCAATGGGTGGTCTACACCTTTACACCTCGGTACACACTAACCCATGTGTTCACATATCCAGAATGATGTATCTCCTTGACGCTACTGGAACACGTATATTTTCCGCTATTTTCAACAAAACATGTAAATATAGAGTCGGGTTGGGTGGAGCTGTTCAGATTCTCCGCTAGAGTCGGGTTGGGTTGAGGCGTTTAGACTCCCCGCTAGAGTCGGGTTGGATTGTGGTGTTTAGACTCGTCGTTAGAGTCAGGTTAGGTTGAGGTATTAAGACTCTCCGCTAGAGTCGGGTTGGGTTGAAGTGTTTAGACTCGCCGTTACAGTCGGGTCGGGTTGAGATGTTTAAACTCTCCCCTAGAGTCTGGTTGGGTTGAGGTGTTTAGACTCGCCGTTAGTGGCGGGTTGGGTTGAGGTGTTTAGACTCTCCGATAGAGTCGGGTTGGGTTGAAGTGTTTATACTCGCCGTCAGAGTAGGGTTGGGTTGAATAGTTTAGACTCTCCGCTAGAGTCGGGTTGGGTTGAGGTGTTTAGACTCACCGTTAGTGGCGGGTTGGGTTGAGGTGTTTAGACTCTCCGATAGAGTCGGGTTGGGTTGAATAGTTTAGACTCTCCAGTAGAGTCGGGTTGGGGTGTTTAGACTCACCGTTAGAGTCGGTTGGGTTGAATAGATTAGACTCTCCAGTAGAGTCGGGTTGGGGTGTTTAGACTCGCCGTTAGGGTCGGGTTCGGTTGAGGTGTTTAGACTCGCCACTAAACATATCATACAAACACAGGTATTATTCGGATTCGGACCCACAATCCGGAGTCTTCCAACGCACTACTCCAGGAAGTGCTAATAAAAACAACAAAAACCATGTTGGTGTTGGCTGTTATCCATATGATTGTGTTATTTTCTTGTATGTTTCTTGTATTTTTCTCTTTACTTTATATAATACCCGATATAGTGTCCGTGTATTGATTTTAGTACATGTCTGGTAATATGTGATATGTGTTGTTGGTGTTATCTCTGGTAGTTATAAGCTAGCATATATATATATATATATATATATATATATATATCGCTGTCCCCCTCTCCGTGTGTTTGTGTGTGTGTATGCACGCGTGCGTGTGTGCATGTTCATGCGTGCGTGCGCATTCGTGTGTGTGTGCGTGCGTATGCATGCATGCATGCATGCGTGCGTGCCGTGCCTGTGTGTGTGTGTGTGTGTGTGTGTGTGTGTGATTTCTTTCGAAAGCCAGCACACTAAGCCTCGTTCACAGGAATAATTAAATACGATGCTAAATCCGGATACAAACACCATTAACTAACGGCATTGTACTCGAGACAGATTATTCATTAATCTAAATGAAGATAGTTGATATTTCCTTTACTCGGTGCAGTTGGCTCTTTCTATCTAGATAGCTGTCAGATTACTTCTAGGAAACAAGTGTGATGCGATATGCAGATAACCCATTGTATTATGCCATCAATCACATCTTCTGATCTATAACCTGTCACTGATACAAGCAAATCGTTCTTCTATGGCCAACGGGCCAGGCATATAAAAGGGCGGAATCTATGAAAAAGATAGCGCAGTCTAACAAGTGCTTCTCGCCACATAGAACTATAACAGAGAACGTATAGTATGGTCAAAGGTTAGAGCAATGTGTCTCGACCCGTGATTCGGGATAGGAAGATATCTCTACAGATAGTATTTGGTTACATTCTTCTATGACATATAATATGAAACGATAAAATTCGTCGAGAATTCGGAGCATCAAAGCCAATGATTTTATGGGATGTTTAAAACGGAAATCACATCGCAATATATGGAATGAGAGATCAAATGAACGTCTACTGGATACACTACACCTTTAATATGTTGATGATAATACCAATACTGTTATCCATGATGACGGTATCGGAAGGTAGCTGGGCCAATAACCTTGGCGGAATGTTGTCGAGGTCATGCATGTATAGTTTTGGCATATCGGGAATAAAGAGCGAATTTGAGGCCAATCATGGAGACAGATTGTGGGCAATCAAGTGTAGCAAAATTGGATTGTTTGAGGGCGACGACATCTGCATGTGGACGTGTGAGTATGTTTTACTGTATATTAAAATATCATTATTTATCAACTTAAAGCAATATAAGACCTGCTTGTCGTCGGTAATGTCTGAATGGTGATAATGAAATAAATTAAGAAACTATTAATACCGATACCTTTTAGTTCATTTCAACTGTTGAGGAGCATTTTTTTACAAAAGTGACTCAATTGTATATTACGATGTAAATATCTAGTTGTCACTTTTTGTTTGGGTCATTTTCTTACTATTGTACTGAAAACACATTTATGCTAAAAAGGTTGTGCGTGTTGTTGTTGTTGTTGTTGTGGTAGTGGTTGTTGTTGTTGTTGTTGCTTCGTCATCGTCATTGATGTTATAGTTGTTTGGAGGTCGTGGGTGGGTGTAGCTGTGGATGGCTGGGTGTATCTGTGAGTGTGTAAGTGTTAGTTTGTGTGTAAGTTTAATAATAGGTTCACTTCACGATATTCAGGTGATGAATTTAACGTATTGATAGAAGTATTATCCCTAAATACACAATTCACTATTTACTTATTATGTGATAACTTTTACTTATATATATATATATATATATATATATATATATATATATATATATATATATTCATTTTAAAATATGTTAACACAGTTGGAAATAGCTTTTTTTTAATTAAATTGTATAACGTAGCATGACTTGGAGAAAACAAATTGTTATAGAACAAATCATTTGAAGTTTTTGCTAAAACAGAGTTAGTATAGAATGAGAATATTAAACTAAGAACGAGCGTATATTAAAAATTAGATATATATTTCAGTCAACAAAAACAAACCAATACTATGGATAAATTGGTTGAGTATATAAACGCAATGATAGATGCCTTAAAAAATGGTAGAACATTGCAATTACTCATGATGCGGGATTCCCGTTTAGGGCTTAAGGTGACACGACAATGTCATCCGGATAAAAAGGTTATTTGGTAAGGCCATCACCTTGTGGGGAAATTATTCATAGACTTAACGGAGCATATTGCATCATCTTCATTTAATATGGAAGTTGCTCCTTGCCAGGATGTAGAGGCACCTGCCACAACTCTGACTAGACATCTTTATTGCTTACACTGGCCCTAAGGCAGATCTATTTACCTCAATACATCAGTATTCACATCCTAACCCACAGTTACATCTGTTTGGCATCAGGAACCATCTACGACTACATTGTAATATTCAGACTGTACTAATTATCAGCATAATCTAGTTAGCTTTCTCATATATAACAAAAAGTGGACCATAAACCAAATAATATATATATATATATATATATATATTATATATATATATATATATATAATGTTATTGACACACCCCCACACACACACACACAAATATATATATATATATATATATATATATATATATATATATATATATATATATATATAATTATAACGATAAGAACATCCTTTATTACTATCCGATGTGACATGTTGTATTCAAGCACTTATCAATAAGCGTATAATAAAATTCTGATTAGATTTTCTCCAAAATTGCTTATTAATCATTTGATAAATGCTTATATTCATTTTAATAAGTTAGATTCAATTTAATCATCGGTAAAGGCCAATTCTGCACAACTAAAATATTGATAATTAAAAAATATATCGGACATTTCAATATCGTCCATAGTGAATACCGTTAATCTTAATATATCGCTTATCTTCTTCTTTTGTCTTCTTCTTTTATCTATCCGGCGGCTGTGGATCATCATCTCAAAATACAATATTCTCCTTTAATATTCTGGTGTCAGATTTGTGTTAACATCTATGGATTACAGTCAACCATGGATATTGATATGATACAGTGTTACATCATCTACCTGGCTTTATCGCTAGTCTCCCATCTAATATCTATAGTTTGTCTGTCTGAAGGCGATGGAGCATGACCCGAGGGAATACCATAGCGTGACAAACCATCGTACACACATACACAGTAGTCTCAGTATGCTATCATGTTGGTGCGAATATTTCATGATCAACCTCCCCCCCAAAAAAAAATACCTTAATTCGCTGAAAATAGTTATTATTGTTAACGTGGGAAGACGAAACAACGAATTGTCTTGATGAGTGAAACATAAGATACTTGAGCGGGGGGGGGGGATTAAATTAGAATAAAATAAAAAAGAACGCCCATAACAAGGTAACTTGGTTTTTTAATAAATCTACTTAAGAATGTTCCCGCTCAAGTGCGTGCGTGTATGGTTTCGGGGGTCGCCGGGGGTTGGTGAAAAGAGGAAGGGGGAAAAAAGGGCACAATTTTACTCTCTCTCTCTCTCTCTCTGTGTGTTGTGTGTGTGTGTGTGTGTGTGTGTGTGTGTGTGTGTGTGTGTGTGTGTGTGTGTGTGTGTGTGTGTGTGGGATCCAGACAAAATCTCACAGGACAAAATCCCACGGTACAAAATACAACAAGATTAATCCCACAAAGTGAAAAGAAGGACAACATCCCACACAATGAAATTTAAACAGTTTTTTTTCCTTCATTTATTAATATACACAATAAATGCCTGGAATTATTTACTAAGATATTGAAATTAATAATGTCACTATTCCGATTCAGTATCTTTCCATGGGATATCTACTTAAATGCAACAAATTATTGTGATAAAATGTAGTTTTCTTATTAATAAGTAATTTAATTGAGTGTGGGATTTTGTGTTCCTTTTTTCACTTTCTGGGATTATGTCCTGTGATATTTTGTACTGTGGAATTATGGCCGGGTAGATTTCGTACTGTGAGATTTTGTCCTGTAGATTCCCGTTTATATATATATATATATATATATATATATATATATATATATATATATATATATATATATATATGGGGAGTGTTACAATGTTGTATGCTTGCATGCTTGTATATGTGTTATGCTGCGCGTTTGTGTGTTTGTTTATTTCGGTATTTGTATGTCTTTTGTGTTGTATGTTGACACACATATGGGCATATAATACAGAAAGCAACAATCACAAGACTAAATAGTATCTTCTCTAATAGAATATAACAACACAAACACTACCCAAAACTCTAAAGACAAATGATACACAGAAGGTTATATATCAACGGTTTGATGGCAGATTGGACGCAAGCCATCAGACTAGGTATACAGAAAGTGACAAAGTGTTATATTGACTTTACTATCACTTGTCTCCAGCGATATTCCCGTATTCATCTCGGCGTTAAGATCTGTTTGACAACAGGTCACCGATCCTGTCACATGCCACCGTGCTGATAAGACATTGTTATCTGTATAGTGAAGTAGATAAAGATTCTGAAGCGACTCTTTCTAATTGACCGAGTTTGGTTACCATCAGATTAGATAGAAGCCGGCCACTTGGTAAAACGAGTCACGTCCTGTAGGGTTGTGTCTGGCGAGTTAAGCTACTTCCTGGCTGACTCACTGTGAGATGTTATATGGAGATATAGGCCATATCGGGCCGTATAAATCACTTATATTAGCTCCTGGTGCCGTTTGTACACAGGATGTTACTCTCAGGGGGTCATTTCAAAGGCTGTTGGACAAGCAGAGGGCTGAAGACAAGCCATCCATACACATACAGACACACACACACACACACACACACACACACACACACACACACACAGGATGTTTAAATGTTGATGTTCTGAGCCAGTGCCACTATATATGTATCTTATAAAAACACACACACATGGATAGAATTGGAAAGTGTGTTTAGATGTGTGCAGGTACCAGTATGCACGTGCATGTGTAAGTAAACTATCTCGCACGAGAGATATTTCTGTTGGGAGAGTCTAGGTGCATATTTTAGGATGCTTATCATCAAAGTATCTTCCTACTGGCATAATATAAGACATAGATAGTTAATCTATTGAATACTTAACCATCATGGTATATATTTTATATTGTTTCATAAAGATAGTAAATAATAAAAAAATGCATGTTTACAAATTACAAACTGAAGAAATTATTTACTTATAGGTAAAGTCAAAGAGATGTGATTTAAGGAGTGTATTATATGGTGTATCAAGGTGGTTACCATTCTGATATCAGATATTTTATGGGATATTGTAAATGCTACATTGCCATATAATCTCAAATGTGGCTAGCAAATAGCTAAATTAATCCACATAATCAATTAACATTCCGTCTAAATAGGTTTTAAAATGCCTTTTCCTGCACCATGAACAAAAACAGTTTTAGTATAATCCTTCGCTTGTAAAAACAATCTGTTACCAGCCTGTCTTATAAAGAGCCGTAAATTAGCGAAATGATACCACAGTTTAATCGTTCTTTTTCGATACATCGAACTAAAGCAGAGAAACTGTAGTTTGACTTAAACCTGGAGCTCTGACAAGGAATGATGATCTGGGAGATTTATCTACAAATGATCTCTGGTTACAGATGTTTCCAAATATGCTATGAAAAGACGAGACACTCCATCAGAAACGTTCATTTATATTAACACGGAAGTCATATCATGATACAAGTATATTGAAACGGAAAACTAATGAACATTGACTGGATACAACACATCTTCAACATATTGATGATAATATTAATTCTGGTATCTATGATAACAGTATCGAAACGTAGCTGAACCAATAACCTTGACGGCATGTTGTCAAGGTCACGCATCTATAGTTTTGACATATCGTTAATAAAGAGCTAATTTGAAACGCATCGTGGAGACACCCGGTGGCATTAATAGTTTATTTGAAGACGATGATCTTTATCTGGCCATTTGAATTTATTTATTTTGTAGCGTATATGTGTAATCGAACAAGTGCTAAATGTATCACATCATGAAGTGAAATTCGTTTCAGTTGTATTTTTGACGTATTTTGTTGAAATTGCATTTTATCAAAAATATTTACGTCCCCCCCCCTCTCTCTCTCTCAATATCTACCTCTATCTCTGTCTTAAATCCATACAGATTAAACCCATTATTACATATCGGTATTTAGCATGTTCTCTTACAATAGTAATCATATAATCTATAAATAAGCAATATATATATATATATATATATATATATATATATATATATATATATATATATATATATATTAGTATTATCATATCCATTAATCGTTGATAAAGTCCAGCTCCATCTGGTCTTATACAAATGTACATTCTACCCTAAACTTTCATAAACCACGTAATATTGCTAATATAACTCAATGTCTCTTATTAACAAATCTCCCTTATAGACATCTAACTGTAATACATCATGGAGGAAATTGTTGTTATTATTTAGGGTTATATTCCTGACATAATACATTCACCGTTCTCAAAATAAGCTGTGGGCCAGTTATCAGATTACATCAAGTCTGTTGTTCTTCACCAAACTGACATTTATTGAAATAAATTTCTAAATATCTTCATATCAAAAGGCAGATCAGGAAGAAGAGGACTTTGGTGGGTTATTCTTCGCTAATCTTATATTCAGTCATCACATAGCTGGTACGGTATACAGCTTGGTTGGTATCATTAGCGCGTCTTTCTGAATCATGGACGAACAACTGTTTATGCAGCTGTACTATTCCCTGGTTATAAGTCACCTGGAATATGTCAACACGGTATGGACGCCAATCAAGGTAGCGGACGTAGCCAACGTGAAGATGAACAGCGGCAGACAGTTATATCGGTACTAAAATTCGCTGAGTGGCCTTACCGACAACGGTTAAACGAAATGATGCTTTCAAGTTAGAAGAGCACGAGGCGATATGATTGAGATGTAGAAATTACTCCAAGATTCAGCTCCAGGTATGTCACTGCAGCTTGATGAAGAAGAACAGACTCGTGGTCACGGTTTAAGGTTGAAAAAGAAACACATTCTCTCACAAAGCCTTAAGATAACGCTTTTAAGCCAGGAATTAGTAGTCCACGAGAATGGATTATCTGAGTCAGTACTCATGTCACCTTCACTAAATTGTTTCAAGAACAGGCTGGCTAGACACTATACCAACGAAACCAGAATAGGAGTACTTCATAAATGCACTTTGATCCCAGGATAAATTGTAAACTGCGAGTAAAATAAGTATAAGATGGTCTATAAAGGATATTACCTAGTAGAACTCGGGTAGTATATCAAGTATATTTTCAAGTATATCATTAATCCTAATTGATTTATCAACATAATTTTGTTTCCATTAATTCATTTACGTACCTCAAGGAGAACTTGGTCACTTCTACGTCAAGAACCAATCTCACTGGATCAGAAATCGGGCTCTCCATTGAACTTAGGAACGAAATACCTTGAGTTTGGTCTTCATCGAAGTAGTCTGGTGTATAGCAGTTTATAGACCTCAGTAGTGTGACTTGTCTTTTAATTGCGTGTGGGCGCGTGTGCATGCGCGCACACGCACACACACAAACAGACATACACGCACACTCATATACCTTACGTACACACAAACACACAAGCACAAACATACGCATATCTTGTAAAAGTACAGACACTGAAATACACAAGCAGCGTGTTATTCTTGTTTCTGAACAATCAAGGTAGGTTATTTCAATGTTAAGACAAATGATAGTTTTTGTTTTGTTTTGTAGATGACTTCGTTAATGAGATAGGAAAGAAGCTGAAGTTCAGCTGTAAAGATAATCAGTATATATCCGGTCTGTATGCTGATTACAATACAACTGTCCAAGATAGACTCTGGCGACTGGAATGTTGTAATAGTCCAGGTAAATCTAAAGATCAAAGAAACATTATTTGATTGACAATATTATATAAGCGTGTGACATGGTTAAAATAATACTCTGTTCGAGTTTTCAAGAATCGCTATTAACAATTTAAGGGATTCAGCTGCAGAATTGCGTCGACACTGAGTGGACAAATAAGTACGGTGAGCCCTTAGACTTTGAGTTACAGCCAAAACAAGTGTTCCATGGTGTCGTCAGCATCTTCAAACCGGAAGAAAGGTCAGCTAACTCCAGCCTCTTTTTTTTAAATACAGTTTTAAGACAGTTTCCTAAAATTATAAGCCCAGATTATAATTGCTCATCAGTTGATCTGCATTCTCTACTTTTACCAAATTTATAGAATATAGTGTATATAGTTGTGGGAATGTAAGCAGTTAAGTTATTAAATATTATTTATTAATAAATTGTAGGGACAGAAAGTGGAAGTTCAATGTGTGTGACGTGCGCAAAACTGAAAGAAAAACAGGAAGCAATGAACCGAACACTACATAAAATAGATAACAGCAGTTAGTTTCTGACAGATGAAGAGAGAATGAAAACAAAATAACAGGAAAATTATCTTAATAATAAACCTTGCATTAGTATAACGTTATGTAGAGTTATTTATTATAGGAAAGAGATGCACTATTGATTAATTAAATTTGAAAGGCATTTGTGTTACTTGTAGTTTATTTGTCTATTATCAGTAACTGACCATTAAATAAAGAACTTCTAGAGATATGAATAACATTTATAAATAGCATAGATGTAAAATAGAAGTTACTCATGACGTACTCTTATCTAGAAATAAAATTAGTTGCTTATAGGAGAATTTGGTATTAATATACATGGACAAGCCTATAATATATGAAATAATTTTAATGAATGGTCTCAATACATAAGTTTAAGTTACACTTAGAATTAAGAATGTCATGAACGACCCACAAAATGATCAGATTTTATGCTGTAATTATAATTTTCAAACATGTTATACAAAAATAATTCAGATGAGTTGAACTTATCCTTAATACATAGTTTTTTTCATATTCGTTTATTTATCATTATTAATATCTCATTCACTAATTTTTGGATATGAATATAAATGTTCATCAAGGCACAATAATAATAATAATAATAATAATAATAATAATAATAATAATAATAATAATAATAATAATAATAATAATAAACAGTCCACATCTTGATATTTAAAACGTTTTTACATTAAAATATTAAGCCATACTAGTGTAAATCTTGTAATGTACATTACAGTGTAATTAAGGACAAGCACGATTAATTGTCGAAAGAGGAAGATTCTATTAGTAGTTTTCTCATAAACACACAGTTCAAGTCTGAACTAAACACGATATGTGTTCATACAAGATTGATATAATTAACTGCGTGTTCCAACAATAATATTGAGCTAAATCAAAACATAAATTCTCCAGCCATGTTTGGAGACGTGACACATCATAGATTTGAGGGGATTCTCGAACAAATCGGATTTCTGTGGCGAGGAAAATTCATTCTCCTTTGTCACGCTACAGACATACTAACCACAGCGACGTAATGCATTAGTTATATTATTTCTTTCTCCCATGCTTCAATCAAGTATTAGACTTAATGACTTTCCAGGACCATAAACAGTACAATGACTCTCACGCGCCTATCAAGTGTGGCCTTAATCAGTGACATGGCGTGACAAACAATCATTCACTTACAAGACTGCTCTTAATTCTTCATTATATTTCATTTGGTGGCAGAGTTTTAAGTGTTCTTTATCGATTTCCCTAAATCAATTATCTTTATCTAATTTTCATTTAATTTATAACTCCCCCTGGTTTGAGGTCGTTCACGTGACTCGATATATTCTCCAATTTTGTTCATGACATCATTTTACTGACTCCAAAATAAGTTCACGGAGGATGATAGTATTTTAGTAAATACTTCAGATAATTGAAACGATCCGCGAAACATTCTCTTTTGGGAGTTGATAGTTTATGAAAATACTATCAGAATGATAACTAAATACTAAAAATTATATATAAGACAGATTCTTGATCAGATAATTATTTTCCTTGTGAACTTTATTTCATATAACGCAGAGATGATATAATTCATTAAATCAGTCTTCATTTACTAATCGTCACTGATTATTAATCAATAAAGCTCACCTTTTTATCATATGATCCGAACATCACTGTCCCCCCCCCTCCCCTCCATTACCGATACTAATTAACCTGCGGGTCACACTTCAACATTAAGTCATATACTTCCTGTTATACTCATTAACCTCTGACATATTATAAGAGTCGTGGTTTAACAATGCCCGTTTGTTACATATCATAACTATTGGAATAGATCATTATCTTTATGATTCCATAAACCAAAGATCAATCAGATTTATCTGCTGTTTACTGCGTATATTTCTGATTCTGATTATTATATTCCATAACGTCGCCTTAGTAAACAATAATATTTACATTAATTTGTCTTCGAACAAATCCTAGACACCTACTTTTTTGCCATCTTTTTGGCATTAATTATCTTCCTTTGTCAGAGATATAAGAGGATAACTCATCTATCTTATCTAATTACCATTGACAATTTTTTGTTTGTTTCCTACACCTGCAGGACATTTGTAAGCTAATTAATTAATCAAATACGTATTATTCAGAATGTTTTATATATCATATTAATTAACAGTTATCCTGTAGATCTTTATTACATAATTTTCCATGATGTCAGTTGATAATTATATCTCTCAATGTATAACAAAGAATGGCTAATTAAGCAAATGATTGGCATGATAATTTATAATTCATTGGTCTTTAGTTGTGTGTATCAGCTAAAACCATGCTATATGTTACAGTTGCAATCCTGGCTTGTTATTATGTTACATCCCATTTGTAACTCGTTTATACCGTACTAAACACTCACCACTTTCTATAAGCCACTACACAAACGAAAATTTAAGTATTAAAAACGAAATATTCAGTACTGACTCACATAAATAATGATCCTGTTTTAGCGATCCTAATATTGTAAAATGCGAATTGCATGAATCATATTTATAAGGCATCTTGCCACAAAGCCTCAATACACAGTCAAGTAAACAATATTCAATGGTAGATTCAGTAATTAATGTCATTAGGACGGTGCTGAACCAAATTAATTCAATAATATTTTAAAATCTGAAGAGATAATAATAAACTGAAAACCATTAAATGTAAATAAAATTCACTCCAATACAAACTTACTTAGAGATGGATAAATTCAAAATGATTATATTTTCTAAATATTATTAACTGAAATAATATTTATCTGATATGCCATTTATACAATCACCCATTATAACAGCATCTTTATTGTAATATCACACTTTATTCGGTTATTGCCAAAACACATTAGGTCCCAATCTGCCAGTTCCCTGTTTTATTGCGTCAACCACACGCGGAATAAATGTATTCCATACGAGAAATTACTAAATTAAATAGGCAAAGCCATTTCCACATACAAAAGATCTTATTGTTTATATGTGCGTTGGTAAGTAAATTCATTAAAATAGATAGAATGTGTGATATACTTTACAATGACTGTCTTTTATGTTAATTTCCATGAAAATATTTTATTCCGTATAAATCCGATCAGATGGACATTTTTATGTATAACTAAAATATTTAGATACCCGCCATATTTTATCATCTAACCACACTATAGAGTACTTTTGAATGGTATATATTGGTTTTTAAGTTGATCTATTCAAGCCTCCAAACAGGAGAGTAAAATATAAACAGTAAGTAAAACAGTAAAAGTTAGAATTGCAGTACAGTATCAAAAAGGAAGTAAATTGAGTAAATAGGATTATACAATTCTTTGACTAGTATTTGCTTTACTCTATCGACTCGGCCATTGCCATTTGTAGGAAATATGTTGCGTTTGATCGCGCAGGAATACTGGTCATCACACACACACACACACACACACACACACACACACACACACACATATATATATATATATATATAATATATTTGACTATTGAAGGTTCATCATGACGATATTGAAGAATTGTTCTTGTTGTCGCTACTATTAAAATCGTTAGCCAAAATATATTAATAAAACTTTTGCGCTACTTCTCGTAAAATACTTTAATATATCCTTTTGGTTGGCACTAACCGTTTGTGAAATGCGCTTGACGTTCATGGCTTGTAACAATGGCGTATTTCGGCAGAATGTCTTTAGTGAGAACACTGACTTGAGAAGTTTAGTCTGGCATTTCTCTAACAAGTCTGTTACATTTTGGTATATATGTAGGCATGCGACGCCATATGTCAGCACTGGACGCAATGCAGACATCCACAGAAAACGTATTGTATCTGGATTTGTTCTTTAGTTACACAGACAAGCATCCTGCAGGGCACAGAACACCAGTCGGCATGCACTAATACTGGACTCTGCATTGTGACGAGGATTATCAGACAAAAATACTCCTAGATATTGGATTATTTATGGATTAAATGTGGCACAATGGGTCTTTGTTGGATTAAATATAAGTCCGTGTGACACTACATATTCATTTGTTTTCTCTATCATTGTTTGTAGTCCTATATGGCACTAGTACTAGTTGAAAGCAAACCATCAGCATAACAGAAAACGTTATATGGCAGATCGTTGATTAAAATACCCAAATGATATAATCTAATATATCAATAAGATTTTGGTAAAAGAGGTTAAAAAGAAATGGTGAAGACAGTCCATCTTAGCGTGTTCCCTTTAAGACAGGTATACATTCACTAAGACCATTGTTCCATCTGATGTAAACAGATTATCTGGAATAATATCTGCAGCCTTCTTAAATAATATGTTGTGTGGAATTGCGTGAAAAGCACCATCGGCATCCAATAAACATTTGATCCTTTCGATTTACAGTATCTAATTACATCGTTTACTATTGTTATTACAATCTGCGTTCCACGACCTTGTATAAATCCAAACTGTGCCGATATAACTTGTGATCTGTGCTTGATAAAAAGATACTTTCCAGTAATTTAAAGAGTGTAGGCGAAATTGTTTCTGGGCTTTAATTCTTTAGCAGCGTTGAATCACTATTGCTTTTTTTTCAGTATAATTATCAGAAGTCCCTAGCTAAAATGTTCAGGGACAATTCCAAATTTCAGACAAACATTACAAATAGAGCTGACCACAGTGGGGAAATTAGTGCCCAATGCGTATTTTAAGTGGTTCAGTCATTACGTCATCTATCCCCGGTGCATATCCTAGTTTCAGTTTCCTGATATAGGGAGCAATCATAACGTGATCAACTTTAGTGCAATAGCTTTCCTTGAAAAGTTCTCACTTTGTTGCTAACAAACGATGTTAGATTCATCAATGACCAGACTGTCAGAATAGTTATTCAAACTGAATTTGTTCTTCAAATATGCAGAGAGGGTATTAATAGATAGGCCTATCACACGACTTTCATATTTCAAACAAACAGCGTTGGTAATTCATTTGAACACGATTTTTTCTTTTTATGGAGTCCCTAATATTTAGACTGTTTTTCAATACAAGTATTGTGAAATACACTATTTAGTTGATCACATACAGAATTCACAGCAGATTTAGCCTGGTCCAAGTTATCCAGGGAGTGAATTGATATAGGTTTAAGATCTTGAGCAGCAACAGCTATCAAAGACCAATTTATCCATGGATGTTGTGGCAAGTCCGTCCTTTGATCGGGGACGTATCCATAATTTTTCTGTGGGACAGTCACAGTGGTGGACAATGGTAAGTGATCACTGACATTGTTCTGGCCGTCGTGTACGATTACACAGCTGTCTAAGTCATCACCAAAGAATTTAAAAACACATGATCTATTTTGGATTTTTAATCCCACAAACAAGTCATTTTGTGCGATGAAATCACACAGAAGAAGGCTGGGGGCAGTAAACGGGTGTTTCTGTGCCAATAGTTCATTATCAAATATCCCCTATCACTATTACTGCTGACTGGTCGCAGCTGTCGATACAACCTTGTAATACGTCAAGTATCTCACTATTTGGCCAGTTTACCATTAAAATAAGGTAAATACACCCCAAACACTGTGAGAATATATTCACCATTACTTTATATTTTAATGCCACTTATTCTATCACATTTAACGTTAATTGGACTAAATACCAAATCAGACCTCCGCCGACAGATGAAGCCAAGACCACTCTAAGGTCTTCCAGCTAGCATTTGTTCTGGACCCCTGCTAGATTTCCAATAACACCAGTACTCATCCTTATCAATATGAATATTTTGCAATATTTGTATATCAGAAACTTTCATCACACACAAATAAAATGACATATTCCATGTTAAGAATCGTGCATATTGAAAGGTTTCTCTTGTATGTTGCTGGGCTACTAATACCTAATCATTGTATACTTTATAGTGTGAGAGTTAGTTACCAATAAATTGTACGTGATTACCGTTGACATGAAGTATTATTGATACCAGACATGTATTAGCTTTTGATGGACATCTGTTATCATAAATTGACTTCGTTTCGGCAAATACTCATGACAGTTGTTTCCACCTTATAATAAATAGTAAATCCTTCATTTCTGACACTGCGTGATATATCGAATAAGAAGAGAATATTAACATAGATGTTGATCTAAAAAGGTTTGTGGCAAATTGATTTAAAACAAGCGACAAAATAAAACTTTACTAATGTGTAAAGTTAAAAGTTAGTCTACATGGAATACAAATTTGGACTGATGACACAAATAAATATATTATCTTTAATATTTTTACACATTATATATTTCTATTTATGTCCAATCTATGCACTCTATCAGTCTATGAAAAAGCCTTTAAAAATTGTAACGACACTGTTTGTTAATAGCAGACATCCATGTGGAATCAATCATTCATAGGATGACAATAATAATGTGGGTGGATGACACTGTCAATTTTGAGTTTCGAGGTAATTTTCAATGTCACCAAGGTCAAAAATGCCGTTTTTTTCAAGTTTATTTGTCCAAGTAGTTTATAATGCGGCAGAAACATGTTAATTAACACACAAAGATATTGTGAGGCATTCGTCAAATCCAAATAAGCGAACATTTAAAATCAAAGATGGTAGCCACTTTTTCCAAAATGGAAGCCAGTTTTGCACTTTTTGACATAACTTTGGTGAGATTCATTCGATTTGAGTCATATTGACATCTATTTGTATGTTTGTGCATATTCTGAACACAGGCATCTGGGATAGGCGAGTCTTGTCCAGACTGCTGTCAGATACTGGTGGTGGCAACTGGGGGTGGAACATTTATGTGTTCTTTGTTTGCTTGCAACCATATTTTTGCCTGGTAGTTGGCACATATTGCATGAAGTTCCAGGGAATCTATAGGCGGAGGCAACATCTCCAGACCCAGATGGTTGGCTGTTCCGGTGTGCCATATCGGTGACACACAAACCCTTCAACTGATGCAAGTTCTCCAGCATGACCAATTCAGCTGACAAGAAGCGGATGTTTGTAGGATGTTTTCCAGCAGGACGTCTTCACATGACCACTGAAGGCTGAAGTAATGTCACAACCTGTCAGTGCATGGAATAGGTTGTCCCTCACAGGCTGTGTACGTTGCTGGGATACCTCATGCACTGGGTAAGATTTCCGCTTCTTGACTGACCCAGCGAACATCCACACTTCAACTACATGCATGAAGTGCACCAGAAGCAACAGATCATCTATGTCTCTACATATGGTCAGTACTAGTTGATATCCTCTGTCAGCTGGTTCACACGAATGCAGGATTAACAGCGTGTCCACTTCTTCATGGTTTCCTGAAAGTTTGGTCTGATCTCTTCTCATTGACTTTGCATCTGTAGCATTAATGAAACCGCCTCACATCATTATCTGATATAGCTCTGATGGGTCTTTGTCTTTTATCATGATGACATCTGATAAGAACCTGGCAAGATCAGTCTTGTTTTCATCCAAGGCAATGAAGGTGTTCCATACCTGTGGAATTGGGAAGTGGGACATGGTCCTTCAATGAACTTGCGAATTAGCTTCTGTTTGCCAACTCTCTTTAATCGTGCCACTGCCTTGATTGAGCCTTCCCCTATATACAATCAAACACAACATCAACTCTGGTTATGTGTTAACCAAAGTAACGTGTTGCAATTTGCATGAACACACCAGCTAGGTAGCCAAAGGTATGGCATTCACAGAGCTTTCCAATGCACTGGACTAGTGCATGCCCATCTATCATCACACAGGTCTTCATGTCAGCATTAGAAACACCAGAGAGAATGTGAAGTCCAGCAATGAAGGTGTTGATGGCTGGTACTGATCAAGTCTCCTCTGGGCTTTGCTAATGATTTTGGTTATGCAGAACTACTCTTCGACCTGCAATCGCAACATTGAGCAGACGCTGCAGTAGCTTTGATTGTTTTCTTTACATTATGTTTAGTAAAGGTTTAGCTTTGTACAGGTCAGTAAAAGTCTTTGAGTGATGCTTCTTTAGTACATCACAGAAACATGTGGTTCCTTCTACTGGTCGTTACTTCATATTGGTGATGACTGCCTTCATTCCTCTCTCTTCTGCAGTTAAGAGATCACTGACCACCTCACTTTGTACAGTATCTTTTGTTGCCATGGATATAAGAGGTTTGCCCATAGTCTTTGAGTATGTGTCTCCATCCTCTCCTGATTTCATGCGTAACCTGAACATATCAGATCCTCGAAGTTGGGTAGCAAGCTTCTTCAAATCATCAGCATCACACCTTGATCCAGATGGAAGACTGTCATAACGTCAGAAATCATCATTGTCATCTTTTAAAATAAAGATTGACCTGGTTTCTTGTGAAATGCGCGATCGTTCAAACCATATACACAAATCTTGCCCCTGGCTTGGTCACTTCGTGTGATGCTGATGATGCCATTATGCATCTTCCATGTCCTGTTGATCAATTCAGTTGCCTGATCAGCTGGGACTTGGTTGAATCGCCTTTTGATCCTCTTCACTGCAAGGTTTCCATAAAGAAATTCTGCTTGGACCTCTGGTGCTGTCTTGTCGTCAGGTTTGATGTCTGCAAGGTAAACTGGCCCCCACAGTGTATAGTTTGTCTTGTCATATATTGTGAGCCAGGGCAATGCCTCTAGGTTTAGAATCCAGTTGCCATCTCATCTCACCTCTGATGAAGTCCAGCAGGATCTCAACCATGTTCATATAGGTTGACCACAACCTGAAGTTTGGACTGTCAGAGTGTCTCTTCAACTGCCACATCATGTTCATGGCCATGTCCAGCAAGCCATGACTTGAACATTGGGCTCTTGGGGTGCCAGAGACCTTCATATGTAAGTTCGTGTCCTGTGACAGAGCGGTAGGACGCCTTTCCATCCAGCATAGTCTGAACGGTATTGGCTGTATATACACCTGCCTCAGTACATAGGTTATCCAGTCCTTCACTATCCATGTGTTGGCCAATACTTTGAGGAAGTTGAAGCAGATGTGGAATCCTCCCATGAGAAAGGTGACACTTTCAAACTTGGGATTTCCCCCAAACCAATTCCTTGCTCTTACTGTACATTGGTTAGTCAGCAGTATTAATTGTGTGCTTCTGACCCGTGTGATGTGAAATCGATATAAAGGGATTGATCACTGCGGTGAGTGTATCATTGTCACCTGCTGGTGCCTGAAGAATGGGCAGCATCCCTGTGGTTGTCAACAGGGGGGGGGGGGTCAATGACACATGACACTGGTAGTTTCATTCATTGCTCCCAGAAAGCAACTGACTTAACCTGATCATGTATACGCGAAACAATTCAAGCCATATATTTGGCACGTACTTTCTATCTGTTGTCACGACTGTTGATAAACCACTCCTCCTTAATCTTCTTGTCACCACCAGAGCAGGGTAGTGGTCTCTATCCCGTGGGGACATCTTGGATTAATTGGCCGCCATCTTGGATTTTCAAATGTATTTGACGAATGTTTCAAAACATTTTTTGTGCCAATTATCATGTTTTTGCTGCAATTATAAACTACTTAGACAAATAAACTTGTGAAAACGGCATTCTTTTTTATCTTGGCGACATTTATGACCTTGAAAATTACTTTGAAAATTGACAATGCCATCGACTCACATCTTTTTTGTAATCCTATAAATGATTGATTCCACAAGGTTGTCTGCTATTAACAAACGATGACGTTAAAAAAATTCGACAGGCCTTTTCCATGTTTGGCTAGTCCACTACAATGAAACATGACTTGGAGTTTTATTTCTGTGTTACATTTGGTCAGAGATCCTGGTAGGAGACAATGGAAGCTTTTTAAAAGAAGTGCATCTTGAAGATGATCAAATAGATCTCTTAGGTGATATTCTGGTTGATGGTGTTAGAAGTCCTGTAGCAGCTCACATTAGTGACTTTCACTGAGTATCCTATCATCTACATGAACTCCAATCCCAAATATATCTTTAGTAATGAAAATCCTGACATTATCTCCTAAGGGGATTATGTCCGAGGGGATTATGTCTATGGATAATTTAAAAAAACTATGGCTAAAATATCGGCAGTAAAATTCGTTTTATTGTTAATACATAAATTGGCAGTTGTTACATTCTCTTAAGAATAAAAAAAGAATCATGGGTCAATGGAAATACAAAAATAAGTATATATCAGCCAGTTACTCTATAAATTACACACTGCAATCCTTTTAATGTTTTTTGTTTGTTTATTAATACAACAACTGAACATTTTACAACGCTGATATAATGGTTTTAGTATATGTATCTTGACTGAAAGTAGATTTATTATATGTTAATCAAATGTAATAACAACAAAGGCTATCTACTTAGCTGTAGAATATTGACAACCTTATATAATTATATCTTGGCTTTATGTTATCGGAGCTTGATATATTACAGATAAACATGTACAGAAAGCACAGTCATATAGGCATTGGGAGCTAGTACAGTAAAACCAAACTACTTAATGACTAATTACAAAACACAAACACAGAAATACTAAACACTAGAAACAATCATATTATAATACAGCATGCAATAAGCTGCGGTCCCATTGTTAGATGCAATAAAAAAGTATATGATATATCATACAGTTAATTGCTATTTTCCTTTCACACTTGTAAAATGGTCACATGACGCCTGAAATAAAACACAAACTATTCAGTTATCTAAAATAATAAATAAAGAATCAGTTTATTCAATAATGAGACATCAGATGATCTCCAATCAACGCGAAGAATAAAATAAACCAACCAGATTAACTAATTATAAATAAATAAATAAAACTTGCCACTGTCAGTTAGTTAATATGTCAGCGAGTTTAACTAAAATTATGAGAATTTTAGTGGAGTGACTGAGTAGGTGAGTTTATAAGTGAGTGACTGAGTAGATGAGTTCATAAGTGAGTGAACGAGTACGCGAGTACATGAGAACTAAGTCGGTGAACAATTCAGTCAGTCAGCTAATTAGTCTGTTTGTGGTCATTCAATCAATTTATCAGTTAATCAGTAAATAAACAAGAGAATCAGTGCATAAGAAGCATTAGACCATCAACAACAAAAACAGGTTTAATTAATTATCCAAACTGTAAGCAACAATTATCATTAAGCAACACAGAAAATTGTAATTCTGCATCAGACATCATTTTGTGCAGCCAAACATTTGGATCTACTTAAAACGTTTTTAGGGACACTTCACTTTTGTGATAATGATGTGAGATACATAATTACTAAGCCGACATTTAGTAATGAAATAACTATGATTAGCTACCTGGTACTACATCAACTTACCTTGCTGCAGAAGTAGGAAAGTAAAACATTTAAAACCATAAATATCTTAAGAACAACAAAATTATTTTCAAGGAATGATATTTAAATTAAAAGTTTATTTGCACATTTCTAGTAGTGATATATCACGTGATGAATAATTTTCACATTTAACTGTGGTACGGTTTGTCTATTTATGGTAATTATAGTTTATTTAGCCTAATTAAATGAATGAGTCAATATGTAATATGATGTAATCTTTGTAATTAGGTAAATTTTATCAACTTAAACATAATACTTTTTTCCAGACACACACACAAAACATCATATTCAAATATTAAATACTTTTGTTACCTGATTTATAAAATTTTATATATAACCGAAACGTCATTGAATATATATATATATATATAACATAAGTTACTTTTGAACCCATATGTTAATCCAAATTAGACCTTATGTAAAGAAACATCTAACCACGTGTCCTTTCTTGACAGATAGCTAGCTACATGGCATTTTTAAAAGTACACAATACCACATAATTTAAATATATAATTTTGGCATGAAATGTTTTAATAGAACCTAAGTTGTTTTATTAACTTGAGGTGTCCACAAATCAGATTCACTTAAAAAAGGAGGACCATTAAGATTCTTAGCATGACTTCGTCCACCATGTTTGCCTTTCCGTGTGACATTTGGTAGAATGCGGCTATTATTATCCAAAAGTAACTCGGGAAAGACAGGAGATGAATAACCTGATTCTGGATTGTCAGTCTTGTCCAACAGAGGGAGCTGTAACTCTGCAGGCTGCTGCTGTGGTATTGGACTGGTAGGTGTTCTATGGTCTTTTCTTGGTACAGCATATATGGGTTCATCAGATGGCTGTCTCCCTTCAACAATTGAATTGAAGGGTTTGTTAATTGGTTTAGTAACGCCTTCATTTGGCAATGGATGGCCTTCGTGGAGCCTGGAGAGACCTGGAGGGTTTCGTTGTTGGCCACCATCTATGTGACCTTTACCTTGTGGCTTCTGTTCTGGACGATGTTCTGGCAAGGGTTGTGACTTCTTGGGTGGACTTCTTACTCTAGACGCACGGACGTCAGCTGGCGAACTTGCTGGGCGTCTTTGCGCTTTTTGGTTGGCAACATTTTCCTGAACTGCTGTCAACTTTGGCTGATGTACACCAGGTCTATGATATAATAAAATTAGAGTAATAGTTTTGTCATAAATAATAATTCTCGTGTGAATCATCAGACATCCTGATAAGACTATTGATAACTGATAATAATAAAGGTAGTCATTCAGATCATGTAAGACTGTACTGCTAATATGTCAAATGGTTGATGAATATCTACATCTTGTTATGTTCATTTTAGAAACATATATTTATTAATAATTCATTTTGCATACCAAATAGTAAGTATAAAGTACCATATATATTATTTATTGATTTTTATTTATATAAAATTACTGACTTTTCTTAGTAAATCAGCATCAGCAAAGAAAGACTATATAAGCATTACACAGGTAATTATAAAAATTAAACACTTAATAATAAAAAATGTGCCACTAATATGATCATATCCATACATTGTTAAGTATGTTAGTGAAAAAAAACCAGTTCAAGGATTTGCATTAAAATTCACAAACATGAAAGCACAAATAAAATGGGCACATTTCAGTTAAAAGACAATAGAATTTAAACGTTCAAACCAATTTAGAGAACCAACCTCATGCAATTATCATATTCACTCATATATAAGTCTAAAACACATAAAGCTATTGGTCTTATACACGAATAATACCAAAAGACATCTGATGTAATTTATTGATGAACAAATCAAACTATCATGGGCTATAATATACCGGAAGTAATGAACGTCAAATGCTTTCATCACACCGACATATCTTATTTCATCGAATATAACAATGCAGCAAACTTTTCTATATATCCAATTATCCTCATTCGCGTTGAACAATTCACATATATTTTGGTGCGAATAACTTTAGGTGGAAAACCATCAAACACCATAAGACAAGAGTAGCCTTAATTGTTAAGACAGTTAGCTGATCAAACGGTACCTCAAAATGAATTGTTATGGCTTCTGGAGTAAATTAATTCATTGTCCTTTGGTGATTTTATGTCAGGTTCATCTTTGAAATCTATTATGGTTGCCTCATAACTTATTAATCTAAATAGACATCACCCCTTTGACTTTGAGATACTAAGTATATATAGACATATCAAAATATCATTGAAAGGCATATAAACATATTATAGAAATTTTATTTTTGAATTAATTCGAAATTCTATGAACAATTCTTTTAACATAATTTTGTTAATATTTTGATCTGAATTGGAAAAAAGGAAATGAACACAAGACGAATTTTATTAAATTCCCTCCTAATGCCTAATTTACATACGGAATCCGTATCCTGCCCTTATCCCTCTTTTCCGTGTGACCTCCGTGCGGAGGCAGAAGGCGGCCATGAGATTTTCGCACGAATTCACAGGCGCGAGAAGTTATACAAATTTGAAAATTTCGTAAACCCGTAGACATGACCTTGATCGAATTGCACAATCCCCAAATGGGCACCGCGTGGAGGGCGCTCTCTGGTCGTGCAGAAAACGGAAGATTTAAGTGGATATTGGGGAGGGGGGTCGTACGGAGATTGTAGGCTCTTGGGACAATCGCACGGCCCTTGCACAGGTATGGTAAAGTTGCCGCTCGCTGCTTGTGCCGTAACAGTGAAATTGCACGGATATTGAGGGGTCATTCTGTGGCAACTCCCTGGCCGTCCTAGAAGAGCAGTAGGTGTGAAGTCGTCACACTAGGACACTAGGCACACTGATGCTGGAGTTGATGTGGGAGTCGCACTTAGACTTCAAACCGTACCATATCCGTGCAGCCTCTCCACGGAAGCAGCACCGACTCCGTACGATTTCCGTGAGGAGACTGCACGCCAACTGCGCTGAAATTACACCATTTCCTTACAATCTCAGGGCAGCTACTGTACGGCTTTGCCCCGACCTGCCGCCGAGGGCCCGTACGAGAAATGCATATGTCATAGCTACCTACAATGCCTACAAAATCGTACAGAAATCGATAACAGGAGTATTATATATATATATATATATATATATATATATATATATATATATATATATATATACGACTAATACCTATATGTGGATGGCGGTCTGACTGGTTGTCCTTGATGTCTCTGTCCATTCCTAGGATGAGCAGGATGTCCTGGAGGTCTCTGACCTGTTGCCTTTGGTTCAGCAGATGTGCTAGGGTAGACTTCTATCTCAGAGAAGCCCATTACTGGTTCTGGATCTAATAAAATGTCTAAATTATAGGACTATTTCTATAGAGTCAAGTTTCATCTCCTAATATTCATCTTATTTGTTAGCACAATCAGTAAGCAAACTTGTGCTAGTTAATGGTTTGTAGATTCTGACTATTATGTAATAATATTAATATCAAATATCTTAGTCTAATAAATTATTTGGGTTTTTCTACTATCTCTAGACAACTACTATACAATAACTTAAAGTGTTCTTGAAAACGTTTTAAAATACTTTATAAAAAAATAAGCTAATCATAAGTAATCAACTGATGTTATGAATTGTATCTGGGATTTATTATACAAGATATTCATACCTTTTTGCTTTCTATAAATTCTCTTTTCAGTTGGACTTGTTTTACCTAAGCATCACAAAAGTGAATATTTTATTTAAATGATGATGTATATATATTAATCAAAGTGCAACCAGTAACATACTGACAAAGTAGAGTAATCTCATACTATTTTATTCACTAAACTATGACACAATTCATAGAGAAAGAAAATATCCTGAAGACATCACAGTGTCTCAGATTCGTTTTTCTACAGATTTTTTAATGTTTGCAATATTTTACTTTCATAGAACAAGCTCCTGGTGTTAAATTAAAGTTAAACTGATAATCACCTCTCGGTGATACTTTGTACACAAATGATCTTCCTGGACCGTAAAGACGACGTCTTGGTTTGTAAAAAGCGGATTTCTTCTTTTCTGGTGTTCTATAACCAGACACTGGGTATGCTGGCACTTTAATCTGATTAATACATTAAGAGTGAATGTTAATGGCTTATTATACAAGAAATACTTCATTAATAATCATGCACACACACACAAAATGTATGTTTAAAAAAATGATATATATATATATATATATCACAATATATAATTGACTGTTGTGTACATTGTATTGTTTTACCTGTGTTTTTTCTCTCTCTTTACCAGTCTGTACAGCTACATCTGTAAATGGCCTTGGTCCAGGTTTATTAAAAGTTTGTGGATATGGCCTGGAATATGGTGATACATGTTCATAATTCAACATAAACGTCCAGAAGAATAAACAAGAAAGTTGGTATCATAAAGAGTTATATATATAACATTATCTTTATTATGACGTCATCATGATACTGATTTAAAGTAACCACATCTATACACATAACTAATTTAACAAAACTATTTTGTATAAATAAACAAACATAACGTTTGCACTAACTACTGGTATATATGACTATAAGTAGGTAACATATCATGCATATCAAGATATTCAAGATTTAATAGTCTATTTATATGCACAGCTAGAGAAAATATGTGTATAATTGTGGTACATGCCAAGATGAACATGTCCAATGTATATTTATACACACTTAGTGTACAGAGGAATACAGGAACTCAAGCTGGATATTGCAGCAACACGCATCCAGATATAATTTAAAAATAATTTCTGTTAGTATTATTATGGAGGTGACATGATATTCATTGCTCTAAACACATATGTCAGTATAGTTTATAACAATAAATATTACAATGCAGAAAGGTATTATTATTATAGTAAATATGGATTTTGTAAACATAAATAAACATGCACACAATGAATTCATATATACTTAATATGCTCATAATAATACTTTTTGATGATCTTTCAACGTAATATACATGTAAAATTCCAATCGTTGTAGTATATTTGTCCTTTAGTTTTTATGTCAATAAACATTTAAATTACTTGATTACTTATAATTCCTTATAAATATCAGCTAAAACATAAATTGGAGACATAAAGCTATGTTTAGTAATATATGAACTCCGTGATTTGCTGACAAAACAAGACCTTCTGAATTTAATGGGATATTATTGGATAAGAATGGCACAAATGTGATAATAAGAGTAGGAGATGATCAAGCCAACAAGCTTATGAATCATGTTACTCTCAAGTAATAAACAGCCAACGAATACATACATTTCACTGGTTAAAATGTGAATCTAGCAGAAATGGGCAAAGTTAAGTGGCAAAAAATGGGATTTAAAAAAATATGTTGCAAGGAAGGAATAACTGTTGATAACAACCATAACTGTGATAACCAAATGGGATTTAAAAGTCAACAGAGAGCTCAACATAAACCATCAACCTTTAAGTGATATGGTTATTGAGGTTGGGATAAGCTCATTAAGAGAAAAATACCTGTATGGGCATGGTTCAGGTAATTAGGAATGGTTATTTGAGTTGTCAGAATAATTTCTATTTATTCATGTTGGTGGCATATTTTGCTTCTTTGTGGCAGTTTTTTTATATATATTAAATTACTATATCCATTTGATTTTATTCAGCATAACTTACCCGGGATAGACTACACTTATTATTCTGTAAAATAGTTATGATATACATATAAAAGTTAAAAACTCTCTAAATATATTTTCATATACAAATTAACTATGGAAATAATATAAACACACTTCCGGTTTTGAAGAACACTATACATACACTTCATTTTATATATATATATATATATATATATAGAGTTATGTTGTTATTTTATCTGCTTATAACAAAATTATTATATGATTTAATATTGATCCAGTTTTTCCATAATTTTGTTATTAATCTGGTAGTTTTCTTTGTGAGTATGATTGAATTGGTTTAATTGATGAGACATTGTATGGTATTGATGACAAGTACTACTAACCTTGGCTTTGTTCTATAAGCATCGTCTATCATCTTATCTCGCACTTGTCTATTAAGTCGAGCCCACTGCCAAATGAGCAGCAAGATAACCAAGAAGAGAAGTATTCCGGATATAGAACCTAGAATTATAGCTAACTTGGTACCGGATATGGATAACTTCTGGCTTTTGAGATAAGGTATCTGACTGAGTATCTCTAGAACAAAGAAAAAGTTGGAACTGAACAGTGTACATAGAAAGTACGCATAGTAAATATTATATATATATATATATATATATATATATAGAGAGAGAGAGAGAGAGAGAGAGCTATTTCATCAATTACAAGATGTCATTGTCAGTCTGGTATCAAGTGTCCAGTTTTTCTCTAATAAACCTGTTAATAAATCACATAATATCATAAATGCCACTAACCATAACCAGTAATAACTAATTTCTCTCCACTGTATGGCCCTTTGCCTTCCTGACTAAATGCTGCCACACTAACAGCATACTTGGTCCTCTCATCAAGATCTTGGATCATAAACTGACGAACTTCATAGCCATTAACACGGATTTCATTTTTCTTTATGTTCTGATCATCATCTATGATCTGTATGTAGAAGCCCGAGATATCACGACCTTCAAATTCAGGATACTGTAAGAGTAGATGATCCAGGAGAAAAAGGCATATAAAAAAATGATAATGATCCGTAATATTAATATTACCAAAATGGAAGTTATTTGATACAAGATAATAAAAATGGTAGTTTTGATATATGAACGTCAGTAACTTACCGTCCACTGAACCTTTATTGAATAAGGTCCATTAGATGCTGCATGTGTAAGGAATGGAGCTACAAATGGCACTAAAATGAAACCAATCCATAAACATTATACTCCGTTGCTTCCAGATATTACCCTATATCTAGTGTATGTATCCCAAGTTCAATATCTATTTATTTACTATCATTGTAAGTAACTATCATGGTATAAATCTAACAGTACATGTAATAAGTGATTGACCACTAGCAGAGATGGAATGTATTGAAATAACTCACGGGTAATTGAAAATTCCATAACAAATTAACAATAAACATGTACAATAAATCTTAATTAAACCATTCATATTTTTAAATAATTAAAACTTATTGTTCAGTAATGGTAAATAGTTTTATGTACTGTATATAATTATAAGCTGCATGTATTGGGTTTTTCTAAATTATTGGTAATATTTAACTAAATTACAAATTAAACAGACACTAGACGTAATTAAATAAATGAATTGAAATAAATGAATTGAATTGAACTGAAAAAATTTGAATTGAATTGAATTCATCTAAACAAATGTATTATCATTTCATTAAAATCTTATTAACAAATAATGCTACATCATTTTATGGATGGTAGGATTTATATAAAAAGATTTCACCTTTATGTTTGACAGTAAACTGCTCTGTGACCGGATTACTGGCCAATCCAATACCGACATTAATGGCTGTCAATGAGACAATGATCCTCTGTCCATACATTTTTGGATTAGTTAAAAATGTTTCCAGAGGCTGGCCATTCTTCACTGTAACCTTATCATAAATATTACCTGACACAGCATCTGATGCTACTACACTGTACTCTATGTTACCTGAGGAGTGCAGAATCAAAAACATATTAATATATATTTATATATATATATATATGTATATATTGTAATTGCATAGCAAAACAAACATGTTTTATTTCAAAGTACCTTATTATTTACTACAATTGCACATTCAGCATCTAAATTCAATTACTTAATTAACAACACCTTTGCACATATAACTCTTACAATGCATTTAATACTTGAAATAAGTTTTGATATTGTTTAAAGGTATGGTAATTTGATTGCACTACAATATTTAACAACACATTTACACATATCTACATTTACACATAACCTACATCTTGCACTATAAAGCAAACTTAGGCAGTTACACAAGAACTATTATACCAACAGTTAAGGATTATTTCATTCTGTAAAACTTATAAAAAATAACTGCAAGGCGTAACTAAGTAATTCAACTGGTACAGATAAATTTAACTATAAAAACATAATTTCTTAATATTCCAAGTTTCTCAATCAAAATAGAGTAGGTACAAGACCTTAAATGCCGGTTATGAGACTGATTTATACATACTAATGTTCCCATTCATTTTGGCAGGTGGATTCCAGGTAACATGGACAATTTCTCCAGCAAATTTCAGATAGAGATCCTTAACTGGATCAGGTGCTGATTGAAAGAAAATCAATTAAAATTAGCATTTATTAAAATAGCAAATATTAATCAAATGTCAAACATTTTAGTTTTATAGAGAAGCATGGAGTTGTGTTTTAATAGGAAACTTAATTACCATCTTCTTGTGTTTTTGTGGATACAATCTTTGTATAAGAACTCATCCCAAGTATGTTATAGGCAGCTACTCTAAAGCTGTATGTTGTAAAAGCCTCCAAATTCTCCAGTATATAAGGCACTTTCTGAAACAATATCACCTGTAGTTATCATTTACATGTTGAGTGAGTAAGTGAGTGAGTGAGTGAGTGAGTGAGTGAGTGAGTGAGTGAGTGTTGAATTTCATTCATATCTCTCTTACTGAATACATGACGATACAATGATTTTTCAATTCTAAACCCCTAACCTACAGGAACATTGGTATTTGAGAATTGGTGTCTAGGTACATATGTTAATAAAAACTTGCCTGAATTTAAAAATAATCATTTATTTAAACTTTTATTGTTTGTTTATTTATTTATTCAGATAAGTAACAATTTATACTTTATCCAGTATTTTTGAAGTAATTATTAAATGCCTATACAAGTTAATTCGTTAAATGTGTGTAGAATTAATTAATTTGACCAGACTTAAATTAACCACAAGTTGATAAAATAACAATTTACTGCAGAATATGTCATCTACTATTGTCTCCAAAGCGTGAAAGGATAGAGCTGATATACCAAGTACAAGTAGAAGAATTCTCAATACAATGTCTAAATTTATTAAATTCCCACTTCATCCAACCGTTTGTTGATGAAGTTTGCATCATACCTTGATTATGAAAGTGCCCAACCCCTATGCTAGATCATTTTCAGGGATATTGATGCCATAAAAATTTGCTATTATTATTATTTAGATATGGACAATTTACTTTGTTGTATAATTGTAGTAAAGATGATAAAATATGGGATGGTTTGTTAATTTTGGTGCCAACAATTAAATTTGATCAGTTAATGATTCATGATAGGACAAAAACTAATTCTGCAGATAAATTAATTATAGTATCTAACTTACCTGAATAGCTCCTTGTTGACTGACTACCTGTATATTAGTATTTGGAATTAGTCTTATATACTCAATGGTATAGTTCAGTTCAAGTAGTCCACCAATGAGTTTTGGAGGAAACCAGGTTAACATGACTTTTGTAGAGCCTACACCAAGTAGTGCAATGCCATATGGTGCTGATGGAACTAAAAAATATGACAAAACTAATTTATTTTATCTTATTTATATATATATATATATATATATATATATATATATATATATATATATAACATCACACACACACAGAGGATCAAGAACAATGAATATTAACCAAAGTATTTTCTATGGTTTCAGAATGCTGTAAACTACCTGTAAATTCCCTCATATCTGTGCCAAATGGATTAGTGGCCCGACATTTGTAAGCCACTGAGTCAATGATGTCGCGTTGTATCCTAAGAGATGGTCCATCAGGATTTATGCTGTGTCCACGTGGAGGAAACAGAGGGTTAATTGCCAGATCACCCCAATAATAACGTATCTCTGGATATGGGGTACCTTTTGCATGACATACTAATACACGGGCACTACCCTCAATATATCCATCAACTGATATGATTACAGGTGGTCCTGGAACGTCAGAAATACAAATTAATATATTGTTCTTTGATAAAACATCAATAATCATATTACTGCAAGTGTAAATAATGCATTCAAATCGGTAAACAGTTTAATTGAAGTAGTACATCACAACTGGAAATGAGAAACCGTTTCCTTTGAATAATCAAATTAGTACACAGAATAAAATTAAAACAAAGAAATAAAACACTGACTTTTTTCTCCATCTGATTCGCATGTATCTTAATTTAGTTCAGTTCACTTTTATTCAACAGAATACAATTGTAAAATTTCATAAATCTAAACTAATACAATTTCCTTTTAAAATACACTGATAGTAAAATATAAGACGATTTATCAGTTAATACTTAAGATATTAACATTAAATAACATGTTATAGTGATCATATATTAATTTCAATATACTAATATACTTGCCTCTTATAAAAAGATCTATGTTCTTCTCATCACATCCAAGAATATTACAGGCTTTACACGACCACAGACCCATGTGTTCTTCTATATTTGTCACTCTGAGTGTAGCAAAAAATGGAGAGTTGATCAAACATCTTAATTTGAAAGATCAATCTGCCAATCTTGACCCAAATGTAGAGAAAAAAAACATATTAACCAGCTCAAGGCAAATAACCGTAATTTATCTTGCTAATTAAAAGCAAGTAACATTAAACGTAATTAAGTAATTAACACTGAATATTGTAAAATTATTAATACTTTATTGTAATTGATCCTTTCTCCACTATGTATTGATCATTTGTATACATAATGGTTTGACCTCTTGGTGACCTCCATATCAGTTCTGGGGGTGGATCTCCTTCTGTTTGACATAACAAGGTTGTTGTCATTCCTACATCTCCAGTAGTTGGAGTATTCACCATTATGATGACTGGTGGCACTATAATGTATAACACAGAAACTGGTCAGTATTAATATATCAGTCATAACAATTATAATGTCACAAAATAATTGCATTTATGTTTATGTTTATACTGAGTACTCACTAATATTCTACTTTACATAATTAAAATCTTCTATGTTGCTTTGTTTCACCTATATCAGCACATTTGCGCACATATATATTATATTACCTTGAACATTAATAAAGATATTGGCTGTGATGTTTCCCATTGAATTCTCAGCAATACAACCATAAAAACCTTCATCTTTAGATAGGAGAGGCTACAAAATAGAAGGAAAAAAGAACGAGATTAAAACTAAAATATATAGAATATATACAGAAACAATATTATTTCTTTATAATGACTGAATAGAATTTAACAAATACTGGATCTAAACAATAATTTAAGCAGGTTTTATTTTTAACTTTATTTTTGTTGATTAAATGTAAAGAAAATATATTTCTGAAAATATAGGTTTGGTCATGTAGTTGGAAAAATAATCATCAGAAACCCTTCAACTAAACGTTTAAAAGATAAAAGCTGCTAAATAATAATGAAAAATAAGGACATACATGTAATCTTATTAAAGGACATTAGAAAATCAAATGGAAAAATTCAATTATATGTTTCATGAAATAAAGAACTAAATGATTACATTAGTATATATATATATATATATGAAAGGTGTGCAAGAATATCTTTCTTATAAATCACAAAATGCATTATTTATTTTGTGTACTTTATTTTAGTTAGTAATCCAGAATAAAAAAACATAATTAAATCAATGCTGACAGATACATCCTGGAATCACATCAAAGAGTACATTATGCCATGTACTCATGCGATTTTATTTGAATCATTATTAAAATTATAAGACGAATAATCGGAATTAGCGCAGTAAATGTGTTTTATGGCCAATAAATAACTTTCACGTTTATCAACAATGACAAATATAAAAGGTTATCATTTAAATAAATTATAATTTAACTAACGAAATCATATAATATGAGAGTTGAAAATAAACTGCGATTAGTTAAATTGGATGCCTCCCTAGAATGTATTCGGGATCCGCCCCGGTACTGAACACTTTGTGTACACAATCGTTCATATATAACGGTAAGATTATTGTAATAGGGATATTTTTATAACCCCTTTAACAACAATAACTATTTAGATGAATTATAGCTTTTAATTTTAGTGTGGTGCGTGCGTGTGTGTATGCGTGCGTCCGTGTGTGTGTGTATGTGTGTGTGTCAAAGCATCAACAAACAACCAAACATCTATAGTTCGTAAGTCTATACTTAAATATACATGAATAAATTAATATATTCATGAAGCTAAACATATATAAAAAATCTCATATATATATATATATATATATATATATATATATATATTAAAACATTTACACTTACTGTAAAGATGAGCGTGCCAGAATCAGTCACAAAAGGATCAGTTGCAGTTAAATTTGTTGTTACGTTAAAGTTAGGTATTTGTTGACTACCATTTTGTGTTGTGTGATACCAACTTATCTCAGGAGTTAGTACAGATTGTGCTTGACATGGTACCTTTAAATATAAATATCAACATTTTGAATTGTTCTAAAACCTGTAAGGGAACTAAATTATTAATTTTCGTAGAATTATAGTATACACTTTAAAATGTAATAACAATAACTTCATTGTCTTAATTCTTACTTTTCTTAACAAATATTAGACGATTTGTTTACACCAGGATCTATGTGATGCATAACCCAAATTATTATTCTGATACGTGAGAACCATCTAATTCGCATGGCTAACGTGCGTGCGTGTGTGTGCGTGCGTCAGTGTGTGTGTGTGATAATTGAATTTCAGGTTTATTAAGCATAGTAATGTGCATATAGATATAAAACAGTACTAGTAATCAAAATATTCTTATCATATACTGTTCGTAATCATTTCAATAAAAACGCACGTATTTTTTCAGTCCACCGAGAAAAGTGTACGGAATATTTATCTAAAATAGGTCTATTACGTAATGATCTGGCTTAAATTTACAAAATTATTAAAATCAATAACTTTCAGATAGTGTATATTACGCTGAATTGTGTTCATCGCATAGCGATCGGAATGTCATAATAATATTTATCCTACCTGAAGTGGCGAAGAAGCATTACCACTGATGTCACCTGGACGAATGGTAAACACAGGGGAATCTATAACAATAAGAAGATTATCACAGTAGAATAAAACAGATATTCGGTTATATAAATGAACCAAGATTCTACGACAATAAACAGGTGATATATATTTACATATCGAAGTGAAAATGACAAAAAATGAACCAATAAAATATGAACTAGATGAGGCATATCAAAATTACTATAGAAATTTAAAACAAATTATAGATAATAATTAAAGATGCAGGAATTATACAGGTAATAATATAATTATATGTTTTTCACTTCAGTATGTTAGTTATATAAATAATTTTAGAATTGTAAGTATAATTGTTATACAATATGACGTATTTATGATGTCAAAACAAACACGAGAAGTGATATAAGAAATTAAAAGACATAAACATGACATGATAACTACAATCTATAGGTTAGGATATTTATTATTAACACCCAAAATATACTATTTTATAATGCGTGTGTGCATGTGTGCGTATGCGAATACGTGCGTGCGTCTATGTACGTTTTAAATTAGCAGTTGTATTTGAGATTTTGAAGAAAAAACTTGGAGTAGTGAAGTTTTTACAGTCTACTGTTTGAATGTTTAATTCTGCTTGAGTCATCCTGATAATGGCATTCTTCTTCGTAAATATAATAATAACAATGTTATAGAATTGCTCTAAGATGCGTTAGATATATATATATATGAACCCCATAGAGCTGATTTTCGGAAGGACTAATCTCCGTACATTGACGTGGTAGACGGACGTTTTGGCCACGGACGTTTTGGCCATGGCCATACACTCATGGATGTTTTAGTCACGGTCATAATCAAGTTGGATGTATTGACTAAGGAAAAACATCACAAAAAGATTCGGCTTGGTCTACATAGTTTATTGATATCACATCAGGCTCTTCAACGACATACTGTAACTGCAATTACAACTTGCTCTTCAATTACCTATTCAAAGAAATGTTTAAAAGCAAATTCCTTTGTATTCCAGCTTGAGTTTTTCATATAGTGACATACTCTTGATGCCACTTAAAATTACAAAGAACTGTTTTTTTTTAAATTATTAAAGTAACCTAAGTTGGCTATTAAATAAAATATATTTTACATAATTAAAATTGATATAATATCATAATAAATATAATAATAATGTATATTTAATAAAACGTCCTTACTAGCAGGAGCCATTCAAAGGCGTTGTACACATATTATGTAATATAATAATATCCCAAATAATTCTGTAAAAACCTTGTAAGTGATTTAAAAGATAAGATTTATTTATCTGTGAAAGCAACATTGAATAGGTGTGTTTTTAGAATAGATTTTAAATCTTCAAGACGCATTTCTAATATCTGCCGGCAACCTATTCCACAAAGTGGGGGCTCCAACACTAAACGCACAATCACCGTATGACTTGAGCCGAGACACAGGCACCTGTAATAGTATCTGACTGGATGACGTTCTAATGGATACCAGTTCATACAGGTATTCTGGTGCCATATCATTAATAGATTTAAAAGTTATTAATAAAATCTTGAAATGGATACGCTGTCTAACAGGTAGCCAATGTAGTTTTTAAAGAATTGGGGTGATATGATCATATTTTCGAGTATTTGTCACTATGCAATATATCAAATATGACTTCTGAATACTTTTAAACAATCTGTATTTACAATTCACACTTATAGATATCACGTTAGATAATATTAGATAGATTTATAAAAAATGATATAGTCAAGATATAGCCAAAACGTCCAAGAGTGCATGCCGTGGCCAGAACGTCCTACCTTCCATTTACCTATGGGTTTTTGGTACGATCAAATCTCAGATCGCAGCAATCTCACCGATATATACTTTTGGATTAGGTCACTTAGATACAGTGATGCTGTTCCACTCAGTACTTTGAATGTACGAAACAGTATCTTCCATAGCGATCTTAATTGTACCGGAAGCCAGTGCAGCTAGAACAAAACTAGTGCCATATGTTCCCTTTTGCGCGTCGGTGTCACCAGACGTGCAGCTCAGTTCTGTACTGGGTGTAGGCGATTTGTCAGAGAGAGATGGGGGGGCGTAATATTATATAGAAATACCTTGCCATAGTCGAGTCGTCGAGAAATTATAGGAACTTAGACTAGTCTTGCATTTCTCATCATAAATCCTATATTTCTTATTTGATAATAACAGGACTTAATCGGACTTATTTGTATATATAATTCACCTGCTTCTCTTTCCTAGGATATTATCTAATATAAACCCCAGATTTCTCACAGACAGAAGAATTTATATAACCGGATCCTACTTTGATGTGAAGATTCTCAATTTTCTTCAAATGTCCATTGGGTGAGAAAACAATGAATTCGGTCTTATTCTTATTCAATTTCAACATTTTGCTGTTCATCCGATCAATACAAGCTTCAACTGAAGATGGAATATTACCCCATTCATCACATGGTTTTAAAGTCATGTACACTTGTGTATCATCGGGAAAACAATGATATTTAATGTTAAGCCGTTTATTAATTTCATCAACTGGTTTGGTTTACATACAGTAATTATTTGGTCTTAAAACGGATCCCAGATGTTTTATCCGCGACTGAAACACTCCGAGTTCTGTCGGCAAGGTATGATAACTTTATCCAGGTTAAAGCCTTTTCCTTGATGTCAAAGGAGAAATATCTTAATACTTCAATAGTATCAAATGATCGATTACATCAAGTATAATTAATGCATCAAGAGTCTCGGCAATGTCAATGTGTACTTGCAAAAGAACAGCTTCTTCGGTTGGTAATGGTTGTTATCAGAGGCATATGTTGATCATCATAGTTCTTCAAAAGGCAAGTCGACAGTGAATCCAAGTCACATGACTTGTCCGGAGATTTTGTGATTATCTCCTTCATCTCAACGGCTGAAGATAGTCAAAATATCCCGATCATTTTCTTTTAAACATAATATCCACATTAATCGAGATATTGGAGGTATTATTTGGAGAATCGGAAATGATCTTCTTCCAGATAATAGTTGTCTTCCTCATGTAAAAATTGCTGAACTTGTCTGCTAGGACTCCAGCAGAGGTAAACTATGAAAGATATACATTTGAATTACTTCCAAACATTTGTTTTGTTAATTTGAAGATTTCTTTTTGATATTTTCCACATTCTTCTATCTTTGTGGGATAAAACAACTACTTCTGCCTGCAAAATAGTGTATAACAATGGCCGTAATGGCATTTATGTTACGTGTCTGGCTACATCAAATGAGGGAGACGCATATGGTCTGTAATTTACTCCTTCACCACGGGGATTAATTATAAACACATTTACAATTAATGGCAAATTCAGCATAGAAAAGCTTGCAAGTTGGCTGACTGGGTGAAAATATCCTCATACAGTAGTGCCAATTCCCAGATTAGAACATTCAACCTCCATGAGGCCATAGAAATAGTGTATCGCTCGGTTCTCTTTGTTTTCCTCTAAATATATCAGATTACCAAGGAGATACGGGTCTCAGTGCTTTAAATTTCGTTTTATTTCGACATGTAGCCATTACATCCTGTAAGGTTTTCATTTCTGGCTGAGAGAACCAGCCGACACACGACAGCGCTACAAATCCAGAGCCTCGAACCCACGACCCATCGGTTATGAGTACTACACTCTAACTAACTGCACCATCACGGCTCGACAAATAGTCTGTCTTAAATTATCAGTTTATAATGCATACAAAGATTCGATATGCAAATGATTCGTTGCATTTCAGTACATGTACAACGGTAACCTTTGATGTCATTATTCAATAATAATATTAAAATGATTTTGATTGAGTAAGTAAACAGTAAGTTTCGTTCTCAGTACAGTGAGATAAACAAAATAATGTTTTGTACAACCATGTCATGATAGGATACACGTAAGTGTCATAATGTTGTTAATAAATGTCAGTATTAACAAATAGAGCCTAAATAGATTATTCTTTCTGGATTATTAGGACAAATAATCTCCACTGAGGTTAAATATACGATATAATCGCCATTGTTATTGAATAAACCAAAGAATAAATCTGTTTGTTCAAATAGTAGATCAACTTTTTGTTTTTATCTTTCTGTAAGAAAATCTTTCTATTCTATCAAATAAATGACATGAAGTATACTAATATATAACACTAATCAATGGATAAACCTAAAGATAACAAGGTACAAATAGTTGCCTAGTAGATAGTTAACCAAATTATCAAATGAAAATAATTAATAAACTTTAATAAAAACAGGAAATGCAATAAATAAACATTAAATTAATATAGGATTTAACTTTTTAAAGGTTTTTAAAGGTCTCGTTTTTAGCCCAATTATCTATCTAACTGCGAACAAAATACTATATATATATATATATATATATATATATATATATATATATATATATATATATATATATACGAACGCACACATACACACACTTGTAATACCATGGGATAAGGCATGGGCACATATAATGACGAATCATTAATACACCCGCTGGACCATTCACTAAATTACTAAATTCAGAGAAGATAATGTTCATGCGAACATGTGTGTGTGTGTACGCGAGTGTATGCAAGACGAGCGTATGCAAAAAGGGAAATATACCATTTTTTTAATCAAGTGCGCTTAGGACATTTTCAACCAGTGTTTAAATTAAAAGTGCAAATGTCTGAACATTTGCTACAAAAAATGTGAAATAAGTAATTAATATTAGGAAATTAGTAGATTTTCTATATCCAACAATTGATGCACAATAAATATGGTGTCCAATGGGTATATTATAATCTTAAAACCACGTCCATATAGTATTCGATGTCATTATTTGCTTTTCTGTTAAGTCTGAACAATATAACAGTTTGCTTATTATCACAACAAAATATGACGTTTCTTAAATTACCATTAATTGGAAACATTTTTAATTATTATCAAGATAATATCCTAGTAGAAATGGCGCCCTCTATTGCTAGGCCGAGGAACTGGATGGCCAGTAATCAATAAGAGATCAATGATAAGATGAGCTCTTTAGATGTCTGCTGATCAGATGTCGTGATACTATTAATCAATCGTCAGGTAATTTACTCAGTCAAACCAATAGGTGAGTGCTACTGTGATAACAGACAAAATGCTAGGTGACAAAAGTATTAATACATTTAGCCATATGATGTCAAATATATTTATATAGTATTAAAAATTCATAATATTACAGCAAAAATCTATTGTGCTAACAAATTTATATTTATATGATAATACAATTGCGTGTACTGCGACTATTATTTAATATACTAAGTTACCAGATGAAATAATTGCTATATTATCGTCAATATGCTTGAAATATCAAACACAATATATTTTAAAGTCAAAATTATATCAAACGTAGTAACACACTCAGTCCTTTGTGCTTTAAGATTCATAAATAAATTACTATCTCTAATAAAATATTTGCTTAACATTCAATAATCATACACACTAACAATTCTCCACCTACATAACACTATAAAATATATTTTGCATTTTATTCTAGTTATGTATGAATTAAGAACATTTCAATGTCACAAAGAAGTTCTGTTTTAGTTTACATATAATTAGCACAAATATAAGTTTAGTGGTATCAATATTACAAGCATTAGGTATTGATCATTCCCTTCCTCTCATTAACTAACCCCTGATGCCAATAATCAATAATTAATCAAAACCATCTGGATTATCTTCCACTAGCTGGCGTTCTCGATAAAGATAAATGAAGGATAAAGCGTTGATTTGAGAACAGTCTTGATATAAACCGGGATAAATAAAGATTTTAATTTAACTGATAAATGTAAATATTAAATGGATCATTTATCTAAGTAAATGTTTCTCGTTTGTCATGACAATATAATTGAAACTCCCTTCCTATTTAAATGACCAAGAAATACTTCAGGGTGGAATGGTATTAAAGAAACTGTAGTCCATTTATATAGTAAATAGTAAATACAGTAATGGTTTGATATTTTATCGTGTGTTAATTTGGTGAAAAATCACTCAGCGAATAATAATCTTATATATAACATTTGGCAAGTAATTAAAACGTAATTCAATATGTTTAATAATACATCGGCACAAACAGACCAATTAAAACCACTCTCCTTAAGAAGACCGTACTTAATGGTGTTAACTAACCGTGTACTTAATATATAATATTAATGTAACCGTTTAAATTTCCGAAAGCATTAATTAAAGATTAAGTGAGGGAACTTTATTAAAACTGCATTGTTGTTGTTGTTGTTGTTAAGGTTGTTTTGAAAGTGAGATAATAAATGAAAGAATAAGGACTGGAAAAGAAACCGAGAAAATATTCCGGAAACGTTTTAAACATTTAATCTGTATTAATACTGATCATCGTATCACATTTTGGCTAATTTAGAAGGAATAATGTTTGTGTCACATAAATTGTTCTTCATCGTCAAAATAAATATTAAATTATTAAGTCACTTCAAAATAACGCTTTAAATTTAAATAGAAAAAAACTTCTAACAAAACAGTGAAAAACGAAATAATTTTGTGATTTTATAAGTTGCTATTAGCAGAAATAACGATATTATTAAGATGGAACACATTAAATTAAAAATCATAACAAATCACAGATTAAGGCAGCTTAAGATTAGTAACCATATCATTAAGATAACTCATCGGGACCAATTTGTATTCTACTCACAAAACTTTAAAAAATAAAAATATACAATATTCTTTGTAGCCGAGTAAATTTGGGTATTGGAACAGCGGTTATGATGACTGACAAAGGTTAGTAACCGAACTTCTAGGTACAATCGGCAACTTGAAAAACTTCTATCAAATCTAGTTTTCATTCCCAAACTCACACTATTTTATAGAAATTATGTATTTAAACTAATTTTATTTCATATAAATGTATGATACATATTTACATAGGATACATTTACTTGAACAGAACTTTTTTCCCAAATACGATTAAATATTAGGTTTTTATCATCCGAATTAAGTTTTTTACCTCGTTAAGAAAGATGGGATGCCCTTATTCGAAAGCTGCATAAAACAGTGTTCTCAGAGCAAGAACAAAATCCCGTTCCCAAAATAAGGCAACCAAAAAAGGATTATTATTGTTCCTTGCATGTGATTTATGCTTATCACTGAATACAATAATTAATAATTAATCAAAATTTACAAGATTAAACAACAGTATATGTCGTATTGAGAATTTAAAACTTCATTTTATAATTTTTAATTTTAGCACATTCTAAACTAAGAGATATTGATACTAAAACTGAAAAATCCACAATCTAATTCGACGAATGTTTACAGATTATCTTGATAAAATCTTAATTATCATTATTTGGAGGCAAGTCAAATAATAAATATTATATTTCTTGAAGAATTCGATCGAAGAGATATTTTATTTGTTTTTCTATTTTTTCAAACAAATGTTTGGGGGTTTCTTTTCGTTTTTTAATAGACAAACTATGAGTGGATGATGTGTTAACTCGTGTCAATCAGAAAATCACGTACTTTTTGAACTACCTATTTCTCGGCTCAAGTCAAATAGGCTAATAAGCGATTAATCTAGCAGCCTCCACTCTGTATAGAAAGTTGCCGATGGAGATTAGAAGTATGTCGCGTCTTTAAAAGTGTAAAACTGTTAAAATTCTTACCTATTCAATATTACGTTTACCAGTAAATCAGTCAAATTTTTAGTTGAGTTTTAGATACATTATATTTAGAGTATCAGAGCAGAGCGTCTTTGGGTGGATTTATTAAATAGATTTTCGTTGTTGTTGTTGTTGGTGGTGGTGGTAGTGTTATTGCTGTTGATGTTGTTGTTGTTGTTGTTGTTGTTGTAATGGAACGTTGATGATATTTTATAAACTACTAAATATTTTGCTTGACTCTGCCATAAATGTTTATATTTATGTGTGCCAGTGATATATATATATATATATATATATATATATATATATATATATATATATATAGACATGTGTTCGGGACCCCACGTTATTTAATTAATATTCATTTATTTCTATTATATGCACTTTTGAGAACATCTTCAAACTTTTTAAATACCGAAAATGTAAAAGGTTTTAAAAAAATAGAAATAATAATTATACCATTAGCTGCTACTTTAAGATCCAATGTCTTCATCACACTTTCTCAATTCTGATCTACATAATGGATCAACTTACAACGACTTTGTGTGTCATTAACGCTAGCCTCTAATCCCAATAATCAATAATTAATCCAAATCATCTGGGATAAACAGCACTAGGTGGCGTTCGAACTTAATCAAAATACGATGCAATTTCATATTTATCATACATTTGTGGCGTAATAACTTGGAATTAAATGTTTTAAACTGATTGACAAAGGTCAATGAACAAATGGACAAATTAACAAAACTATTGTTCAAAGATAATTATAACAAATAGTTTCCAAAGAGATCATTTCCAAAAATTGATCACCATTAATCCAGTCTAAATAAGATAATAAATAGTTTAGTGATATAAATCTTTAAAAAGAATGATTTACTTGTTTCGCTATTTTTGGAACAAATGATTTTATCATTTGTCAGAATACAAATATTAATATGACTAGAGACTTGTATTGCGAGTTTAACAATGTATGTGTGCATGCATTTGATCTTAGTTTGTGTATGTGTGTGTGTGTGTGACATGTTTATGGAATGAGTTTGTGAATGATAAATGTGTGGTCGGTGAGTTAGTTAGTGAGTGAGTGAGCATATAGGTGAACTATGTTTATGATGTTTGTATGTGTGTATTATGCGTCTTTTTATTTCCATGTGGACAAAAAGATATTTGTTTACTTCATGTATTCCCTTCTTTTTTATATTTTAACGCAACCAGCATACAACATTACGCCAGATTGAACAAAGTACATGATATTAGCCATGTTAAATAGACTAATTCACAGATTATTTATAAATAATTCAAAATATTTGTCTTTGTCAGAATTTCAAATTTGAAAACTTCATAATATTTTGGTTCTAAGAGACTTTTTCATGATAGAATAATAAAACACTAGTTCTTTTCTATAATATAATGGGCTCATATACAAAGTTTTATATAAAATGGTAATAAAATATTAGGTGTGATATTAATATCATATATGTTGGTTAATAATGGTAATTCTAGTATTTACCTAACTGGCTAAAGTGAACGGGTTTACCGAAAACTCAATTTCTCCAAATATAAAATATGATGTAACAGAGATTCTCAAATAAAACACAGAGCTAACATATACGTGATCAATCGTTTAGAATATCGAAAACTGCACAACAGAGCACAATTATATCTTTATTTTATAACATAATGAGATTTTAAATTCTTAAAGTATCCAAGTTTAATAATATTGCACTTTATAGTTGTATTATATGAATGAGAAAAAAACATAATTTTAATTAAATAACAATTCTTTTTTCTGATTAATTTCACAACCAATTTATAGACTAATAGCAAAATGCTACCTGTATGGGATGTTCTCCAACACTAATTATAGCTCATGATCCTTCCATGTCATTAAAGCTAACCTCTGATGCCAATAATCAATATTTAATCAAAATTCCCTAGATTAAACAACACTAGATGGCGTTCAGAGCATAATGAAATATAGGATATAATTGTCCATCTTAGCAGAGGCATCACGTTAAAACATATAAGGAAATGTTTTAAATTGGCTAATCAATGCCGATAATAAATTTAAAATCATAGAAAATAATTGCTTCTAGGTTACCATGACAAATAACTATCAAACAGGTGAAGCGTAAGAGATGAACACCATAATTATTGTATAAATTACAGAATAAATAGTCTGGACTTTTCATAAAGAATGATTTACTTGTTTCGCTATTTTTGGAACAAATGATTTAATCATTTGTTAAAACAAAATCATTAATATTATCAGAATGATGTTCTTGTGTTTATATAAATGAGTACGTGCATTAATTGGGTATATTCGACTGATAAGTTTTTGTTAACTTTGTTTGTGATAAATTATACGATCATTGCCGTATTTAATTAAATATTTCACAACCAAATCATATAAATATTAGATACAAGTCATTGTCTCTAATTTCTGTTTAAGAGGATCACTATATTACGAACTTCAATAAATGACTATTTCTTGGTGATTGAATCAGGTGAGGACATAAATTACGAAAATAACTAATTATACGCTCAGGTGGGTTTTCCCAATTATATATAAAAATTTCAAAAACAGCATTTGTAGAAAATAATAATAAACTCCACAATATTATGTTAACATCCCACATCTTGATTATTAATCGTGATTTAAGTGTTTAATTAACAAAAATAGCAAACATTTAAAATATTTAATAATGTATCGTACAATAACAGAGATTTTTAGATACCATAAATTAACGAAATAAATACGTGAACCAAATGTTTGAACATATATAAATATATGCTGTGGTTCATCATATACGATAACATGATATTTATGTAGCTATTACCTGGTTTAATATGAAACTGTTCTCTTTAAACACACAAACTATTATGTTATGTCATTGTAACTGGCTTATGAGTTTACTCAACCCCTGTACTATATGCGCCACTGAGGTCGAGTCTTTTAGAGGATATTGGCGCAATAGAAGTTTTGTAATTATTATTATTAATGATTTTATCAAAATCTAGTAATTTTAAAGGTGACGGGAAAAGAAATTTCACATTTCTAAGTAAATATAACGTAACAAACAATTATTTTATTCCCAATCAGATGCGCTAGCACACTCAAAACAATTCTAACCACCAGCTATCATATTTCCATTAAAATGATCCCCAAATCCTTAATTTCTGAACTTTCACGAGCCATCGCTAATGTGTACTACACTCGCTAGAGGTTATTATGTGACGCCATCTTTGCCAAATATCATGTAGTGTCACATCTTGTTTATACAAAATGTTGGCATACAAAATGTCAGAATCCGACGAAACTTTTGACATTCTCAGGGATATCAAGTTCTACAGCTTTGAACTACTAGCATAAAAGTCACAGTCAGTATTAATTATCAGGAATTAGCTGCAGCAAGTGCATACGTGGACCCAGAGCAGCCCCTAAAAACAAATTAACTAGAATTAACGGTACTAGCTGCCATTGTGAAAATAATCAACATCTAATGATTATATAACGACATATAACATGCAACAACATATAACGATTATATATATATATATATATATATATATAGTTATATAGTCATATAGTTACTTATTTATTTATTTGTGTGCATCCATGCGTGCGTGCGTGTGCGTGTGTGCGCTTGTTTGTTTGTTTGATTGTTTGTTTGTTTGATGGTTTGTTAACCATATATGTGGAGTTAGTGAGTGAGGGGTGAGTATATTTGTGAATTATGTTTACAATGTTTGTGTTACGCAAATCTATGTGTATAGATATGTATGCGTGCCATTACATGTCTAATAATAATAATAATATATGTGACATTTGTATAGCGCCCTATCCAGATAGATAGCTGCTCTAAGTCGTTTTATAATATTATTATCCCTCACTCAGACCTGTTTCAAGCCATCACGCATCTCAATTCCCAAAGGAGCATACAATAGATGTCATTATAGGCCCAAATCGTTACTCAGACACATAACTATCACGTCTTGTCAGGTTCTCATTTCTGGCTGAGTCAACCAATCGTCAGACGACAACATTGCAACTCCGGAACTTCGAACCCGCAACCATTTGATTATGAATTCTACTCTCTAACTTACTGCACCATCAAGGCTAGACAATAGTTCATACATGTCAGTAATGCTAGCCTCAGATGCTAATAATCAATAATCAAACAAATTACACACACATAGAATAACACTAAATGGCTTTCTGAACGAAGTGTATTATACGACATAATTAACCACCTTTACCAGAGCATCAAATAAATATTCTAAATTAGCTAACTCGTCTCAATGGCTAAATTGTCAATATAATGATAGTTTTGTTTCCAGATTCTCGTTATAAATTACATGAACAATAACAAGTTCATAATTATACTTAGAGATGACGGGGATTAAATATTTAAATTATAGAAGCGTCTCCTAAGAAAGAATGATTTATATATTTTGCCATTTTTGGAACAAATATCATTGGTCAGCAAATTACGGTATCTTGAATGAGAATTGTGCTTATAACGTATGTGCATGAAGCGTCCGTAGATCTGTGTTATAGATAATATATATATATATATATATATATATATATATATATATATAGTAGAGAATGTATATATGTGTGAGTGTGTCTGAGCACATGTGTATGTACATTTGTGTGTGCATGTTGAGGTACGCGTACGCACGAATGACATACAGTTCTGGTGCTTAAGAATAATACGCCTAGGTCAGTTCCCATACAAATAATGTCATTATCGTTCACTTTTGTTTTAAAATATTCAATCAAATAGTCAACAAATGCTGCCAAATACTCTCGCATGTAAATAGGCTGCACTGAAATCAGAAGTCTACCTGGACAGGTGAACCCATCACGCTTCATTGATAATAGTCTGCGTGCAATTAACGCTCACCTCCCAGGTCAATAATCAATAATTAATCAAAATTAGCCGGCTTAATCAGCACCAGGTGGCGTTGTGTACACAGTGAAACATATGACATAATTTAATATTTCAACAAGACTATTACGTGACAGTATTAATCAAGTGTTCTAAACTATCTAATATAGGTTAACGCTAACGTGTGTCTTCTGAACGAAGAATTATTTACAGGTAATCATGATAAATAACCTAAAACACGATCGAATGGACGATATGATCACCATTATTTTGAGGTAAACAAGGAGATGAATATTTTGTAACTACAATCCTGAAGCGTCCATTAATAGAAGAGTAATTTACTTGTTTCGCTATTTTTAGAACAAATGATTTATCATTTGTTAAAATAAAATAATATTATTACCAGATACTTATCCTGTATCTATGTACATGTCTGTCTGTCTGTCTGTCTCACTGTCTGTCTCACTGTCGGTCTCAGTCTAACTGTCTCTCTGTCTCACTGCATGCCTGTCTGTCTGCATGCTTGCCTATATATGTCTATTCTAATGTATATCTTAATATGCCTTCGAATCATTGTGTGCGTATTTTATTCCCACAGAGATAAAAGCAAAATATACCTTTAATGTAATACACAGAAATAAAAATATTTGCACTATTAGTGTTGTGTATTGTACAATCTATCTTCAATGGTTAACAACATAATATTAGTAATAATGTCTACATACGGTAGAGTGTTCAGTGTATACCATTTTAACATTAAAACAATAAAATTATAAATATTTATTTTCTTTATTCTAGGAATGTTAACTTTTTCCTTTCTTTTTTTATTTAAAAAATATTATTTACTCTCAGATGTGTTTAGTATCACACTTTAAGAGCGGTCTATCAATAGTTATAGACATATGCTTGTGTCAATATTCAATTAAAACATCACTCTATCATGCCACACTAAGACGGCATAAATCGAGAAAATAATATATTATATGATAACATGTTTACTTCATAATTGTATCATATAATAGATTGTATTTGTATGTAAAAGCGAAAGCATCCGAAATATGATATTAATATCGTGATTTCTGGTTATCAAAAATAATCCGGGTATTTTATTATTTATTATACGGTCATATTGTATTGCGTTAGAAAATCTAATCACTTAAAGATATTAAACATGATAAAGATCAGATTTTCAAACTCATAAAATGTAAATCCTGACCCAATTATACGAACATATATAAACAAATTTTCCGGTTCAATATACATAATAGGATATAATATGATAATGATCATATAATTATAATAATTATTAATAATAATTACAAACTTCTATATAGCGCCATTATCCTCGAAAAGAATCAAACTCAGTGAGGCATCATCAAGTGATATATTCTGTATCAGTAATATCAATATGCTGTCAGGATTACTGATAAGATGCCAACTATTACATGAATTAAATCACGCGATAATTTACAGATTTATGAAAATCAAAAAATTTAAATACATAATTCAGTCATGAAAAATCATTTATTTTGTTCTAATTATCTTTAGGGATATGTCTCTTGCCATAGTCTTACTTCACATTCAAACTGTCGCAATATGATAATTTTATATTCTTAAAATCCTCAAATTAAGTAATATAACTTCTGTTATTTAAGATAACTAACATAATTATTTTTAAATGGTAATCTGTTTCTGCCATTTTATTTCGTGTAGCAATTTCCTCCAAATGAATCAAAAAACATTTCTAAGTGCAATGTACCCAGTAACATCTGGTGGCTACTGTTCCTTTGCGTGCCATTAAAGCTAATCTCTGATGCAAATAATCAATAATTAATCCAAATCAACTGGAATCAACGACACTAGGTGGCGTTCTACACAGAGTAAGACATACGACACAATTTACTATTTGTAACACAGTCATGACGTCATAACGTGGAATTAAATCGCTTAAGCTAACCAAAATATCTCAACGAACAAATGGACCGCCCAGGAAGATTATGACTTCATGATTATCATAACAAATAACCTGTAATGAGCCGAAGCTCAATATCTGATCACCATTAATATCGTGTAAGCCGGATAATAAATGTCTAGAGCATCAATTGTTTGATTTACTTGTTTCGCTATTTTTGCAACAAATGATCTTATCATTTGTTAAAATACAAAGATTAAAATGATAACAACCCATTTTACGGTAAATAATTGTTTAACTCCACTGTATGGGTTGATGATGCACATGCATCTCTCTCTCTCTATCTCTCTGTTTGTGTGTGTGTGTGTGTGTGTGTGTGTGTGTGCAAACATGTTTATAGGTAGGTAAGTAGTTCTACGTATATACACTATTATCATCATGTAATGTCCAAACTATCCTTAATAATTATAAATATCATAATACATGTATATTTAATAATTGTTAACAAAGTATTAATATCCATAGTTTCCTTAAATCTCTTTTAGTAATATTAGCATAGCGTATTATATAATCTTCCTCTTGTACACGAAAGAGAGCAATTTTGTTCCATTTAAAAAAGGTACATATAACCTTAACTGTGTTGAAGGGAGTAGATCACGTGTAATTGATAAATAATTCATAATATTTAATTGGTCAGTATTCCTTCTCTAACGGGCTCACTATTTGTTCGGTACTAAGATACATTTGTTTACGGAGAGTGTAGTCAAGTGAAAATATCTACATTCAGAAAATAATTCATTTTATGCCTAGATATTTATTTTCTAACACACTGATTTTATATATATATACCTTTGTATATAACGCTAAAGATTTAACATAGCATAAAAATATTCTCATTAAATATCGGACGAGAACCACTTTGTATAAAAATATAGTGATTTAAATCATGACTATTATTTTATATCAGAAATAAAAATTCCCACTTTTCTAAAGCTTTGTAACCATAACAATGGTGTCATTATACAAAATTATGGTAAATTAGATGAAATAACATAATTTTAATTAAATCGTTATTTCTGCCTGCTAATCACTTTCGTGTGTTAATTTCCTACACATTGAAGCCGAAATCTACTTGTACATATGTAAGCCATCAGTGACGCTAACATCTGAAGCCAATAATTGATCCAAAGCAACTGGATTATAAATCACTAGGTGGCACTACGAACAATTAATTGTAAATTATGTATATATTATATACTCAGACATGATGACATACAAATAAATATGTTAACCTACTGGTCATGTGGTAAACTAACAAAAATAATTATTTATAAAATATCATGAAGATTAACGTCCAAAGAGATAATAAATTTCTTAAAATACAAACATTAATGTCATCAGTATCCTTTGCTATATATTTATAAATCTCTGTTTACAAGTGTTTACATTTCCAACATGATTAGACTATTATACAGAGCGTTGATAAATATATGTCCATGTGTTTAATTTTTTACTTTAGTGCATAAGTATAGGTTTATGTGTGTAAAATTAATGTGAATTTTGTTCATGTGCGTGCGTGTGCGCTCGTGTGTGAATTTGTATATGCATTTGTATTTCTATTTGGATAGAAAGCTGAATCAAATAATATGTGTATGCTACATATAAAGTTCACTAAACTATAAATATTCTACTGTTTGTAATATTAATTAACTAAATAATCGTATCAAGTATCTATACTCGATACATTTCTATATTGAAGCACTCATTTATTTCGTGGTCTAACTGATAGCGCATCGGATCACAGATCACTACCACCTGAGTTCGAACCTCGGCGTGGCCACATTTGAAGTGTGTTTCATTTTTGACTTCGCTTCATTACCCTTGGAGGTCTCTCAGCTTATTTAGCCTACCATGTTCACAAAAAAGTGGCCGTAAAACATCAATCATCATCATAATCAACGAAAGTTTAATCATTCGAAATCAAATGAAGAAACACAAATATATTAGAGATATTTATCCTACTTATGAGATAACTACAATCAGTTCAATTGTTCATTTAGAATTAAACATCATAATTACGATTCCTAGCCACTGTTTATAAATTAGACAGAGATCACGTGTCTCGGTGTTTATTCCTTTTACGACTGACTTACTGAAGAGATACCCTTTACGGAAATTAGATATTCAGTGGTATCATTTCACAGACAAATCCAGTACTGGAATTTGTTCTCTGTTTGTTCGTACTCATTTGATTGATTGATTGATTGATTGATTGATTGATCAACTGAATAATTGACACCTACCGTCCTTAGTTATGGTCTGAGGCAACTATTCATCAAATATCTGATAACAATCGGACATATAATCAACATGTCATCACCATCAATAACAGCAATAATGATGATAATAATAATAATATTATTATTATTATTATTATTATTATTATTATTATTATTATTATTATTATTGTCATGTTGATCCAATGGCGATAAACAATGGCATTCCAATAGTAAGTGTGTCAAACCCATTGACCTAAAAGAAAGATCAATGGTCAAACCCGTAGAAGATCAACATTATTTATCGGTGAGCTCAAACTTGAAGAGGTAAGTTTTTAGAACATAATTTAAACTTGAAGAAGAGATATACTTATTATCTCTACCAGCTACCTGTTCTACAAAGTGGGGGGGTGCACAAAACAATATCTCGTTCGCAATATGACAAGTATCTATAGATATACCTAACTGGATAATATAATATTTCGGGATGACTTTTTAATTCATACAAATTCACATACCTGTCTAGCAATTGTAGCACTGATATATTTATAAATTGTTAGTACCACTACCATCACCGCCATCACCATCACCACTACCACCACCTCCGTAGAACAAATACAAGTCTGACCTGGTTGTAGGACATCTATCTCCAATCTGGCGGCACCAATCTGATTGGCAGCATAACACTGATATGTGCCATAATGTACCTCGCTGATATTACTGATATACAACGAGTTGTTGGCTAATACCTCCATCGCACCATCTGCAGTAAATAGTCAATAATAACAAACATTTCATATGATTATACCATAACAACAATCTGTAATAATTATAAATAAATTACCGACTGTGACCGTAATAGGCAGGTAAACAGTAAACAAGTAGGCCAGTAAACAAATTGAGAACGTCTTTGCCGCATTCCATTTAACCCAAGCAAAATTCGAACCGGATTAGACAGCTAACAGCTTACACAGGTTTTGTGCTGTATTTAGAAGAAAACAATGTTAAATTCGCAGTTTCTAACAATTTTTGTAATGCAAAATGTGAAATAAAGTAAGTAAGTGAGGTTTATTTTAAATTTTCATATATATATATATATATATATATATATATATATATATATATATATATATATATATATATATACATATATTATGCACAAGGCTTACATATTGATTAGAAAGAATAATTAAAATGAAAATTGAGAGGATCAGTATACCATTAGTGGTATCTTATTACTGGCCCTATGATGGATGAGGGATGAGTGCGGTGTTCTAGAGTGTCACAGCAGTGAGAGGAAGGAGACGATACTAGCGTTAATTATAATTAAAGATGCAATATAAATAAGAGCACAAGAGGGACGAGGGGAAAGAAAAGCATCAGGATAAGAATCTACAAATGAAAATAATAAAATATTTTGTCGTATAGACCTATGTCATTTTGTCTATCACAGAAAACTAATAAAATGGGAGGTAACTGGGTTGATAATAACCTGGGTTCAACGGTAACAATCGTTGCATCGTAGATTATAGCATTTTACCCTTTCTGGGTATGCGTCAAATATGTGTGTTTTAAGTTGATATTTAAAGTGACCCGTGTGGTTTGGTATGTCAGCACATTCATCCATTTATTCCATATTTTGGGAATGCTAATCAACGGTAGACTACTAGCAAATATATTATAGCTTTTTGCTACATACAAATGGTCAGACTGTCTTGTCACATGGGCGTTTGGCAGATCTCTATTGAATGTGAAAATGTCATTAAACGATATTGGTAATTTCTTAGTATTAAGATCAAACGCAAAAAAGTGCTGCCTGGTATTCCACCAAGTCAGCGAGCTTTAATATACGAGAACTATGAAAATGTGGGTCAGTGATTAAACGGATAGCCTGTTTTTGTAGCAAAATGGTCTGAAGTAAAGCTGATCGAGTCGCGTTTCCTCAAACTAGGTTTCAGTATGAAACATGAGAATGAATGAGTCAATAGTATAATATTTCATGCATTGCTTAGGGAGAAAATGTTAAACTTGTTTTAGGGAGAATAATGCTCGAGATACTTTCTGATTAATGTGGGATAGATGATGTTTCCATATTAAATTTTCATCATTCAGAATACCTAAGAATTTGGCCGCTTTTTCATCACAATCTTTGCCTATTCTATACAAGAGGGTGTTTTCAATCAATATATGTTTTTGGGAAAGATCACATTTTAATGATGGAGGTCTTATTACGATATATTTTGTTTTGGTGGGATTTAGCGAAAATCGATTTGAGGAGAACCATATAAATAGAGAATTAATTAATATGTTTGTATTATTGAAAAGAATATTAATGTTCGAGTCTGATACATAATTGGTTGTATCATCAGCAAACAAAAGGATACTACCATTGGAAGAGAAACATACGTCATTTACATAAATCAAATATAAAAGAGGTCCCAGAAATGAGCATTGAAGAACTCCGCATTTTATTTGTGTTCGTCAATTTCAACATACTGTACACGATCTGCCAAATAATGTTTAAACCAGTCATGCGCAATATCTCGTATTCCGTAACAATGTAATTTGCTTATCAATATATCATGACTGATTATGTCAAAGGCTTTGCTCAGATCACAAAAGATAGCTAATGTAAATTCAGGTTCAGGATGATTTGTAGATAGAACACATTGGTTTAATAGATTATATAAATATGATATAGAGTATAATTTCTTCAGAATGTGTCCTTTTTCTGACATAGCCATTCTAATATTAATAAGACTCTATGTGCATTAATCTTGTTAGAAAAGTAATTATCTTGTATTTATTTATCCTAATATTATATATATATATATATATATATATATACTGACTAAATCAAACATGTTAATATTTGAAGCAAAACTTCTGCTATTATAGATTCGCATGAAACTGATTTCAATTTATTTATATATGTATTATTCTATGTATCCATGAAAATAAGTCGAACTGGCATAAATGGTGTCTAAAATCCAGAAAAAAGTAATTATCAAAAAGTAATAATTTCTCACTGATTATCAACAATATGAACACCATATTTGGCTGGAGGTTGATATGATGGTGGCATTTCATGGTGTCCCAGGCTACGATTAGATAAATACTACTTTGTTGGTGATCGACGTAATGAATAAGCATACGTGCATCTTGTCTTTATAAAAGCAAAACCGACTACTGTCAACATCTGAAGGCTGTGTTAAGTTATATGATATATGAATATTAAGACAATGTAGGAAATGAACCTAAAGCCAACGAAAAATTTACAAACAAATACTGAACTCTGTCTTACATCCGTCATCAATATTTGGCTATAAGAAGCTTCATATTACAGAAGAAACAACAAATTGCAGTTTTAAAAAGAATTATTCCTTTTTGTCATCGCATTGTGTTCCACCAAGACAAATACCCCCCCCCCCTCCCTAAAAGACATGATTCAGAAAGATTGTAACACAGCGGTCTCTGTTCCCATATATATTAGAAATAAGACTTATTGTTAATGATTCTCTGATGACGAAATACACCCTAAGAGAGATTAGCTTCGGGTTATTTCAATTCTATCTCTGATTCTTCCCTGTGAATGTTAAGGAGTAGATAGTTTAAGAAACTCGTGATATAGAAACCACACCAGAAATAAACCTTTAAGACTTCATGTGTTATTCCTATTTCATGACATTGGGATATAAAACTAACTGAACCAAATGAAACTATAAATGAACATTGCTTTTCTTACTTATTATAATAGGTCTCTCTTCTTTTGCCCATTGTACGACTGGTTGTGGTCTACCCATCGGCATACAATCCATGAGCAGACTGTCACCAAGATGCTTTATTATTGAATATTGACTTCTGTTGAACACCGGGGGACCTGGTACGATAATGTAAATAGTAGAAAAAGTGTTTTTATCAAATTAAATGCCAACAACAAAATACAAAATACAAAATAATTATTAGATAACACGAATTACAAGTCGAGTTTCCACGTCTAACACATTTATAATAGCTAAAGTTATGGGCTAGTTACTGTAACTGACCTTGAACCTTGACGTTTGCTGTGCCTGAAATCGTTCCCAGTTGGTTTTCCACTATACAGGTGTATAAACCTTCGTGTGTTACCTGTATATCACTGATAACGAGGCTACCGTTTGATAGCACGTAAAGTTTATCATCAAATCTATTCGGAGCTACAACTCTAGTGTTATTCTTTAAGATCCAGGATACAGTTGGAGTAGGATATCCCACAGCGAGACAGTCCAGAGTTATTGTTGTTCCAATGTTAGCTGATGAATCAGAAGGCGGCGTGAGAAATACTGGTTTCGCTGTGTAGAGAGATATTATTATTAATTTTATGTTAATAACATTATTTAGATTTTGTTAAAAACACAAATTTAAATACGAGCCAGTTATTTAAGGTCAAGTTTGATAAAATGGGTAGTTCCAATATCAGAAAGATTACTGGTAATAATAATAATAATTTTATATAATAATATTAATAATATAATAATTACAAACTTCTATAGCGCCAATACCATCGAAATAAATCAAGTTCAGTGCCGTTTATTATAATCAATATTGTGTGTGTTTAATTGGTTTATATTGTTGACGGAGCGAGCTAAGTATTATATTATTCGATTGAACTTTCCCTTATTGGTATATGTAAAAATAATTGTAATAATCTACCCACAACCCAAACATGCTAGCCCTTAGTGACCATGTGAAAGATCAGAACCAAGAACCCTCTAATTTCTAGCACGGCACTTATATTGATAAATTGTTCTTGTAACTTAATACCTCTCCTATTGCGATCGTAACATAGAAGTCATAATAATAACAGTAGTGTGTGTATGTGTGTGCATGCGTGCGTGTTTGTGTGTGTGCATACGTGTGTATATGATACGTGTGTGTGTGTGTGTGTGTGTGTGTGTGTGTGTGTGTGTGTGTGTGTGTGTGTGTGTGTGTGTGTGTGTGTGTGTGTGTGTCTGTGTGTGTGTGTTAACAACATTTATAATACAACTGTCAAGAGGATACTTATTTAGCTATGTGTTAAATTGACAAATAATCAGCATCTTATATTTTCTGTTCGAGCAAACTTGCAATCTAGGTCAAATAAATATACTGACTAATTACACGAATTGCTATAATTAAATGTTTAAAAGGCCACTGGCTTTGATCGATCACTTACAGGTAACTTGTAGATCGATGGACTGTGATACCATATCCAGATAATTGTGAGCCTCACATGTATATTTTCCCATCAGCAATGGACTAACATGATTGATCATTAATGTGCCATTAGCAAAAATCACGACTTGCGCTGATTCTGTAATATTACCTGTAAATTAATATCATCATAATGTAAAATATTATGGTCATAAATTATTCAAAACAATTCTAAAGATACATCAAGTGAGAAGAACAATTTAATAATGATGAGAGAAAACGAATTAAATTATGGGTGTATCCTATCTCATCGTTGTGATATTGATATTTAAAATGGAACTGAAATACTTTAAATGACAAAGTTGGAATGTTGATTATAACAATGAAAACAACAACTACAGTAATTCTTACTACTACTACCACTACTACTACTACTATTACTAGTAGTAGTAGCAGCAATAGTAGTTCTACTACTGCTACTCATAATAATAATAATAATAATAATAATATTACTATTATTATTAGTATTATTATTATTAGCAGTAGTAGTAATAATATGAAGAACAATAATAATTATGCTAATGATGTGACAGATGTTACAGATGCTGCTGGTCCAGTTATGTGTAGTATGTAAATGATGATAAATAGTGTCTCCAACCTCTTGGCGTGAGCCATCTAATTTCCGGTTTAGGATTACTGTCTATTATACATGGTAAATGAACTTGACTTCCTGAGTTAACTACCATCACAGAAGGCAACAAATCTGTTATAGTCGGAGGATCTAAAGATAAAATAAACAAAACATTAATTACATTGTGGGTCAGTATTTAGCCTCGTAATTGGGTCATACAGCCATTGAGCAAATTAATATGGGAAACATCCCATAAACACAGGGATTTGAACCTTGACCTGACTGTTTGCAGCTCAGTGCAGTATGCCCATTACATTATCAAAGTAGTCAGTTATGGACACTGTATTTTTTTGATCGTATTTAAAATATTATTGTACATTAAGAAGGTTTCTTCAAGATTAATCGCCGAAATTTCTTTTAATATTTCGAGTAATTTTTAATTGATTTATTGACAACAGTTTACTTACATAAGTTGTAATTAAAATATTTAAAGTTTCAAATATCAATTTTGTCAAATTTTATCAATAAACTCACACTGTATATCAAGATAAGCTTTTGTTGTATTGTATCCCGCAGGATTATTGGCTTCACATATATACCAGCCTTGGTCTTCTCGGTGAGTTGGACTGATCTGAAGAGATCCGGGACTCGGAAATGATATGTGTGCACCTGTTAGTGGCTGTCCTTCCTAAATTAACATAAAATATCCAGTAATAGAAAATATTAGTTATTTGGAAAGTGTAAGATGATATGTAATAATAAATAATGCATGTTTATATAGGAGCCAGAACCAGGTAACCCTATTCTTAGGCGTTGTACAATATCATTATCCCTGATTCAGATCTGCTTGAAATCAGCACCCACCTCATCTCCCAATGGAGCATACAGCACATCCTGGCATTAAAGGCGCAAAACGTTATTCAAACACATAGCCATCACGTCCTCATTTTAGGGATGAGTGAACCAGTCGCCACATGACAGCTCCCGGAGCCTCGAACCCACGACCCTTCGGCTACGAGTCATACGCTCTAACTAACTGCGCCATCACGGCTGGATGTCAGTGGCTGTTGATAGCTGCATGTTGTCTATTATCATAAAATATCCTACCGTTTACTCAGAATAATTCTAGTTGGGGAGTATTATTATATCCATTACAATGGCTTTTATAAGATGACACAATCGATCTGTTCTCAAACGTGAAGAAAACTTAGGATGTTGGATAATGTGATATTAGTAGTTCTGTAAACAGTGAAGGCTGAAAGTAAACATTGTTTGTTGCATTTTGTTTCTGTTAAGCCTGGATCAGCTAAAAGCGTTTCTAATTTGCTAAAAAGGCGATGGGTGACATTGTTTCCCATCACATCTGTCTTTTTGTTTTAAAGGTAGAAAGAAATTGGCAGATGAACAATACGGCTTTGGTGTGGATTTAATTCAGAAAAAGGAGGCAACTGGCAATTATATTTGTGTAGTTTCTGCTCTGGTTTGGATTGTGCCAAAGTTGTAAGCACATTAATCAGTGAGACTGTGCATAAGATCACTGCGGATGGACAATTCATAAAGAGATTAAGTAAGAAAAACAGACACTGTTCAGATCGTACCATGTAATATTTAAGTTAAAAGGTAAAATGTTAACAAAAACAGATTATAATCATGATACCAGAGTACCAGTTATCCAAGTCTGAAAAAATGGCGATGACCGTGTATGTTATCCACATTTGACTAAACCTACATTTAAATTGGATTTATTAACTGTTGGGGTTTTCTGAACTATTTTTAGTTTTGAAATAACAAAACTCTTGTTATCACAATATAAAATTATTAAGTAGCTTAATACTTTTGGACAAACATAAGAGATCTATTAAATAATATTTATTTTAAATGATATGTGGTCAAACCAATCACTTAATTTTCAACTTTTCTATGAATAAACAGAATCAGTCAAAAGATTACAAAGAGTATAATCCACGGAAAAAGACACCCATCAGAACCAATGGAACTACAGATCAATCAATCTGACATCAGTGGAAGACAAGATCCTGAAACAACAACTTATCAAACTATTACACACGTTTTTGCTCCAGTAAAGGACTGAACATCTAGAGATGCTAGATCTAAGAGATCATCTAGATACAATACATCTAGATTTCCAATACGAAGCTACTACTAAAACTCGTGATGAAGGATGGCATCAAATGGAAACAATAAATTGTCAGGGATAAACTTGAGTTGGGTCGACTTAATTATAACCACTTGTTGTCACATCGTGGACATCTGCCAAGGAAAACAAATTCCACAAACGCAGACATGAACTGGAATCAAACCCACAAGCTGCAGGTTTGTAGTGCAGTGCTCTAACCACTGAACTATCACAACAGCTTTAATCATGGATAGTTGTTTTATAGGGTAGTGTTCTGGAAACGTTCCTTTTCATTATCCTCGTTACTGATATGTCAGAACTGGAATACTTTTGCATACCATAAGGATAGAATGATATTCCAGATATATATATATATATATATATATATATATATATACTTACTTATACTTATCCTTTTCTACATAGAGTTTAGGCTTATAGCCTGTTAACAGATAGTGACTGACCTAGGGATGCATTGTCATATTGAAAGAATGCGTTTATGGTGAAGAACGTACCCTTTTATTTACGTGTTCTTTGGCTAGTTTGAATGAATGCCCTCTGGTGGTTTGTGACTAATCTAATTTGATGTACTTGGCGTCTATGTGATACATGCCATGTGTATGTTTGTACAGCTCTATCATATCGCCTCTTGTCCTGTGCATCAAATCAAGCTCAGTATTTGGTTTACTTTGTTTACCTGTTTTTTCAGTGTTGACTGAAGTTTAATTCAGTGTCTATATAGAGACCCAGATCTGTTTCCATTTTGGTCTCATGTAGTTCTATTGGTCTTCCGCATTGGGTCATAAAATACTTTTTTGATTTTGATTTTTCCCTCCTATGTGCAATAGAATATATTTACAATATGCATTCCTTGTCATACCAAGACAACAGCATAGATACCCTTCTGGTCACACTCTTCAACAATTACTATACACTGATGGGGATGTTCATAAAAGATTCATCACCAAATACCAACCATCGATTAAGAACCTGTCCTTTGAGGTGACAGCCAGAGGACTGTACGTAAACTTCAACAACTCAATAACGTGAGAAGAGGCTGAATTTGTTTGGATTAGCCAGCTTATACTGAGGCCATACAATTGAAAAAATCTGCATTTTTATACCGTTTAAGAATAGTACTTAAAACCAGAACTATCTTTGATTAAAACTAAAAAAACACTTACTAGCTCAAAAAGCGGGAAGTTAATACACGAAACAGGTTACCGCCAGAGGGAGTGGTGGTTCATTCTATAAATACCATCAGAAACAGACTGGAGTCCATTTTTATATAGTCAGTCCTAGCCGGATGATCACCTCGATTACTGCACTTAACACAATACAAAACTGTTAACAGGCAGGTGCATGTGTAGGGGAGTGTTATTTAACAACGTTATGCTCACACCAATGTAAACACTTTAAATGACTTATTATCCCTAATATTCCCTAAAAGTAAGTTAAATCCCTCTCCATATCAATGACCGGTAAGTCATATTGAAAATGGAGTCGAATAATCCAATATTCGTCATAACCGCCATCCCAAAATGTGGTACCCACTTTTTATCAACGAAGAATAACAAAACGTTATGATATGTTTTGAAGAAATTTGAACGTGTACTTTATGATCTATTGCTATACTCGACTCACTAACACAGACAATCGAGCATTAAAACACTCGCACGCATGCGCGCTCACGCACGCACGCGCTCGCTAGCAGCGACGCAGTCACTAAACAATAACAACAAAAGATATCATTAACAAGAAAACTTACCCTCTGCCACGATATAGTAGGTGATGGTTCACCTGTCGCTCCACAGAACCAGTTAACTGTATCTCCCTCTTTTATCGTCAAGTTTGTGGGATAAGATGTAAATACTGGCTTCTTTGGTAATTCTTTACGATAAAGACAAATACAACATCATTAACGAAACTATAGCTGGGAAATAATTAACTTAAAGTACAGGCTATATTGTGATGTCTTATCACTGAACTGACCTGATATGGTAATTAGAACAGTCTTTGATATGACGTCCACCTCATTAATAGCTTGACATTTATAGAAACCAGCGTCAACTGGCTTAGCATCAGCAATACGTAGTGTGCCATTAGGAAAAACGACAAAACGATTGTTGTTCTGAAACATTGATTTTCTATAATTAAATCAAACTTTCGTGGAAGCTAAAACATGAAATAACAATACGCTACATATTCTAGATAATCCACTTTATGTAGTGTCATAACTGTGCACACAATTTTTAATTCCGATTAAGCGACCTTATGTTATTTTCCAATAGGCCATAGGTACGACACCTTTGTAATCCAACATCCTGATGATATCTTTGTATCTGATTGTTTCGTACAAAAGATTCCGCCTTCTGCCGACATTATCAGTTATCTGACCGTGACAGGTGTATATCACCGACATGATGAGATGGGACACTGATAGTATCACGCAAGGTATTACAAGTCCCTTCGATCAGATGTCTTCCACAAACGATACTCAAACGCTCTATTTATATCTATACAAACCTATAGCCGCTATCTTGTACCCAACTCCCCCCACCCCCTCCTCCCAATACCTAAGTTGTTTATGCATTTTACTAGCTGTTATAACATCATTAATTAAATGATAACTATATCTCTCTTTCCATCTATTATGCTGACAACAGATAGTAATATTTTATACCTAAAACTGTCGTTCAGTCTGATACGGTCAACTATTTCGATCTATGTTTATCAATACTATTATATGTTGCATCAGATTCCTTAATCAAAGAGGGAGGAATTATTGATCGGTCGAAACTTCAGGCTGTCTGAAGCTACTGAGTGAGTGAGTGAGTGAGTGAGTGAGTGAGTGAGTGAGTGGTTTGCTTAGCCCCTCGCAACTGGGATAGATGGCCCAGGGGTAAATTCCTGGGAAAATATTCCACAATCACAGACTTGAGTTAGATTAACAACTACATGTATTAAGTTTGACACAGAATACTCTGATCTATCGGAGGGGGGGGGAGCTCCCTATCTGAAGGTAGAGGATGTTTCAATGATTATAGACTTCATAACTAATTATCAGATTACTTTACGCCTACTAATCAAAGCTTTGTTTATACATCGTGCCGTATCATGTGTATTCCATCTTACAGAGCACGCCGCAGATGACGTCAATTAGGTTAAAGATGTGTTGTCTTCTGGCCAAGTACCATCTTACCTCAATAACAGTCTCCTGTCCAATTCCTTGTACATGGTACCAGGAGATAGACGGGGAAGGATTCCCAAACGCCACACAATGAATGTAAACAACAGAATCTTTATTGACCGTTTGTGGCTCTGGTTCTATTGACCATACGGGACCACCTAGAGAAGGATAATAACCCAAAACGAATACATTTTAAAACAAAATCAAATTTAACATTATTTTTATCATTTAGAAATTAAAAACTGTCAAAGATCGAATTATACATCAAAATTATCATTTCACTTTCATGTATTTCATTTCGTTACTTTGATGTACGTAAACGTTACGTCAGTGTTATCATTTTGGTTCGGATATTGTATTTGTATATATTAATCTGAAACTTTATGTAATACTCTTGATATCAAAATATGAAATGATGCTGTTTTTTTCTGGACGTGGTGTGTTAACTGGGCAGAGCGACCTCCATATATAATGAAGCGAAGTTAAAGACAAACATCTTTCGGAGTTTGAACCGTGATACTAGAGATACGTAGCCAAACGCGCTACTATGATTATTCCCATGATGTTTATGGGCAGGTTGTATCAGTTGTATATATTATACTATAACTGATAAAAGCTGGTGATAATAATCTAACCTTTGGGTGTAATTACTGCTGTTTTGCTATACTGTGTTTCTCCTGTCAAAGGATTCTTTCCCATACACTGATAACGGCCATCGTCTCTATAGCTAATGCCCTCTATTGTCAGCCGGCTCCTGCCTGATACCATGGCAACCATGTCATCGGGCACTGGTTGGTCGTTATGTAACCACGTGATCTTAGCTGGAGGTTGGGATGTGATGGCACACTCCATACGCACCATAAGACCGACATAGGGACTTTGGCCACTTGGCTGAATGTCAAACTCTGAAGCTATGTCTGAAAATATAGTAATAGTAAGTTATTTGACTGTTAATAATCTCTCTCTCTCACTTTCGCTCTCTCTCTCTCTCTCCCTCTCTCATGCAAACGCCTTGTACCCGTACATGGCGACATCAGAACAATATATACACAGTATATAAAAATTCTTTGTATGTATGTATGGGTATTTGAGTGGATGTGTGGGAGAGTCAGTGAGTGAATGAGTCAGTCAGTCAGTCAGTCAGTCAGTGTGTCGATCAGTGAGTGTACCAGTTAGTCAGTGAGTCAGTCAGTCAGCTAGCCAACCATCCAGTCAGCTGGTTAACCATCAAACCAGCCATCAATCCAATTCACCATGCAGCCATCCAGCCAGTGAATAGGTGAGTCAGTGAGTGAACAGGTGAGTCAATGGGTGAGTCAGTTAATCAGTATATCCATCGGTAGAGTTTATTCCTCCATTAGTCGTCTCTTACAAAAGGTAGCTATATACATCGAGACTTAACACAGGGATGGTGAGACTGTGAAACTGACAGGAATGAACTCAAGTCATAAATATCCAATCAAATATACTCAATAATACTTGACTACGTGACGTATATATATAACTTACATGCTATAGTTAGCTGAGCCAATCTTGACGTTATACGATGAATACCATTGTCAGCAATACAATAATACTGTCCTTCATTCTGTGGCTGTATCACGTCTAATCTCAATGTACCATTGAAGTAGATAAGATGCTGGGGACCAGACGATGGCACAGGGACGCCATTAAACATCCAGCTAGAACACAAGATAAAAATGTTCTTAATTAAGCCAAAGCTTTCAACTTGATGATACCTTTTTGTTGTTTTCTCTTTATATCACGACAACTATTAATCACATTGTATATCACAGAGATAATTTACCCGTAACTGATGTCGCCGCCGTCGGGGAACTCAGCATTACAGTCCCACCATATTGTCTTTCCAGCTCTGACGTACGTGTCTTTAGGCTCAGTAGTAAAAGTCTGAGCTGCGAGTATGAGAAAATGTGATAATTTGGCTTTTACCAAATAAAATGGCCGAAAACAGATATATTAAATATACAACTTGACCTGAAAATATCTTGAATAATGGCTGGTCTCTTTGACACAACAACAAAACCAACATAGCAGCAGTAGTAGTATAATAATACTAATTACAAAAGTTCTATAGCGCCAATATCCTCGAAAATGATCGAGCTCAGTGGCGCACCTAGTGGAGGGGTTGGGCAAACTCATAATCCGGGTACGATGCAAAGTTCATCAACAATGATCAGCTGGAAAGGAAACTTATGAAGGATAAGCGAGTCTGAAAGGTGAGTTTTCAAATGGTGATGGAAAGAAACTATGTTATTTGATGACTTAACATGTTAAGAGAGTGAATTCCAGAGACTAGGGACAGCAACGGAAAAAGCAAGAGTACCTACATGAGTTTTAACCCTGGGAACAGACAAATGAATGGAGTATGAATGGAGTATTAGAAGGCATTCAAAGGATCTGTGCTACAAAATCCCCTATGAGGTGTTTCACATTTGATTAAACTTATCGAAGAACATACATAATTTACCAAGAAGGGAACCATCAAACTCCATATACATTAGTCTGTTAACACGAGTATATGTTGTGCACGTATAATACCATTAATTAATCAATGTTGGTACTCTTGTCTAAATTATATATAAACGAGAAATATATCATATTACACTTTCAATTATCTACAAAGGTAAGGTATAGTTGTGGTTCTATATTCTAACAAATCTACGATCTTAGAGATTGTGTACAATCACTAAGACACCTTTGTTATGTAAATAGTATTATTAACAGGCGACAGCTACAGCTAAATGTAATATTTGTTAGAAATTTAATATCCTCGAATGTTTCTGATTTGAATCTAGATATATTAATTATTTTCACATTTTGTTGTGATTTTTATCTTTCCTTATATTCAACACGAACAACATATATGACATGGTATTCCATCCATCTATTTAACGTTTTATGTCATAATGTAGTACATTATTGCACATACACACAGAGACACACACACAAACAAACCAAAAAAAACCCCACAAAACAAACACACACACACGCACAGCAAAGCACTCCGAAGTACACAAAGTATACTAGAAATAAAGGAACTTTCTACTGCCTTCGTAAAACAGGTTTTTTCTCTTCCACTTTAACAGGAAAACTCCACACTTGTTTCATTTCCGGCGCCTGTGTGGTCTAGTTGGTAGCGCGTTGGATCACAGATCACCACCACGAGAGTTCGAATCTCAGCGTAGGCATATCTGAAGGGTGTTTCATCTTTAACTTCGCTTCATTACATTTGGAGGTCGCTTGGCCCATTTACCTTACAATGTGCACAAAAGTGGCCGTAAAACACCAATCAGCAGCATCATCTCACCGCAGGTAGAATACTTCAATATACCATAAACGTGTTGCTGATTCAGCATTTAACGTCAACACTAAAGTACATTGTTCATGAGTTTGTCGTAAGGGTCTGTTTTAAATCTGTCGTACACTCGCAGTTAATGAAACAATTCACAAATCAACATTGTTTACACACCTTACAAATGATTCAGTAAAACCTAACTGGTTCTATCAACATAATTGTTCATCTACGACACATTCAATCTTTATGTTTAAATCAATACGTCATCTAGTCGGGTGCATTATATACCACTAAACGATGGTGGAATTTAACATTTTCCAATCCAGGAACTAATCTACCAATCAGTACTTGTACCTGACTACTATGATTTACTATCACGACTCTATATCGTTTAGCCAGATGCCGACACATCTGTGTTATGTTTATTGATCAACTCACCGGGCCACACTGTGCAACAATCGACCCATTCCTCTTATCATAATATAACATACCTGCGCTGTATTAACATCGAGATCGATAAAACAATACAGTCTTCTCACCGATTGCCATTGCTGAATAGTTACAAATAAAACGCCATCAAAGAAGCAACATTTCAATATTCCTGCTGTCCTCAAACGGGGACTTAAGAGTGAATTATTTCAATTGATAATTATATGGAAAGGTTATTCTGAAAACTTGTCTGTTATATTGATAGCTCAGTGGCTTGATGCTACATGTGGTAACAACACCCGTTGGTGACATCATTCGTATATATATATATATATATATATATATATGAACTAATCGTATCTATTATTATTATTATTGACATGACTGCACAATCCCGTCGACTGCCTAGATACCAACTCATAAACCTCAATTGTAGATGAGTTGAGTTCTTTTACCTAGGCACTAAACAACTCGGATCCCGGTTCAAACCCAACTCTTTAAGCCAAGCCTCCGCGATATTTCTTCCATATCCTTGGGTTGAGGATAAACAAAGTACACTTTCATTCCACAGAAAAAAGCAATAACGTCGTCATGGCAACGATTGTACCATGTAATGGCTTTAAAGATACACGCATTGGCATTTGTTAATTAATCAATAACTATGATTATATAAATAATTTTCTTCGATTTCTCCTAGAAATATAATAATGTTCAGTTTTTTTCCAGGTCATTGATTAACAAACGTTAACTTAACATGTTTCTGTTTTATGAACATCCTTGTACATATTAGGTAAAATAGGCAATACAATCTCGAAGGCACCGTGAAAGATGAAGCAGACTTCATACGTGGGCCGGCCGAGGTTGAAACTTGGGACCCTGGAGGTATGTGGTGACCGCTTTACTGTTTCGGCCACGGGGATGCCCGATGAATATGTGTGTTGGGTACATTTAACCTCGCCGCTAGTCACACCTAGTACATCTGACCAAGGAGATACTCTCTAGATAAACATCCCACAAGCACAGGGGCGAGTCAAATTCGAACCCAGAACTTGTGGAGGTTTGCAGCTGGGCACGCTAACCACTGTGCCACCGAAATTCGCCAGAGAAATATAACCCAAAGGTAATAAATTTTTACATACGAATCTATGATGTGAAGGTTTCCAATGTAGCGCTTTACCTGCTGGGATACATTTTTCCGTAATAACGAAATCAATAATTGTGAGTTGTTTGATTGTAAAAGGTTAGTGTTCGGAAAGCGCACGTGCACAATATATATATATATATATATAACATCCGGGTCAGTCGATATATAAAAACAACAAAGCCATGTATATAACGATGTACTGTTCTCTTTATCAACATACGGACGAATAGCGTTCGATCATCGATGAGCATCATAACTTCGAAAATAAAAGTCATTCTTATAATAAACCTAAATATTACAATCAATCTTAAGATTAACTGTGAATGTTATACGTACATCTGAGCCGAAGGCGGGTTTATTATACTAAACCTGTCCGTGACTATAAAGAAAGGCGGCTCTGTGTCTATCCAACTGTAACTGTTGTGTACAAGAAGTGTACAAGCCACTAAAGTAACTGTTGTACCTTGGCCGGGAAACACAACGTATTTCTCAAATCAAAAACTTGACATCCTACCACAGATAAGAGGAAAATAGAAAGAAGACACTTGTGGTTATAATTACTAATCCTTCTTGTGGTGGCTCCATTTTCCAAGAGAACTGAAATAAAACTAATCACCTCATCAGCTTTCATCCACAGTCAGGACTGAGGGAATGAAACTATCAACCCAAATATTGTGTCGCCGTGACCTAATTAATATTACGGGTTGTTATAAACATCAAGAACATCGTGTCATTTATCTATATTTCATCTCATTGTATTCGGAGATTGTGGGTCCATTTAGCTGACAATGTACAGAAATATTGTCGTAAAACCATAAACACTAAACCAGATTATTGAGTACCTCAATAAGAAAGACTGACCAGATGTGAGAAGACGATGTCAGGTAGTTTAGCCTCGGAATTAGTCACACCTGGCACATATGACAGGGAAACAACTCCAAAGGAAAGATGTTAGAAACACACGTATTAGTGTGTAAACTGAATGGGAAGAGCGTTTCTTAATAAGTTGATGTCCCCCAAAAAAACATCAGAATTCTGACATTTTTTTCAGATATATTTCAGGTGCCTTCTGGTAATCTATAAACGTTTAATCTTTGTTTACTGTCGTTTCCCAGTGGTAGTGTCTGTTTGTCTTAAGATACAACCTGTCTATTAATAATTGACTCTTCAGTGCGTGATATTTTTAACTTCATTTACTTGTGTTTAAATGTATAGCATGTATCTCACTAAGCTTCCGAGTCGGTTATTAGAGGTGTCTTTCAGCTGAAGTATTCACTTGCTTGAGAGAGCGGCATTATGGAAAAGGTAATAATTTTTCGTACGTCTGCTATCACACCACAACAACATTTGTGACGTATACGGCATTAAACCAGAATTCGACAACAGCTTGGTCAATAAAAAAAATCTGAAATCATATAATTCCATACACCATTTCAGATGATCAATAATTGGAATACATACCTTCCGCATAGTAACTCCAAACAATATTCGTCAGCAACAGTATCAACCCAACCATGCCGAGCCACTTGTCGATTGGTTAATTAACATGGCTTAATCATTGAAGTCACCCACAATTTACGTATGTCGTTGCTGAAAATAAGCTTGAATTAGTCGGCTTCTAGGAAACATTTATTAAATTTCTCTTTTATTGAGTCCATTATTCGAATTCAATACTGCTTCTTTAATAGATTTAGGTTTTAGTTAGGACTAAGTCTCTTGTCTTCCTACTGATAAACTTGCATAACTGAACGCCACCGTTAATTCTCTCCGATAAGCATTCTTTGTAGCTGCTAAAAATAACGATAGACCGCAGTAATACTAGTTTGGACCATTATATTCGAACTAAGAACCTCTTGCTTTTTAGTGTCCTCTCTCACAGTGGAGCTACTTTAATTGTAAAAATTATGCATATATATATATATATATATATATATATATATATATATATATATATATATATATATTATACGTAATAGATCTATATATTGTGACTCTAACAAACAAAGAGACATACTCGTCTACATGCACATCAGAAATATAAATAATTGTATTTATGTATTCGTCTAATCAACAAATCCAATCACGATAATAATGCTCTTATATAATCTTTCAAATAACTTCAATATTGTCCACCTTATATATAGACATACACAATTTGATTTGATCATAACACCCCCTCTTATTGCTTCGTGTGGCCTTTAGTACAATTCACAATCAGCTGACAGCTATCAATGTAAACTAGCCAGGCATCTAGTTAATAGTTCAATCAACTCATTAGTACCATGAAACATAAGAGAGTAAGAAATAAATCTTTGGGAGATTATTAACACTTCAAATACTGTCCCATCATGTTCTAAATATATGTGTGTATATGTTTGCATTTTAATATCTTTACCAATGTTTTTGCATATTTATGTTTTAAATAATAGAACACAATGGCTCTCTCTCTATAAAATATATATAAATATATATATATATATATATATATATATATATATATATATATATCAAGTTAAACATAATGGTTGATATAATCCACTCAATCACATATTACTTACCTGTTTCTGTATGATCCTAAATTCGACTTCATTGCGAAAATATTACTCCGATCTGTTCATTATAACAAATAACAAGGACAAACCCAGGTATGATGCTAACATATCAGACCCATCTGCCGACACGCAATCGATATTTATACACATTGGGACACCAGCCACCATACAAATTTACAATAGCCACCAGGTGGCAGCACTGCACTGTGTTAGGCTAACCTCTAGTATTATTTCTGAGATTTTCTTGTCTTTAAACTAATGTTAGGTTGGGATTTTTTCGTTGCTAAGATGATTTCGTTGTCGTTGTTGTTGTTGTTTTCGTTGTCGTCTTCGTCGTTGTTGTTGTTGTAGTTGTTGTTGTTGTTGTTGTCGTCGTCGTCCTTTTTTGTTTGCTGATGATCCGCTAATATTATTTACTATTGCTTCTATTATTTCTGACACTACATCCGTCATCAACAATTAAAACTAGGACCCTTGGATGCTGTTGTTGGTGATGTTGTTGTTGTTACTGCTGCTGTTGCTGTTGCTATTAACCATATAGAGTGCGGGGTAAGAGGTGAATAATATCTCTGGAGTGATTGAATGTGTGACTGTATTTTAATGATACATCGATTCCAAAAATCACGTAGTCAAATCTCATTATAGGCACTCTCCAATGATACAAGGAAATAATCATAAACAAAGAGATTCACATATTGATAAATATTAAACTAATTCATTTCAAATGAACAACTCTCACTTTTGTCTCTCTTACATTTGTGAAGACATAATTCTTTACTCCATAGTTCGGTCATTTTACGATCACTTATCATACCGCATCCAAATGTCACATTTCTACAATGACAACAGTGTCAAACACTCAAATATTGCCTGTATAGTAATATGGATTTATTGATTGAAGTTTGCCAATGGTTTGATGCCGTTATGATGTAGATGGCAGCAGAAGTATTGTTTGATAAAATTGGACAGAAATTTAATTTTCCAATAGACTTGATTGTTGGAGAGTATTTATTTTCCTAAAAACACCAGAATCGGATTTCTCGTTTTAGACTGGTGGCTAATAATTATCAATGTATTGATATAAAGATGTTATATACGATATATTTTGGCTCGTTCCTTAGCACCAAGCCCTTGACCACGTTGCCGGCGACCTCCCAACTACAATAATTCTATACACTGTAGAAGTGGTTGTTTACAAGTTAGGCAAACATGTCAGTAACAACATAGCAGTTGGTCTATTAGCTGTTATATCTTCGTGGGTCTATTGTACAGTAATGTTCACTTGGCTATTTACTGAGTAAAGTGCTAAAATCTACATTACTTCTCTGACAATCTTTCTGTAATGAAAACGAAGTTATAGTACTTCTTTTGATAAGCTTTGGAGGCTCAGTACTGTTCAATAATTCTACTTCAATAGTTTTTTTTATTATTATTTGAATGTTATTGATTACGGCTTTTGTACCGAGAAAATGTCATATCAGTTGGTCTAGCGGTTATATATAATATCATTATATACGATATCACAATATATAATATCATTATATATCATATTATTCTAAAACAATAATCTGAATAGCCATATATTAGTTCGTGCGTGGTCTTCCGATGGCGCAGTGGATAGAACGCCGCATTACAAATCTCCAGATTGTGGGCACGAATCCGCCTAATACATGTATTTATGGGATATGTTTCCTAAATTATTCGCCTCCCGTCCATACGTCCCGGCCGTGACCAGCGCCGAGGCTAAACAATCCAATCAAATCAATCAAATGATTGTCACGGAAAGGTGATAATTGTGGGAGATTTCAACGTATGTACGTAATAAACTAATAGAGAAGCCACGTCTTCACTATTCCGATATTCTCAGTATTGTATAAATAAACTGAACCCCTCTACTTAGTTTGATGTTTAATATTTGCCGAACGTTTGTAAACATAGTTCAAACATTTCGACTACCAACGAAGGTTCGGCTGTTTATTTATTTTATCGATGTATTTCTTTTTATCGACGTCACCACTGCTATGAATTCGTCTTATCCAAATTCCCACGGAACCTTTCACCTCAATTGATTCAATGAGAAAACAGAAGAGTGTAGCCTTACTAACCAGCAAAACGACCTTTGGTTCTAAAACGTTGTTCCATTCTAAAATATGGGATCCAGTAGCCCTGAATGTTGCGCTAAAGTCTGTCTGGTCGTCGTTAATGTCGTATTTCAGGTAACTATATATTATAACATAAATGTGTTATAGATGATAAATAATAAACTATTAACCGCATTCACAATTCCGATTTATATTATGTTATTCCGGATCTGGCGATGCTTGTACATTAAAACGGATCGGAATAATACTCTAACATATAGTTTTGTTGACTTTTCTCGTTAGCTCCTGGGAGTTATACTGTTAGTTATAGGTATAATCCTGAAGACAGGATGGGTTCTGCTCGATAAATACGTCTTCCCATTACTCGGATCCGGAGACGATACAACTACTCAATCAAGGTAATGTGTGTAAATAATAAAACATCTAATTTAGAATTGTAATCATTTTATTTCTCGTTATAAGAAGCTACTTCGTTTATAAATACCAGTAAGTTATATACAGTAATACAGTAAAACCTATTTAAAATATAATAAAAACACATTAAAAATATATTTACATCGAAAGTCATTACGTCCAGTCTACGACAAAAATCGGGTTACCTCACGGCTTATAGAACCAATTAAATAAGAGTGGAGTATGACAGTATTATGAAGTATGTGTTTGACACCTGAGATTTACTTTGTCACCATAACAATGCTACAGCCATTGGATCCATTAAGCATCTCCCGCAGTTGCCTTTGCCAAAGTCATTTATCTGAAATTCATCGGAAGTAAAGCAAGTTATATCATGCGACACCAGATATATTTCCTGTGAAATATATGTAAAATAAATTAGTTTCTGTTTTGCAGCGTTATTTCCTCCTAATGATATTATCTGTTCCTGGTCGACAAATCTCTTCACAAGAGAATAAGAAAGTTTATGTTTGCAAACGTTCGTCATCACATTATTTCCGTCACAGTTTCTCATCACTGTATCATTGTTACCTATATTCTATTTGTCCGTTTTATATATATATATATATATATATATATATATATATATATATTATTACAGTATCGGCGACGTATCTATAACAGATTCCTTGTCTGGAGCACTTGCCAGCTCTTCCTATGTATTTATTGGCCTTGGTATCTTCATCCTAGTCGCTGGCTTTCTAGGATGTGCCGGCGCTTGTTGTAAAATCAGAACTCTGCTTATCATCGTAAGTACCACCTAGCCATCTGAAGACTCATTATTTATAAATAACTTGCTATATCTTCGACTAAATCTAAAGATAGATTGTGATGATGTGTCCCTAAAGAGTACTCACTCACTGACTCACTGACTCAATCAATCAATCAATCAATCAATCAATCGTTATATATGTATGTGTATATATTTAATTTATATTTATTTCCAGTATGTAGTGTTAATTGTCTTGGTATTACTAGCTCAGTTAATATTCATTATCTTGCTATCAACGGATAAGGTAAGTTTATCAGATAAACATATTTTAAATATTAATATTCAGCTTCGTCTTAGTAGCTCTTTCAGTTCCGTATCGAGTTATACGATGGGTTTGGCCTAAAGCTAATCAAACTTCACTATCCCATTAATATTTCCCGCAGTTGAATGATTCAATTAAGACTAATTTGAAAAACGAAATCAACCAAACTTATGGCGGGATATCAGATAAAACTGTCACTTCACTGTCTTTCAACGCGATAATGATGCAGGTATGGAAATTAATTTGAACAGAGAATAAACCACGTAACCTGTCTTCATCACTCATTGTCTCCTGTAGGATTGATCAAATGTATATTGCATTATTTGTAAATATAAACATCATCGCGCTTTAACGCTTTTATATTTCAGTAACCTTCAATGCCTAATAATGTCATGTTACCGAAGTCGCTGTTATTAGTAAATAGTTCGATTAGCTTAACAATGTCCGTACGTTATTTCCAGTATAATTGCTGCGGCGTAGAGAATTTTGAGGAGTTCCTCTGGGCATCGAAGTGGAATCGGTTTTATCAGATAGAGGTCGATGGAAGTACGGAAAACGTAACGCTTCAAATTCCAATCGCTTGCTGCAAAACGACGGGAGCTTTTCCCGAAGTTGACCTTCTGACACCCAACTGTACCTGGGATCCAAATATAGACAATTCTAATATGAACAACGTACGTATTGATATTATATCATCACAACATAGGCTAGAGATACAAATTGATTTCAACAAACTTTGTGCGGTTAAAAGTCTATTTTCACTAACCGCGGATCACGG
>JAODUP010000242.1:895000-912500 GCA_025642065.1 Paralvinella palmiformis
ACTGTTTCATCTCTATGTATACTAACTAGCCTCCTTCACAGATACTGTATGTACAGCATATACAAAGTATATGGCATATACATCTCAACCACGGTTGATATTATTCATAGCATATGAATTATTTCAATATAAAAGGTGTTGAACATATATTTTCTAATACATACCTGTAAGTTAGGAGATCGAGTCCTGCTGCCATTCATGGTTGGAGTTTTGGAGCGATGAGGTGATGATGTAGTGAGATGCTCTGATGAATGCCATCCTTCAGATTCTAACTCTTTCCTGATCTGAGCCGACTGTCTTTCAATTTCTTGTGCCTCATCGCCAAGGTCAAGGCCATCATCATATTGCTTAATTTTCCTTCTAAAAAATGAAAGCAATTAAAATGTTTGAAGAAGTTTTATGACTGAAAGAATTATCAAACTGTCTGAATTAATGTAAAACATTTTAAGTGTTGCACACACAACATCTGAAATAAATGGTTATCCAGTCAGTACACTAGAGAACTATATTCATTAAACACAAATATATGTAAACTTAATTATTTGTGTTTGATACACATATTTGCTACTCATACTGTCTGTCTGTGTGCACATACACACACTTAAATGCACACACACTTGATTCATGCAAATTTGTCAAGCCCTTTCATCATGTTTTCTATGTGTTTTTTTATTAAAATGTAGAATACTAGATTTATCTTGATAAATCTGTGATATCTTTGTTAGACTAACATGCAACAAAACAAATCATCTTATTCATAACAACGAAAAAGTAACCCAACATCAAAATGACATTAAAGAAACACAAGATAAGGAAACTTAGTCCATTAAGTCATATAAAAAGTAATTTAAAGATCCAAAATATAAATAAGAAACAAGTTAATTATATCAAGAACATAAATGATCATACTGCCATGACTATAAAATAGCCATTTAAATATATTTATGTATCATAATACTTGAAGAAGAAAAAAATGAACAGAATGGAACTGAATTATAATTTCAACAAAAAATACATAAAAAAATAAACACAAAATTATATAAATTATGCAGACAAGGAAATATTAGATCACAGTAACCATGTTCATGTTCTCACTGGCTGCTACATCCTACAAAAATACCTTCTTTATTTATGTAGGTATCTAGTTGACTACGTATCTAGGTTTATTCAACACCATATAGTTATACCATCAACATACAATAAAAATACATAGATAAACTTTATTAAAACATATAACCAAAAGCATTATATATAATTAATCAATTTATAAATTACAACAGGAATCATCTAAAATTACCATTATCCACCAGAAATTCTCACTCGCATGCATTCTGTCAATAATCACATATATAGGAATTTGGATCACAACTTTGCTGTACAGGAAACTATTATGAATAATATTAGCAATAACAGCTTATATAATAGCTGTTATTGCTAAAACAATGTCACTATGCAGCTCCAAATTAAACAATCTAAAGAACAATATACCCAATATCAAATAATATAATAATCATTTATGTATTAGGTCTATCTACTGATAACAAAATGTAATAAGACGTGTATGGTATTAATCCTTGTTCAAATCCTAATATGAGAAGTGTTATGACTTTATACAGACACTGTACGCCATCTCAGCCATATTCTAAACATGTTTACAACTGGTTGTCATGGAGAAATATTAAATTATTGATCTGCATAACTCTATGGAAAAATAAATTGCCATTTAGGCCATCATCATCATCATCATCATCATCATCATCATCATTATAGCATTATCATTTTTCTTACATAAATTCTTATTTAAGCATAGAAGACAAAAGATATAGACATTTTCATCCACTTATTATCACCATTAATAAGTTAAGTGTGGTTCTTCTTAAAGTCATAAATCTTGATGAGTTTATTTATAATTTTCTCTATTGGTCATTGTTCTCTTCTACAGATTAGAGCTATATAGTGGTCCTCATTCAGAAATTATTGGTTAAACTCAACTAACTATCACCAACTCTACATCACCAGTTTCTGACCAAAAATGGTGTCTGCATGTCATTTCATTCATGTTTATATTCCTTTTCATTCTGACTGTCTCACTCGTATTTCTCTTTAATTTCCAGATTAGCTTTCTCTAAATTTGTGGTAGAAGAAAACTCCCTTTCGAAGCCAGACTGTCTCTTTAAGCAGAGGCGTCTAAGATTAAATGCTCTTTTGTTATATGTCGCTGGCAAATCGTAAAATGCTGGAACATCATCTCTTTCCTCTTTCCTTTCAGTGATTACATCAAAAGGCTTCTGATAGCCTTCCAATATAGGTCCTTTGACTTTCAAATTTAACGTTTCACCAGCTTCAAGTCTCTTAGAACATTGCTCTTCCTGTGAGCTATCTCTGCTCATCCGCCATCTCTCATATCTTTCACTGAAGTCAGATGAACTGGAGTTCAGAATTAATGAAGAACTCTTTCCAGATAATATATCATGTTGCTGAGTGTACGACTTTATGCCCTGATAAGAAACAAAGCCTACCAGATTATTTTCATCGGGTTTAGACATAATACTCTTGCTGCTACTGCATGCAACGAGCTTATTTGTCGAACTGCCACCTAAAATGACCTTTATGTGATCACTGAGACGAGTGTCAGAAGTGACCTTGTGCTCCTTCCTTTTTATTCTTGTGGTCTTTTTCCTTAGCCGTCTAATGGTGTTAAGAAGGATTTCATGTTCTGGATGAATATCAGCACTCGGTATGCCTTGGTCTACATTGTACGTACTACGTGATCTATCAGTGATAACATCATGTTCCTTGTCCTTACATTTCTGACACATATAACAAAATGGTGAGGTCAGTGTCGGATTATTACAAATCATGGACTCTGTCTGACATGAAACATTGATAAAGCATGTGGTAGGCCAGCATCCATCTTCTGTTTTTATCTTATTATCATATTTTGAAGCTTCTGTTTGTGTCTCGGCATCTAAAACAGATCTTTTTCCCTTTCCTTCTCCATACGGAAGAAGCTTAAATTCCACCTCAAAATCTGATTCAAAGCACTGCGTCGACTGATCAGTGGCTAGATAATAACAATCAGAATCAAATGCAGAATCAGAATTTGACAAGATCAATTCTAATGGAGATAAAGTCCCATCAGAGACATGAACACTAGCATTAGTGTAGGTCGTCATTTGTTCAAGTAATGTTCTACTGAGCTTTCTAATCATCGCATCACCAGAGCAGTTTGTTGCCTTAGTGTAATCACATCCAGTAATGTGAACCTGTCTCATACTGGCTTCAGTTTTTCTTGCTTCATCAGGAAGGCAAAGCTTAATTTCCTGCATGCTGTCTAGACTGTTAGATCGGCCATAGTTTGGTTTGTGGAAATTTGGCTTATTCAACTCTGTAACATGAACAGGTGAAAAACTGGCAAGTGTACTTAGTGGCTCTCTGATTAAATGTACTTGATCATGTGCAGAACCTGGAGGCCTGATGATCTGTTTCTCCTCTTCGATTGTGACAGGAGTAGAAAGTACTGCAGGTTTGGGAACAATGTCCAAGTTAAAGACGCTCGTTTGGGGAAACTCAGCTCTTTCCGAAACATTCCCAACATGGCAATTCCTATCTGATGTGACAGTACTCTGAGCAGACATACATGATGATCTAATGACTGAAACAGCTTTTGAGTCAATATTAGGGTGTGTTACAGTGCTTAAGATGTTGGATACCTTGTCGCATTTACTTTCATTAATTTTTCTATCATAGCAAGAAGACGATTTAAAATTGACTGAATCCTTGGTATCAGCATCATTTCCTGATAACTGAATATCATTGTCAATGTTGGTGCTACTGCTGCAAGTATCAGGCTTAAAACAATACCTGAAGACATCAGCTTTATTCGCATTACAGTTACTGGCATATAAAACTGTATCCGAAGTTTGATCATCATGAATAAATTTGCTGCTGAACTGTGAAGTACTAGATTCTGTTGAAATAAGTGAATCACATTTGTATCTGTTCCTGGATAAATCCAGACTTGCTTCATCTTCCTCACTAAGTGTGTGAAGGAAGGTGGGAAGTGACTTCTGACGTGATAAACTAAACTTCCTCCGGTGCCTCAGTGCCTCGTCACTGGTCATACCAAGCATAATTCTTTGCCTTTCAATGATGCGTATCAGCTTCTCAAGACTTTCATTCTGATCATTGTGCCTTTCACTTGAAGTAGAGTCCCTCCTTAAACTAGACAGAGACATCACATCGGACAGCCTTTTCTTTGTATCAAACTCTAAATCACTAAATCTCCTATATTTTGAAACACTACTCAAAGAATCCCAGACATTTGTTCGTTTTTGGTGACTCAAGAGCTCCTTTACCCGGAGAATTTTTGATAACCAGTCTTTGGCAAAACGTTCAGGTAAGGCACTATCTGTGGCACTGAATCCAATGCTTGCTAATATTTCCTCTGCTGCAGAACTCCAAGAAAACCTTCTACTATGAGAATTATCTGTATGATCGGCCCAGATCTTCCTAGATTGGATTGGAGAATCTGTTAAAAATGTGCTAAGTTGATCTGATGACCACGAGAGATCATGAAGCAGTGAGGCTGAACTACTCATGGATGATTCTCCAGTATTGCTGTTAAAGATGGTTGATCTTATATTTCTGGATCTGATGCCAGAGATCCAGTTACCAGTATCCTCCATAGTGTCAGATACATGAGATACTGCCATTTCACTACCATCATTTGGTACAATCAAATCATGTGGTGGCAACTTATCATGAGTAGTCTCGCTATCCAATAAAGTATTCTTATAGAAGACATCTCTCAATATCTGTAATGGCAACACACCCTGACCTGATACCTCACAACCAACAAGACTCACTGCTGAGTCATCATCAACACAGGACTTGGTACTCACACGTGAGCCCTCTACATCATCAGGTGCAGATCTGGTGAGACTACTACTCAGCGATGAGTGATATGAACTGTCACTGCAACTGAATTTTAAGGACGGCGGCAGACTGAAATGATTCAAACTGGTAACACTCCGAGGGCCAAACGTATGCTGACACTGTATCTGATCACTAATATCTGATATATTTCCAGATGAAACAGAACTGGCTGTATCACTGGTCCATGGCAAGGAACTGGAGTCATCAGTCCTCTCAGGAACAGGTTGTCTACAGTGGTGGCGTACCCTGAAAATAAATCATCAATTACTTAAAGCTGTATTATTACAGAGCTATTTAGATCTTATACATACATATATAGTATGCCTTCAACAGTGTGTCAATCAAAACATTTTAGTTTGTTGTTATTTCATGGGGGGAGAAAATACAGTTAGAGTAAATAAAACTGTGATATCTAATTCATAATGTGATATAATCCATAGTTCGGCATAGATAATTTTCCTTGATAATTTTATTACATCAGCTATAAAACTTAGTCATCAATATAAAAATTTGCCTCTCAGAAATCTTCCACTCAAAATAGACCCATACAAAATGAACCTGGATTAGTTTAACATCAAAATCAGAGACAATATGCTGAGATGATTGAATAGAATTCAAGCAATATGTAATCAGCACATTTAGTCAGATGCAAAATGCAAATTAAAACTTTCAGCATAATTAATGGTGTTATCCAAGTATGTAATATCCCAAAAGTACATGATTTCACCACAGGGTGTATGCAGCATGCTTACAATATAATATTTTTATATGACCTTACCACTACACTGACACATGAACAGATAAATTGGAAACTTGCAGAGTCTGTTAATGTGCCTGCGCCAACACATATATATGAGTAAGTATCCAATTTGTAGTGAAGGTCTTGAAGATGCATGTGGAATTATAAGAATGGTGCCCACGATGATAGCCATAACACAAATGCACACACATACAGACAGACCTTTGGTAGTAATACTTTCAGGATAATCTGACATATATAACCTGGCTTACTAACTTACTGATTTAACACGTCTTTAGTTACCTGAGTAACCTAACCTAAGACATAATGTGTCAATACATTACAATTATGTAATAGTTCTGGTATTGATACATTTTAGTAAACAAACCAATGCTTTCTTAGAGAAGGTGTATGATAACTGCATAATGTACATACCTTAATGGAAAATAAGTAAATCTATCATGCTTTTGCTTAATTCCACCACACCGTTTAACCTTCATGATTTGTTTGAAGCAGTCTAATTAAATTTTCAAATGCTCGCACATACCTGTTCATTTTCAAGCACTCATGTGCACTGAAGGTTGCTTCCCACGTACACAAATATTCCTGGTGATTTGCATCCTAACATCTTGCCATATTATTTTCACCTGTTTGTTATCACATTAACACACCTGATGTCTGTGATTCTATAACAGGCTAACAGAATGTGCTCATAGATGCACACCCTCCTTTCTGGCACTATCCACACCAAGAAAAGGACATCTGCTGAATCTATCATGACCAGCTAGGATCAGTTGTGAGTATATATAGCTCATGATCAGTAAGCACACAAAGTTTGAAAATAGTTATTCTCAATACCTGCTTCACCTAAAATAACTTTGACGAATTCTAAATTCTGAACAAATGTAACTGACTTGACGGATAATGGAATTCTAAGCAAAGATCAGTAAGGCTAATTACCTAATAATAATGTGGAAATATCCAACTTTATTTCATCTAGAAGGTGTTTGGGTTCACACACACACACACACACACACACACACACACACACACACACATACATACACATTGTAACATAAGTAACTAAATTAATTTAATTAAATCAACAGTTCCACAATAAAATGATCTTTGATTTAAACCAAATAATAAACACTTCAACAACAACAAAATACAAGATCCATGATAAATAAAACGTCATGTCAAACATAAATATATCCCTTTAATACTCTGACACATGACACATGGGTGTGTTCATCTAATCAGAGCTTTGTGGTTTTGATCAGGTGTGGCTAAATGGCAGTGGAAATACACCTTATTATTACAATGGATCATTAATGTCTTCTGCCAGATAGGCATTACTTCAGGAGGCACATTTACCAGCCACATAACTGATCTAGAAATGACAGGTATAAAAGCTAAATTGGATATCACTTACTCACTAATCATTGTATCACCTGTATATAGTGGATGTGGTCAACTAGAATATTGATCATTTTGTGAATGTTGATATATATATCCATAATAAAACAACATCAACAATAATGATGTAAAATATTAACTTGATACATAAACATCTGTGTGTGTGTGTGTGTGTGTGTATCTGTGTTTTTTAAATGTTTTAGAATGTATATGCCTTAAATTGCCCAAGTCACTAAACAGATAAGATGTTTTTCAATAAAAGTTTAAATGTTCAATTAATTCCTTATGAAATATTTGCTTCTTCAATGTATATCGTGCATATATTATCCATATCATGTAATATTTACAACCATCACAATGAAGGATGGTAACCGGAGCAGCATCTTAAAAATACTGATGGCGATAGCATCTACCTATTTATTATAAGCTGTCATACACACGCAACCTATATGGTATCAAGATTGGTGGGTTTAACCCCCCCCCCCCAAAGTCTAGATCTCAGGATATGCTATTCTACCACAGAAGCCTATACAGTATTATACAGAAAATGACTCAAAAACAAAACGTATTTGCTTACCTTTAATTTCCAGTCATCCATCAGATCCAAAATAAGTGATAATTCTAAAAATCCTGTTTTATCCACTTCTTATTCAGCGTTTTACGTCTCATGTGAAATACCAGCCAATAACTGATATTATAAACTGAATAGAAATGGAATCTTCCGACATCCAGTATTCCTGGTGAAATGATGGCCTACCATTTTGGTAATTACAGTTATCACCTGTTCTTCGTAACAAAACAGAATCTATGTTTGGGGAAAGCTAGAGCCAATAGATGTGTATCGTGGAGTAAGAAGAAGAGATTACAGTCAACATACGTAAAATAAGAAAATGTTGTGGATAAGTAATCAACTCACTTCTTGGATCAGTAGCATATGCTGGGATTTTACTGCCTTTGAATGGCTTCTATTGTGCACTTTATTTAATTTAAAAATAATAAGATTATAATTATGGTTATTTAAGTATTTATTATAGATCATTGAATCTTCACTTTCTGATAATATTAATGATGAACAATAATCCAGACAAACAGTTATTTTCTCTCTCTCTCTCTCTGACACGTTTCATTCCTCTGGTTCGTTTAGTATTAGCCATATATACTGAAGTATACTTGTACAAGATAACACAGGGCCTAAATGACATAATTTTAAATGACTCAAAAGCACTATAAAATAACAAAATACATTATAAATGTAACAATATTTACTAACCTTTGAGTTAAAGGAGATCTTCTACTTGACATCTTAGCTTTTCCTAACCTCGATACTGAGTGTACAGGTGTGACAGTGACTTCTTCTTCACTTTCTTCTTCAATATGATGGAAGACAGGTGATCCCTGATATGCTCGAACAGAATCCATATCTGAATAATCTGAATTTAAATATGTAAAGCAAGTGACTACAAGTTTGTGTTGTGTGTAACTATAGATGCTTATAAACATTATACCTGAAACTAGAGAAAATTATGTAAAACGGGCAATTCTTATTTTTATGCGTAAAATAATTTCAGTATAGTCACTATAGAGTCTATATAAAAAATGTATTAATTAACATTAACCGATAAAATAAATACCTACATACAAGAAAGAAACTGTATTTTATATACAATGGCTAATTTGCGTTAACTAGCAGCAATCATATTTTAAATAAAGTCATCATATCTTTTATTTATACAAATTACCTCCATTGCTTTTAACTTTCTGTAAAATCTCTTGTATTTTTTGCTCAACTAATGTATCAATCCTTGATTCAGCGTCACTTGATTGTTCACTATCTGCAATACCAGTCTTGTCTGTTATTATAAAACAAAATAACTTACACTTGTCATGTGATAATAACAGACTTACAACCAAATAACACACACACACACACTAACATTTAAGATATGGAATAATTATGATCATAACGTTTTCATAAATTATTTGTATAACATGGCGTCATAGTGTACAATATTTACTGATGATCAAAAGCACTTTTAAATTTGCAGTGAGATTGATGCATTTTCTGTATAATTTGCATGTAAATATCCCAAATAATATTTTTAACTATTCTGTTGACCAGATTTAATTCATATTCATGTTGACATGAAGTCAGTTGGACAAAGCGATCCATTTCAGTAACAACTTACTAAGTGCAGAAAGAAATTTATCCCTGATGGCCTGTGATGTAATTGTGTCAAGGTCACTGTCTACAATGAATCTATCAAATGTGGTTATAGGCACATTAGCAACTTGTTTGACAACCATTGATTGAAACTGATTCTCGAAGTCCTCAGTTTTAATTGATTCAATGTCGCTGTTCGGTGGTTGACTTTGACGAGCATTGCGCATGCGTTTTCGTTTCGTAGGTGTTGCCAAGGTAACCTGAGCTTTGGCTGCCCTGGTTTTTGAGGATCTGGGAATCATTCGCTTGATTGGGCTGGAATCTGGTGAAAGGAAGAATGCAATTAGTAGAAATCGGAAAGCACCATTATAGATATTTAACACGTGGTGATATTAAAATTTCATACCAGAACTTTATTTGATATATTTAGGTGGACCAGTTGCACCGTTAAGCTCACATATCTATAAAGTCATATTTAAAGACTATATGTGATATGGAATTATTTACTTTTTATAAGCTTTATTGTGTACTTGAGAGGCCCGAGACCCATATGTTACAAAGTATTTGCACAATTGTTCGCATGACAAATAATAGTTATTTACAGCTGCTAATCAATGTACAGAAGTTGTATTAGACACATATTAATACTTATCAAAAAGCTCTAATAAAATAAATACGTACACATCTATTACAAACTCACATTTAATACACAGCACTACACATGCATAAATTAAGTTTTCATTTTAAACACAAAAAGTACACACAGTCAGTCATACTTAATGATGAGTCCATGCATGTGGTTAGATAAATACAGCTAGTGCACTATTCATAAATAATTTATTTATAAAAGTGTACTTGAACAACACATCGCCGTTGTAACATCTTAGTATATTCACTATTATTGATGTCTGGATCTTGGAGATGACCTTTAACCCAGATATCCACTGTATATAACACATTAGTCACTTCACAACGTTTATATAGTAATAATCCTGTGACCGAGACAGACACATGATGTGAAACTCTTACCATGATACTTAGAGGAGTATATTCTAACTCGTCTCCGTACTTTACCTGCAAGTTATTTTTTACAGAAAGTTTAATTCTCAGATTCTCTCATTACTATCATTTTGTTTTCAAGAAGATAATTCCATCCGTTAGTAAAGAGACGCAACAATTTAAACACAATAATTTCATGCAAGTATAAAGTATTTTATTTCACGCTATGATCATGTAGCTAGCTAACAGGCATCATTTAAAATATCACCCAAACATTATTTTCATTGTTTTAAAAATAATTATGAGTAACACTGACAAAATAAACAAAAGGCAAATTAGTTTCATTTAATGTATGAGGTAAGTAATAATATAGCTAAGAGGCTGATCATAAGCATCAGACGTGTGTATATGTGTGTGTGCGTCTCTCTCTCTCTCTCTCTCTCTGTGTGTGTGTGTGTGTGTGTGTATGCGTGCACGCATATATGCTTAGACACTAATGCTAGAATAGTAAATCAAAGTGCATAATAAACAAGCCCCTATATAGTCCTTATTCCCACGAAGCATACATCGACAAAAGCATCTCCTTGAAGGAGATCCACACAATATTTTATACATTTCATCATCATATATGAGCTTACGGCTTAAGATAAATTTCTAATAAAAACCTACTGCACCCACAAAGATTGTGTGCATGTAATAAGAGCATAACAAGTATACCTCTACTAGCATCTGTGATCAGGGTTTTCCTGTATTCTTTCTCAATGTCCTCTGTTTTGATTGACTCCAGGTCAGTCAGACTATCCGTACGTTGGTTCTTGCTACAGGTGGGAGCTGTTTTAAGGGAAGGCAGATCAAGGCGGTGAGGAAACGGGTTAGAGGTTAAAGGTGAAAGCCGGTGATCGAGATGCCGATTAAAGTTAAGTTAGATGGCAGAGGTAAGAGTGGCAAATGAACAATAAGCATGAAAGCATAAGGCAAGGAATATGAAAGTGTTTAAGTGGCAGTGAGTGACAAGAAATGGACAAAACAAAGGTAAAAAAGCCAAGAATAGAAAACAGATGACAAATAAATTAATGCCGTTTGTTTGTCTTATCTATATTAGATCATGATCACTGTTTTACATCCTAACTTCAATTCAGTAAACAGATCTATAGAAAACACACACACAAAAATAAATAAATGCCAAATGTCTCTAATTTACTGTATTGTTCTACAGTCTATATAGACACACTAGTACACAGTTCTGTTTTGGTATTTTGATATGTACTTTAATATAAATGTTACTAATGTGCAATCACAAATACCTGTATAGAAAACATGATAAAAAGAACAGAATATCATGCTTACAAATACATAACTGGGTCAGTTTTATTAAATAAGGCTGATATATGATGTACTCTTTACACCAACAAAAAACACACCAAAGATACATTAAAATTCAAGCAGACCAGTTAATAAAAGAACTTTTTCAATTCGTTATCTAAATTATGATCCAAAAAGGCACTAAATTTCGAAGATCATGTGAAATATCCAAATGAATATGATTTATTGATAAATATTAAAATTTAACTTATTCTTAGCAGACCAGCAGCAAGCAATAACCAAACAAAATTCACGTGTTTGCTTTGGTTTAATACTGTGCAATAATTTAAATAGAGTTAATTGTGCTTAAAATGAATTTGATTGGTGTTAATGTAAAAATAAATTTTTACATGCAAGTAATATGTTAAACAAAAGGATGAATACAACAAGCACTGAAAGTGTGCCATATATAATACACATTTGTGCATTCAGATGTGTATTACCTGTGCATTTGGATACAGATTGAATACACATCTCATGGAACTTTGCCTCAAAGTCCTCAGTTTGTACAGAACCGTGTTCACTGAGTTTCAACTCCTTTAATGTATCTCCTGTTGTATGAACAAGTATAAAGTTCAAAGGTCGGGATCATCATGGAGACTGACTAGTGTTTGTCAAATGATGCAAATATCATATGTGAACTGACGATGATGATGATGATGATGCTGATGAGTGTAACTTAGTGCTCACAACGTGCTATAAACTACAATTTAAACACAACTTAAAACAAAATAAAGAGGGATGTTAAACGTAAAGACACCCTGAGGACGTAATACACTTTGGCAGTGACCACCCTCGGTATACAAATAAGTGTTTGCGTTTTCGCGTGCTATCCAAGTTTCATGATCATAATAATAATATACAAATGTTATATAGCATGGATCATGAAACGAAAGATTCATATCCACTGTTGATTACATTTGTATATCATTCCAATTAAGCTGTATTTGGACTGATAATCATTAAAAAATCATATATTGCTTGCTTGCTTTGTTTTTTGGGAGAATCCCCATGCCGTCGCTTATACAGAACAGACTATGTTGGAGTGGCTGAGAAACATCCTCCCCCATCACTCACCAGAGGGAAGCAGTACAGCGGACCGAACCTGTGACTCTTGGCACCAAGTTTTGGGTGCTTAACTGCTAGCCACCGGAGCTCACTTATCATATATGGAGCTTTCAGTGTGGTGTATATATACTTTCATGAACATCACCTACTATAACTCTAATATTTAATACTATAAAAAAAACGATAAGCCTTCATTTATTAAAATTCAGCGATTTTTCATATCACACCAGAGGTGACCATAGATCAATAAAAGTAACATAAAAATAGCTACTTATAAATGATTCATCACGTGTAAGTAATGTGTACACATTAAAAGTAAATAATTCCATGTGTAAATAATTATTATTAATTTAAGCAGCATTGTTGTTATTATTGTTGTTGTTATTGTTGTTGTTATTGTTGTTGTTATTGTTGTTGTTATTGTTGTTGTTATTGTTGTTGTTATTTTTGTTTATATATGTCAAATATGGACGTTGAGATAAATGTTTAACAAGATACGTGTACTATTCTTAGAGGGCTATTGAATATTTATTGAACATTCCTCTTATGAATATCGAACATTCATAAGAGAATATGGTGACATCAATATTTTCTCTCAAACAATGTAAACCACTTAAATTTGCAAAGTAATGGCATTTTAGTGATTAAATTCATCATCACTTTGGTGAAAATATAAGTTTTCAGTTAAATAGAAGCATAATGAAAACTTGAAGTATAATATTATCTAGTCTATTAAATGTCAAAATACTAGCTGCACTGTTATATGAAGCTCAACCAAACTAAATTACCATCAGCTAATGTCATTCTAATACTTTATGATCTTGGTCTACATCTACCTAAAACACACACTAAAATAATAAAATAAGCTCAACATGAAGGTAAGAGAATCTGCCAAACTAACCTTTCTTGCTCGTCATAATTAATTTATATTTCTCATCTAACTGTTTTGCAGAATCAGAATCAATCTCAGCATAACTCCCTTTACGTTCATCTTCCTCTGTAATATGAGAATGAGAAGTCAAAATGTCCATTAAATTGAAAATAACAAAGTGAAGTACCTCAAGTTAAATTGAAATTAATTACACAGAAAAAGTGTGAAATTTATATTCAGGAAGATTTCTAGGGGTGTGTGTGTGTGTGTGTGTGTGTGTGTGTGTGTGTGTGTGTGTGTGTGTGTGTGTGTGTGTGTGTGTGTGTGTGAGCCAGAGAGAGAGAGAGAGAGAGACATTAACCTTCCGAAGACTCTGTGCCATTTCTGCTATAGACATCAGCTTTTCCTACAATCTGTGTTGACATGGCAGCCTCGGCTTCAGAACCAGGATCATCTACACTGCCAAGTCCGGTATCACCTTCATCTGGAGTCTTTTCAAATGATTTATTAGCGCGCAGCTTGGCAAGACTCTCTAAAAGTGGTAAAACATTGTGCATGAAAATGTGACACCTCACACCAGAGCACACCAAGTATAAACTGGAATAATATCCAGAATTCAGCTGGAACTGGAAATTAGCTGAAATGTTTTGAACATACATCAGAATATTGGCTGACATTCATAGGAATTTATCCATTATACATACTATTAATTATATCATGACATATAACATTTTTATGCTAAATGAAATACCACAATGCATAACAACTATCTCTTAATGACTTATACCTGAATATATTTGAACAGCTCTCATAAACTGTGAACAATTTTATCTTATCTCACCTGTTATTGGCGTTGATCTGCCTAAACATGGCTCACTACACTGCATCAACCAAAGTTTATCCAACATTGGGCTAGAGCCAGCCATTTTTAGTAAGAACAAAACCTTTCCACAGAGTTAGCTATGACAATGTATGTTCACTGATATTATATCACAGACAGATCACTCTAATCTCCAGTGAAGTGATACCATCCTTATAATCCTAAGCTGCTTTTGATGTCAAATTATTTAACTGTCAGTTCCAGCAACAACACTGATGGTAAATATCAGATAATCCCAGGTCTAGACATTTGAATGAAAATAGTATTCATCAGAATAGAATGAAAACATCATAACGTATCAGATTAGGAATATTGTATGTTAATGTCATTATTCTTTGGACTAGAGAAGAACATTCCTGAAGTAGTTATATATGGTGTAAGTGTAAGGTCTTGCGATATGGCTCACACAAGGTCTGTCAACAACTGCATGAAAGTGAAGTACTTTTTGATATATACATATATAGTTTGTATAAAATAGATAATTCTGTAATAAATAATAAGTTCATTTACGATATGACTAAAAGATTTCAATAATTAATCCTTGTTGTGACCTAGAGGTATTTTTGTAAATGTGCCTAACTAAACTTTTATCTAGATTTAATATGTTAAATTATATCTACTGATTGGTAAACATAATCATATTGTAAACATATCACAAGATGTGTTAATGTATTATAGATTGTATTGCCCTATTGTATTTTAAACTATCCTTTAATCTTTAAGTGTATAACAGGCATCTATATAATTAACTAAAGTTATTTTAAAGTAAAATATTTATAAAATCTAAGAGCGTAGACAAACCGTGAGCAGATGTGCTTAATAGTTATAACAGGCACAAGACCTTGGCAAGTTCAGAAATTCCAAACTTCAATTAATCCAATTAATTCCAGAATATATCATATAGTCAGAATTATGTCAGAATTATCCACGTCAGAATTATCCACCACAAGAATACTCCGCAGCAACAGCTACTTCAAATGATGTTGACTATAAAAGTTACTAATCCACACGACCTAAAACAGCACAATAATGATCACTTTTGTTTATGATATTTTTTGCACATTAATCCATTTTTGCCAATCATATTTGGCCCTCGGTATCGGTGGACATCCAGCGTGTATGAACGAGCTCATGAATAGAGAAATAAAATGAACAGCAACTGGCTGAACGCATGAAAGTCGTGAATATCTCTAGGGTCTGCCCTCTTTCTGAGAAATCACCAAAACCGTGGCTGACCTGACCCCGACAACAAAAACAGAATTAACCTATGGCAATATCGGTCAGAACCGTGAACACGAGTGCCCGTGATCTTTTCATTTTATTCCTTGAAGACAAGTCCTTTCACGCTTAAAGTTGATTCTACCCGAGATAAAATGCCATATATTAGCACCTTAAGGTCGTTTAGTGGCTACGTGTAGCTGTGTCCACATAATCTCCCTCGTAAGAAGTTGTGTCTTGTTTAATCCAATGGATTAGCTGTCACGGCTCAAGCACTACTTACACACTAACGACATTCATGATCTTGAAATAGCTTAACAACATTAACAGTGAACTAAAGCCTAGTGGACTGGTATTATTCTGATACAATGTAGAAAAATCAGAACAACTGTTACATTAAGCGATTTGGAAACATCAAATGATTATTTATAAATGATCAACCATCAAAACAGAAAAGATTATTACCTCCCAGACAAGATTACTTAGTTTTAAGGTTATGCCACGGACATAACCTTTGTGAATGAGAAACAATAGACAATTTAACAATAAACATGCATTATTGAAATTATAATCTTTGATAGATTATAGCAAACCAATAATAAATAAAGTTGATATTAATTTATTTAAATAATTTCGTTAGCCTCGCTAGCTTATGGTGAGATGTACGAATTTATCCGATTGTAGCTAGGGCATGAATAATATTGTTGTTAATAAAAATTACTAATATATCAAATCTAATACATCAAATTGTTTACTTTTACTAGTTAATTACAAATGGTGCAGTGGGTAGAACATTGTGCTGTAAACCTTCAAATCAAGGTTCATACCTGTATTTGTGGGTCACCTACTTAATGACTTATAAGGAGCTGGGTTAGTTCCGTATATCCAACGTGAAACAGACACCAAGACTAAACAAAGTAATTACTCACTCACTCACTCTCTCACTAGTTAATTACTGAAAAAAAAATCACTATTAATAGATTATCTCACTATGTTAATGAATAGAAGATATGCGCCTGTAAGTTAACTTGTTTACATAAACACGCACATTTTAATTAATTTGAAACATTTATATTTCGATACCGTGTGTATTAACAGTTTTTGAAAAAGTCCTGGAATAGAGAATAATATATCCATTATATGTGTATATATGTGTATGGGCGCGCGAGGGTGCTCCTGGGGGAGGGGTGTGCGCCTTACATTAATGATCGCCTGTTATTGATTGGCCCGATCACGGAGTATTGTATATATTGTAAAATCGGGCCAGGTTAAAAGGTTAAGCTAGTATATGCATTGGCTCAATATTTACACAAACTCATACAGAATGTGACATTAATGTTACTACAGGCTTCCAGCCATAGTAAAACAACCTTGATTTATGGCCACAAGCTTGTAATACTAAAGCATACTACTATTTTACTGGTGCGCTAAAATATGTTTTCTTTCATTCTTCACTCAGGCCTAACTTCTATTCTCAAAACCTGACAAATCAAGGTCATTATGTAAGAAATAAAATATCCCAACTTTAAGGAATCTGCGTCAAGACAAAGTATATCATGTCGAACGGTTAGTTACATGAAAACAAAATGTTAATTACAATGAAAATAAACGCACACCATTTTCTTAATAACTGACATTGAAGTGAAGACATTGTTTACACACTTCAGACATAATTGTTTATCAGTTTCCCTCCAAAAGCTAAGAGTCCGCCCACTTGAGGCTACGATATTTGCTGTTTATTGTATCTTACAGGATAGAACATGTTTCTCTCTCTCTCTCTCTCTTTCTCTCTCTCTCTCTCTACCCTCTTTCTTTGAGATTTAAGTGGTTTGAGAAATAAGTATA
>JAODUP010000242.1:917500-976677 GCA_025642065.1 Paralvinella palmiformis
GAGACGGCAGCGCCATTTAACGTGGTCAGCCACCCACGATGTAGTGAGCCGAGAAATTAATCCCTGGAAAAGTTTCGACCTCTTACGGGGTTCGAACCTGCGACAGTTGGCACCAAGTGCCGGGTGCTTCACCGCTAGGCCACCGGAACTCGCGCGGTTGGTGTGTTTTATATAACAACTTTAGTTGCATATAAAATTCACTTCGGTTGTATGTGGGAATAGAATTATCTTTCCTAGATCCAGTTATGTCCAGTTTGTACTATGACATTCAAGATTAGCTCTAATCTACTTGTCATAAATAATATTTAAGAACTACAATAGTTCGAGATTCTCTGTGCCTGTGCCTTATTATACACAGCTAAAACACACACATTCAAACACTATCAGATTAACATCACTGATAAATATATAACAGTAAAATATCAGTTTAATTTTTTTTATTTCTGCGATAAACCTCATAATTTGCCAGATGCCAAAATGTATATTTAAGCGACCCCCCCCCCCACACTAGTCTTGACTAAATCATACTATCGGAGATCACTGACAATATTTTTGGCTAACCATTCATTCTCGAACAAACGAGCACATTTCATATAATTGTCGATCAATCGCATATGTCTGAAGATGTCCTTCAGGAACCATTCCCAAGAAAGTATTCGGTGACCCACACTTGAACTGCGCAAACAAATCACAAAACATAACTCTTTTCAATTCACAAATTTTAGTATATGGTTTGTAGACACAGGCAAGCTGAGCTACACAGACAAACATGCCTCATCCGAATATCATTTACTGTACCTTGTTGAACATATCACTTGTCACATGAGTCTCAAAGATATTTATAATGTGTGTTGATAATCTGTTATATTCTGATTAAATCATTACAACACATCATAGTTCAGAGCAAACTGGTAGTAAATAATGTTTTCTGGAGATAAAACGTTTCTCTCTTTCTTATGTTGCACACATCTGTATAAAGTTCTTTATTTATAATTTCTTTAAAATGTCAATTATTTCTACCAAAAAAGGACAGTTTAAATTAGAAAGCCATAATTGAGAAGAAGTTCTATCCCTTCCCGTTGTCAAATTATGTCTACCTTAAAATATATCAACATGCTGATATCAATATAATTTAAACTTTGACTTCGACAACAAATGAGTTCATGCTACAAAATATAATTAACCCTTACTATATTAGATTAAAGATAATATAAACTGAATTGAAAATGTAATCAATTGTCATTATTTTTAGATAAACACAATCTATGGGTAATTATTATTAATAAAGTTACGTCCATTGTACCTTTTACTGTTATCAGGTCATCTGTGTCATATCCATGAAAGTAATCAGTTCTTGAATGAGGCACAGGCGACAAGCCAGGTGATGGTAGAGGTGACAGATTTAGTAATGTTGATGTTGATGAGGATGATGAGGATGATGATGATGGCGATGATATTGATATTGATGATGATGATGATGATGTACTAAATGAATCCTGATCAGAATGCTCCATATTTAATACGCATTTTTTATATCCACCTTTATGTACAATAACAAACACGGAGACTTAAATTTATCAACCGATCACAATAATATATCCATGCAGAGTGACGTCAATGCAATGACGATGAAGCGTAGTAGGTACATTTGTTAACAACATCGAAACTCCCTGAAATTTACATATTCCGGCATAACACCTCAGCTTAGCTTTAAACTATAGTTCGCTTCCAATCACCAACTAGAGAACACCTCAGCTATATAAATATAATAAACTATCGATCTTGGAATGTAGTGTTAATGTTCTTGACATAAAACATCCCGACACACACACACACACACACACACACACACACACACACACACACACACTACACACACAGTTGGTAGTAGTCTTGAGATCGGTGGCAACAAATCAGGCAAAGAGAGCTATTGATTGTAGCTTTACAAAATGATATATATATATATATATATATATGTACATTTAATTTCTTTATGCTACTGACGCCGGTGGAAGAAATAACAAAAGACACATGTTATGAATCAAAAGACATAAGTAATATACTGTATTATAAGCGTTGTTAGTACATGTAGTAGTATACTATGAGGCCAATATAATTATGTATTTGCCTGACTAGACACGGACAACAGATTATTCTGTGGGGGAGGGTGTGTGTATGTGGCGGTAAACATAAATCAATAATTTATTCTATACTTGGCATTATCATGTTCAACATGCAGATTTGACAGCATATTACAGAGGTAAGGTTCAGTGAGTATGTCTCCGCTACGAGATAAATACGTAGAGCTCACGATGTCTTCAATCACGAAATGTTTTATGGTTCCAGCGGTCTATACTAACTCAAGGCAAGTGAATAAATACTGACATATGGCAAATATTTAACCGAACTCTTCACACTCGGAGATAAATTAATTAGGAAGAAGTTGGCCTTATCCATTTCAATAAACTCTTAACTAATACAACAGTTATTGTTCAACTGGAAAAGCTTTAAGTCAACCCATTAACGTATAATCAGTAATCATGATAAAACCATGGAGATTTCGAATGATCAGAAATTATCACACAGCTGCATTCCGTGTTAAGTGTAAATGATGCGGATAGGTCATTGTGACCGTAGTTATAGTTCCAGTGAATTATCGCTCACTCGGTGAATAAAACCATGTAGTCTGAGTTTTGAAGTTGACAACATATCATCTTTACGTGTTGTTTATTGCGTAAATTTTGATACAGTATCCCTTTGCTCATATAGGAATCTATCAGAAACTAATATTAAAATCTTCAGGAATCCAATGACAATATTCAGAAAAATTTTTAACTCAAAAACTTCTATGCCTGTCCAAGGTAAGACCTACGGATAAATACATTTGTCACAAGTGGCCTTAGAAAGTGTGATATAAAAATTATGTAATACCTTTCTTGTAACACCAAAAACTATTATTTAAACAAGCCTAAATAATCTCAGTGTCCATTACACAAGAAATGTTCATTTATTATGTTAAAATAGGTCATACATTCGTACGTGAAACGCTAGATTACTACGAAAACAAATATGGCTGAATAAGATGAATATTAAAAGATGATGCTGGAATGTGTTAAAGATTATGGATCTATGTAATAGAGTGATATATGATTGAATCTACTGTATGTTTTTTTTACTGAATAGATTATTATTATTATTATTATTATTATTATTATTATTATTATTATTATGGTGAAATTTAACGCAAGAAATATGTTTTAACAGTGTCGTAGCGAAATAAATTTGGTAACAAATAGAACCACTTACACTTCATGGCTGAGCTGTTCAGACTTGTCCCAAGATATATCCTTCACCGTGAACATTCACTTGTTTAGCCACCGATCTTCACTAGTATGCCAGCATTCTGTCAACACTCAGCTCTACGCTGGCTAACAAGTTCTTATCAAGTGACAGACACAGCTATCTCAGCCAGTCAGTATATATTCTCTCTCTGTGTGTGTGTGTGTGTTAGGAATGGACAGAACATGCAAATGTCCAGTAAAAATGCAACCAGTCAGCCGTGAACATTTACCCAATCAGTGAGTTTTACAAGTCAATAATATGTATTATCACATCTAGATGATGTAGTTTGGTGTGGAAATGTTTTGGCTTTGCTCATAAATGGCTCACACAAATAAGATTAACACCAAGCACTATTGATGTGACATCTAGAGAAAGGTGGCTGCTGGTTAATCATTCGTGCCCCATGGTTCAGTTGCACTGTATCAATGAGCAGATGTAATCATGTGGTCATTACACATGACAAAAAACATTAAATCTCTTTATGTCGTAACATAAATCCATAAACTACTTAATATAGGGTGACCTTTGACCAAAGGAGAGGTCCTCCTTATAAAGGTAGAATTTGCTACCTTTAAAATATATCATATTATATAGCACAACACACACACACACACAGAGACGGGGGAGAGGTTGAGCACGACCAGGGACTGGTGTATTATTACAGAGCGGCATCACGTTGTTTCAATAGCCCGATATTCCGAAATATTTTAAACGGCAATTTTTCGTCTAAAGGTTTCTTGACTTCGGTATCAGAAATGAGTGTCTGTCATTAAGACGTGTTAATTGACATAATTTGATATCGGACACTGACAGCTACATACGATTTGCTGACGAATATTATCTCTAAACAGCTGTCAATCATTATGTGACCATCTAACTCGCTGCTATTGTGTACGTACGAGGTTATTCACGGCAACAGGTTATGTACATGTGTCATAATGCTAGTAGCCGCTTATTAATTAAAATCAAAATTTATTCACTTCACTTTAAATCGTTATATTTCACACTTTAACCGTCACTCCAACACTGGATCAAAACATTGACTATTTAGACAATATTTATCAAGCAAATTCTGTCCTTTGTGGTTGTTGACAGACTTTCATAAAGTCAAAACTACAGTATCCCATCAGAAGTCTGACAGAACAAAGCTATTGAGTATTGTCCTATTTCGTATCTGGTGTCCATTCATACACTGCTCAAGTATCTCCGTAGCCGTAATGCTAGAACCATTGAACATGGATCTCTGGCACGCCAGTTCAAACCCAAGCATAATTATGTCTAAAGAGTATTTCATCTTTCACTTCGAATCATTATCTAATCACCCTATGGTATCAGTAACATCTTATATTTCATACACACACGCGCGCGCGCACACACACGATACAATTTGTATATAAATTTAAAACTAAAGGTTCTTACCTCCTTATTGGGCGTTTATCACTATAATTATTTTATTATGATTGAGTGCGAATGATGTTCATCAAATAATTCCATAATATTTCACAAAATGATTTGGCCAGCTATATATTGTCAGTGTTAATCCAAATGAAGACGTAACGCAAATATTAACCAACTACGTTCAGATACAAGAAGGCAAAATTTTATGACGAATACAGCTCATCTGCCTGTATGCCGGGTTATAAAGGTAACATGATAGGCAATAGAAAAATCAATCAAACAAAACGCCTCTGTAATTAGAGAACATCGCATCACACAAGAACTCTATACAGGGAGGGAAGACCGAAGATTATTTGCATAACGGTAGCATGCTCCGTAACCACGCATTTGTATTGTACACCGAGATTACGTAATGTTCGACATGCAATGGGGGAGGCCTTTTCTTCAATGACTTTATTCCCCCGGCAGACGTTGAAATGATTTCCGCGTGCTGGACGATTTACTTAAGGAAGCCAACAGAGGAAAATCTCGAAGAATCGATGAAACAGGCACCTGAAAACGTACTACAAATACCAGCTCGTTAGTAGTTATTTGTCTCGGGTCTGTGGCCCAGCAGGTACTAGGACGAGACCAGTCATGTATGACAAGGTGACTAGGTTCAGATGATACGATTTAACGGGCCAGCCTCTGCCCTGTGTTAGCCGAGTGTCTCTGACTGGATAGAGTATATCCCAGTTTATTGATCGACTGTTGTGGGAGGTTCCTATAACAAACCGTATTTATAATTCTGCCTGGATAACGATGTTGAGAAGATAACCAATGCCCTGAATACGCCTGCCAGGTACGCGCTTGGGCAAGAGCCGAAGAGTTATTTCTGGTCAAATTATTGTTTCCCGGCTCCAGCCATTTATGGTAAAATATCGAGTAGCGTTGATGTAAACCGATATATTGTCGTTGTTGTCAGTAGTAATTTAGTGTCCTGAGCTATTATACTGGTGGTAAGAAAAGTGATTATTCAAAAGAGAATACCTATTCCATTCATCGTATTCACACCGCGTGATTCAGTCCTTGGCTGATGTTCATAAGGAATCCGTATGCTATAGAATGGTGTTCCCAAAACATTCACGTTGTATTTACCCCATCAACTACTCACGCGTCTGGGGATGGTCCATTGTGATGCACATTTACACTATAAAGCAGGTGGAGCAACGTTCAAATGATTGGAAATTGAGACATTCAACGTTGTGTGTAAAGAATCGAAGTGAGCGTGAAATGGGGAGGCTGTTTAACAGCAAAATCAAATTTGTCCTATTTAAGGAATCATCATTATATCGATGATTGGAGTAATTTATGATCGATCATGATGACAATCGCAATTTAAGTTGTCAAAGTTCCTAGTCACAAATAAATTGGTAGAGATAGTCGATTCACTCTGTTTTAAAGAGGTTCCAGAAGCAATTACTGGTAACGTGTGCATAAATATGAAAGTATGGAGCGCACAAACAATTTATGAAACAAACACTTCCTATATTTAACCAACCTATATTTGAGGAAGATAATTAACTTCCTTTACATTCGAGGGACAAGATGAATGATGATATAAAAATAAGAAGAAAACTATTATTGAATTTGGATAAAAATATATGATATCATTTGTAGGTAAAAATTATGCCGGAAGATACATTTCGTGATCTAAGGATAGTATAGCGAAATATCTTATTGCCTTTCCGTTAATCTAAATTATATATCTGAACGACAGCGGAGACAAAATAATTATTAAAATTAATCCTTTGAAGATGTTGTGTCTTGACAAAGATGTATAAAACAGTCATTTGATTAAAGGATTACCGTTTGTGCAGCATCATCTCGTGGAACGGTTGTAGTTTAATGATTAATTATCGAATGAACATCAGGTCACATACTATGGAGTGGTTGTTTACACAAGGTACTTATGTAAATAAAAGAAGGATCTAAATACCCGTATGTCTTCTCGGTGAATTCTTCATGGGCGATAGATATCCGAAACAATAATCCAGCGTATGGCAAATATAAGTTTGTTTACCAGGAGAACATATATGAACAGTTAGTAAGCGATAGTTAGCTCCATAAATGATACACGGTAAACAAATCCTACAAACATCAGATGTGTTAGTGTCCACGATGTTGTTAATTCTTGTTACCCATGAGACCCACACACAGCACCTCCCCCTCAACACCCCCATTCTTACCAGTATAGCTTAGACCTGTATAGTGGTGATATTATTAATTCCCTGGTATAGATCCCCCCCACACACACACACACACACTTGATTCACACCCCATAACAGCCTTAGGGTGTGTATCAATAAGATCAATGTTAATAATAAAGCGGCACACGTGTTGTCGCATGTTTCATGGTGACCGTTTATCTCTTTTCGGAGCATTAATCCCTTGTAATCGATGTCACTTTAAAGCTTTCCCAGCCACGAGTCAATCAACGTTTATCTACATACATACACACACACACACACCTGTTTTAACTTTTGTATTTACCCCTGTCTTGGACACATCATCAGCTGACATAATACATATATACATGAAATGCGCTATCTATAAATAATCTGAATAAATTCTTTGAATGATCACCAAATTAATACTATTTCGATGTTATTCCATTTTGGTACAATTTAATAATTTGGCTACATTAATTTTAAATATGTTTATTTATTACGTCAGAGATATCCGTCAAAGATTAAAATCATTTTCAATTCTGTCGCGGACTGATGTGACCTTGATCAAATTAGGCATTTTCAGTATCAGATCAACGATCACGAACAAAACACTACAAGTTATTAAATAAACTGTAATGTGGGAGTTACTAGTCGTCACCGTATCTAAAACCGAGGACAACAGAGATCACTATATCCGATAAACAATATATCATAAATATTCTGACGTTAAACAACACATTGTGGATGTTCTGTTGTCGTTTTAAAGTGGTCCTTTATCGTTGATCTTTATCGGTGCTAAGTGGCTCTATATGACAACACATATATTAACTATATTTACCATTATATTGATGTGGATTTGAGTGGAGACCGTTTATTTTCAGCTACTCGTATTCAGGTGCGCGATATTCTACTGATATAAAATATCAATCTATTATACGGTAGGTAATATGTTACAAGGCTGTTTATCTCTGTGGCCACTAACCAGCACTTTGTGTGTGGTCCTTGGCATTGGACATTTGGCGGTGAACTGGTCAAGAAACATTACCTCGTCATTAACATCTGCTAGTACATGTATACGATATTAATACAGTATGCACGAAGCAAACATCGTGTAAATTGAAAATGTGACAGGTTTAGAAACTTGTCATCGTACAAATAATAGAGATCTAAGTTATGCTATATCTGAACTACTGACCTCAGATAAACGAACACTATTATGGGCCAGATATGTGAAATAATGGGATTGGATCCAGTCTAAATGGGTAATATATGGTACATATATTGGCAAACGTGTGCCACCCGATCTTACACATTTTGACCGGTGACTGGCTGACAGCTATACGCATTGGTTGACAATGAATGGCCCCAACACCAGCAAACAATTATAGACACTTGTCTCGGGTCATAATTCCTGGCGGTCAATGATGATCACTCAGGCGAGACAACGCCTACAGCAAATGCATTCATCATCAATTGGTCAGGGAAGGTATTAAAATCACCCTCAGAAATATAGGCTTCATTTGTGGTAAATACATAATCGTATATATATATATATATATATATATATATATATATATATATATATTTCAAATATGTGGTATTTTATCGAGATATGACAATAAATGTGGTCAAAGGCCTTTCTAGTTACAGGATAGTGTTTTATACGTCACAATATTTTATCTAACTATTTAGTCACCTTGTTTTATGCTGAATTTTCTTCGATGACACAAATGAATAATTAGCATTCGTCGACGCAAATTCGACTAAAAATTTAAGGATGTTTCTACTTAGGAGACGATCGTAGTTTATGGCCATAAACCTGGATTATGACTTAGTCAAATAAACGTGATTGCTTCTGTGGTCTCATGGGTATAGCGTGGGACTGTGCAGGAGGTCGGATCCCGGCTATGACACTATAGTAGGAGTTGTTCATCCAATCATGCAACTTATTATTATTATTATTATTATTATTATTAGCGTACAGGCATTTCCTCACACGCACACACACATAATATATGTATAACCAATCAATTCAGATCGATATCACCGATAACAACGATATAAGTTTAGTTCACACTGATTTCTTTCAAAGAGCCAATAAGATGCCACATTGATGACTTCGAATAGACAACCTCGGTATATGTACAGAACATCATCCCGAAATGAGTACTCACTTCTTGATGAGCATTTGCTTTATCGATATCACACCCACACCTATACGGTGGCCATATTTATAATATATAATATAAAAGGTCATCTGAGTCAACAACACTTACCTATGTCGAGTTGCCAGAGAATAATTACTCAGTTGTCTACAGGACGAGGACAGGCGCCAAGACAAGACTGTCACTTGCCGAGACAAGCCTCGACAGAATGACCAATAATCTGCTAGCAGTCACTCAGAAAACAATATATCTTTATAAAGAAGCCATCTATGGATCAGAACGTGGTAAATATCACTGCTACAACTGCCGCCAAATACACGGATACGATCTATCCGGATAAATTGAAGATCAGTTTTGTTTATCAGATACGATATGTTATGAGTTAAGCACAGGTCGGTGTGTTTTAATCAACACACAGACCGCTCAGTTTCGTGGCGCATTAACCGACTGACTTCAACCTAAAACTTCGACTCAGCCATGTGTACACAACAGTTCAAATATTAAAAACGTCCCTTGAAGAGGTTCAATGCGTATAATTTGCGACCAAATTCAGAAAATCTTTTACATATACAGAAAACTTCTATCATCACAATGACAGGTTTTTTTTAAATCATGTTGTCATAACCTAATAATCCACCAACACATCCAGTTAGAATGATTTACCAACTGGTACCGAATAAATTAATTAGTTATAATAATTCTGATACAATATTTATGATACTACTAGCAATCTTATTTTACTTAATTTCTTACATGTCTTCCAACCGTAGAAGGATCTGATTGTACTTTGTTTACAAGTTTACGTGTTCCTGTATATATCGAGGAAGGCGAAGACCTTTTTACGGGCAGCCATTCCGACTATTTTCATAAACACAAATACTATTTAATATATTTGTTTGTTCGTTTGTTTGGTCTGTGAACAAAGACCTGGTACGAGGGTGAACAATGTCAGTCAACTTCAAAGACTGAAGGTATCGTCTGACATTTCGATGTTATAGCTTATTAAACCTAAATAAGAAAAAACATTTTGTCGACTTTTAATCCGATCTACGTTTGATCTCGATATTTTCATATCAAATAAGCTTTAATGCCAGATATACAAACAAATATTATACGCCAAGCCAATATATATATATATATATATATATATATATATATATATATATTCTGTGGCTTCATGGGTAGAGCATGGGACTTCTTGCCCATGGTTATAGTCATGCCCTGCTATTAAAATATATATATATATATATATATATATATATATATATATATGCGATAATTTTTATTTCGCTTATAATTTTATTTCCGTGCTATAACACACATAATTAGCAATAAGTTTAGATTTGCAAACATTGTAATATTTAAACTGACAAATGTTACTCTGATAAGTGTAAAATAACTGCATGTCAAATGAAAGAAAGATATTTATTTATATCTATTTTGACATAAGGTATTATAATAATCTATTTGCGAACTAATATATTTATTTACATCCAGTGCAAAATAATTATTAATTATGTAAATATCAGTATTAATAGAGCAATCACAGATTAATTGGCGAGAAAGTGAACGGCTAGTAGGTTTGGCAACGTTATGCTAAACTTACTTCATGACAAAAGAAGCGCTTATATTTGTCATAATGCGCCAATCTATGATTATTTTCCAACCTAAACACACCTAACAAATCCATTAATACCACTCTAATAGACAATATAACAATACAATCTGATATTAGTTAGATTCCAGCAGCCTTTGGCATGTCGCCATTTTCAAATATTTTTATAAGTAAAATGGTAAAAAATTATTTTTTTATGCCACAGGTTTCCCAACCTGTGAAGATATTTTTTATGATTTTATGTTATATCATTGGCAATACACAAAGACTGAGCCTGGAATTTACTTTCTTATTAACATTTACGTAAAGAAATCAGAAAACTGTGCAACTACATCTATGATATATAAGTGATAGTTTACAGTACCTTTAGATACTCGACTCCATATAGCTACAGGTAAGCCAGAACAGGTGTTCCGAATTTTGAGAAACCGGGATCCGAGTTATTGTATAGAGTATACCTTGAGTATAATATAACAGTAACACACTACTTGTACGAAGTCCGCTTGTACAACGGGTCATATCAGATGTACAACAATACGTGATATCACTTCTAATCTGGTAATATTAAGTAGGTTTAGTGTCAATCTTCAACACAACAGGAATAATAAGATCCTTTGTAGACACGATTTAATAATTACTAACAACATGTATACTTAACTAACAATATACAAATTATAGTTTTAATTAGATAATAAACACTAAGTAAGGGATGTTACACACAAACAATACTAACTACACTATTGATGATATATTTTTGGCCAGTTCAGTTAAGACTTTAGGACTCTTTGAATGTAACAGTGATGTCAGGTTCAGGTTGAATTCGTTCAGCATACTCCTTGAAGGTAACAACGGCGTGAAGTTCAGGTGAGATTCTTCCAGGGAAGCCAATGGATGATTGTCTTTTCTCGAATATCTCATCTATTCCAAATTATATATTTATTTATAATTAATCGCTGTATTGGAGGGTATTATAAGGTAGGAACCCCAATCCCACCTTGTGTGTGTATGTGCGTGTAGTGTGTGTGTTTTTTGTGTGTGCGTGTGTGTGTGTGTGTGTGTGTGTGTGTGTGTGTGTGTGTGTGTGTGTGTGTGTGTGTGTGTGTGTGTGTGTGTGTGTGTGTGTGTGTGTGTGTGTGTGTGTGTGTGTGTGTGTGGTGGTGAAGTTATAAATATGTAGCTAATCCATGATATATCTTGTTTGTAAAAGATATAAAAAAATATTCATCTGTTTATAAAACTTAACAATCCCTAGAAACTAGTGTGTTGGTGATGTTTTCTGTCATGTTACAATAAGGACATATATCGATCGGTCGTTAACTAGCTGTACCCAATAAATGATCTTCATCTTCCAAATCACATCACAAACACACAGACAGAATGGAGACCCAACCTAACCATAATAATATAATGATGGCTTCGGGGAAAACCACCGAGAAACCGCCAAAGACATTTATGGTATTGTCAAACATAACACAGTTATATGGCTATAATATGGCCGCAGTTATATGGCCACAATACGACATTATAAATTATAATATTATATATAGCACATAAAACCCGGCATACTCTCTCTAGAGTGTGACGTCATGAAAGGCACCATTGTCATGGTAACGGATCACGTTTACGTACGAAGCTTGAATACTCCACGTTGCCTTTGCTTTTCGCTGACATCAGATGTTGTTGTTGTTTTGTTGTTGTTCTTATTCTTATTGTTGTTTTGTTGTTGCTTTAGTGCCGCTTCTATGCATACACTGAGCTATATGGGCTAGCGAAGTGAAAGAGGTACCACCCTCCAGATATAGCTATCTTGATATTTGAACCCTGGTGCTAGAGGCCGGTGACCGAAAGCGCTACCACTTCGGCTACCATGATGCCCTTTGACATATGATGTCAATTCTGAAGAAATATGGATCAATCACGTTATCTCCTATCAAATATAAACTTGATTTGGTGGGAGTACTGACACGGGGTGACCTTTGTGATGACCCATCCGCCCCCTGACTACTGGAGGTATTTCGCTAAGTATTTAACAACAGACCAAACTAATGGGAAATACCACCTAACACCTGATAAACCAATCTAGATCATTTACCTGTGTCCTGGATCAGCCACAGTTACCTGGAGCTATGTGGATAAAATCAGGTTAATGACAGAAGGAGAACTTTGGTAGTCATAAATTAAATAAACTGACCTCCCTGGGAACCCCACCCTCTGTGTGTATGTGTATGTGTGTGTCACTATCGGACAATGAATGAATTTCGAAGCTTATCCAGAGTACAGCTGGGTTTTTTGTTTGTTGTCCGGCTAGCTTGGCTAACATTCTGTCTGGAGCACTCGATCTCTGTCTGGTAACATACGGCTAGCGCCCGGTACATCATACACGTGAAGGCGAGTACTCCGGATTATAGTTGTCCTAGTGCCAATAGCAAGGCGGCTTCTCCCTTAACCCCCCCCCCCTCCACACACACACACACACACACACACACTCACTCACTATAGCTCAGAGAGCTCTCCTCAGTCATCACTGTCTCTGTATTGATATTACGGAACTGGGTAAACACCCACCATCAAACCTTTCTTATCAGAAGCTGGAATGGGGTAAGGACCATAATAGTACCACAGAGTGACCATCATGTTGTGATCCTGATCCTGTACTAAGGAAGAGCGGGTGGTCAGGAGCGTGGGGGGAGGAGTTAGCGTCTGTTATTAGTGGCAGCGGAACTGTGCTGTACGAAATCCGGAACGTCAGATGTTGACATACGGCCTACCACGACAACATGGCGTATGGTCGTCTACGAGAGGAAATACGTTCCGGTTAAGGTAAACAAATAGGTCTCGTTGTCGGTGGATCGGTTCGTGTAGCCGGAATATTTTCTGGATTCATCGTTGTCTTTCCTCTGGTGACGATGACTAGCTGATGGACGCCTTCTTCGTCAGCCATTAACACGTATAACACTCTGTGTTGTTCTGATTCACCGCAAACACCAGCTGATTACTGTGGGGAGTGGGCGAGTGATTAGCCATCTGAGCGATAATAGGAGTGATGTAGTGGAGGCTGAGCGTGCTATATGGATCAGAGTTAGAATCCGGGTCAGAACGACACCCTGCCGGTGGCTAACGGTTTATAGCCAATTAAACGTCGATCAGGTATGTTGTGCTCGTTTCTTTGGCGCGAATGATTAGCGGAAATGTCCGAAATATGTCTCTAATATACTTTGTTCAGTACTGGGAAGACTTCGGGAATACGTCAATTGATATACAGGTCGAATGAAACGTAATGCCTTAACAAGGTACTGTATTGTATATATTGTTTATTTATTAATCCTCATATGTGTGTGTATGATTACTATATTCCTGCTATATATATATATATATATATATAGTATACGAATTATATCTATAATTAAATTAGTGTTTATCATTTCCTGCTTTACTAAGATTAAATCAGGTACTAGTATTGTCTCGGTGATCGAGGGATGTTTTGTATCTGGGAACAAAAGATCTGATGTTTAGAGACAGCTGATACATCACTATAGTCTATAGAGTATAGTAGCTGATACATCACTATAGTAATGTTTATTTGAATGGTCGATGTTATTAAGGTTTCAGTGCAGTCTGTTGGCCAGGTTTAGGTTTGCTGTTCCCGACCAGTTTCATTTCTGCTTGTAAATCTTTATCTTGAGTAGAATTACTATATAAATAAATGTATAAATTTATTATATTTATATATGGTGTGTGTGTGTGTGTGTGTTATCACACGGTGTAATAATGAACCAAGTTAGAATCTGTATTAACATATGTGCTAAGAAAATATATTCTGGATCCAGACTGCCGTTTATAAATAGAAAGCCGCGAGTTATTTCTGGGAATGTTGTCAGGAGACATATTGCTAGTATCACATTATTGACACGTGTGGCGGGGAGGATTCTCTTCCTGGCCAGAGAATAATCCAGATCACCCCTCAGCCGCGATTGTCTTTGATCTTTGGCGCAGTTGTCTCGACCAACGCACTTTATTGGACAGCCAATGGCGTATTGAACAATAACAACACAACATGAGACGTCTGAAAAGAAAACAAATTGATCGTCTGCCTCCATAAAAAGAGGCACAGTATGTTCGTGTTATAAACATTAGTCACAAAGTGACTGATGTTACAATTACCAAATTCAATCGATTAAAAGAAGACTACCTCAGCAATTGACTTAATCATTGATTGTATTATATCAGATTATTTCAATATCGTCGGCTATATAACAATAATATTATTTTCAACAACAATTCAGCAAAAACTGCCAATTTTAGGCGGATGACCGGTATTAATGTTTCCGGTTGGGGTGATCCAGGCAAAAGGATATTGGTAGCAGTTATATCCTGTTTCCGAGATTGGACTTCCGGTAATTTCCCAATTTTTTTTAATTAAATGCATTATGCAGCGACATTTTTTAATTGACTATTTCTTCTTGGTCTGTGATTCTCTGATACAAATAAGAGCGGACAGACAATATGTCAGGTAATATTATGTTAATAATCATTCTGCTATCGTGTGTGACACTTATTTGGATACGATTAGCTTAGAATAATTGAATAATTCGTTCATCCGTTGAGTGGACGGTGTTTGACTGCTGACTGTGTTTGACTTTAAATGGATTAAAAAAATCAGTGAAAATGCCTCATTCGTACACTTATTCTATCAAGAAATCAATCAACCCACGATCAGTATAATTATCAACCCAGTCATCTATCCATCAATTCATAAGCTCACTGTTTTGTTCATTTCGTGTCACAATTAAACATTTGCCAAAGAGATGTGTCCTACAGTAAATAAATAAAAGGCATATTGATGTGTCAGTCTAACATTATTACCAGTATGTTGCTAGTAACAGGTAAAGCTTCCACGTATTGGGGGCTCAGCTGCGATCTACCGTCATGTTATTACATAATCAGTCACCATAGCAACGGGAATATTTTCCCGATGTGCGCCAATTATTAACTCCAAAAATAGTCTCAAACTGACAGAGAGCAAAAACGACGGACATCACCTGTTTTGTATTAATGTGATGTCCCACCTTAAAAAATACTGGACGATTGATATCGTATGCTAATATCGCCCACCAGCGAGAGATCATTAATATTCACTGAGGTGAGCCATCTGAGAGTAGCAGAAATATATAGGGTGAGTAATGTGACGAGATCTATCTACTGCTAAAATTACTGTATTTATATGTCCATTTAGAATCATGGATCGTATTTTAGTTGGATATGGATGGTCGAGTGTCAACAGAACAATTTGGTTAAAGACGAGTTTTCCGTTGACCAATATATTATTGATACCGTTTGCTTTTATTTCTCAGTAAATCACCATAAAAGACACTTTATGTTTATTGCCGGTTGGTGGAGTCACCTGATTTGACCCAAGATGGAAAAAAAAACATCGTCCGCTAGAATAAACACTAAGTAGCCGCAGTAAGGTGTCGTATGTAGACGGGTATGAACTGTTTTTGTTGGTGAAAAGCAAAAACGGTGAACGTTTGTCGGTGTTTAATTTTCACATTTCGTGAACTGGAGCGAAACAACATACGAATCATCGCTGGTTCAAAAGACGTAGCATTAAGGAATACTTCTCTTGCTGGAACAAAATGTCAATAAAATAATCAAAGAATTGTTATCGATATCTCACCTGTCCCTTCTAATACGTAAATATTATCTTTATCAGGTTCACGGTTAACGTTTCTTTAAATATTTGAGTAGCTTTTCGTCTGCTGCGAGGCTCTTCCTAATTGGAGTTGATTTGTGGGTAGAGCTGGAGCACCGAAAAAACCCGCTAATGACCACAAAAAGGATATTTGATATCGGTAATAAAATCGTTATCTAAACGATCAACCATCATGATTAATGATGCATGTCCAAAAACCTGACAGAACTTTCTCCCATCGTGGTCGATTAATGGAGGGGAAATCTCGTAAACAAAACAAAATGGATGATAGATGATTAATTTATTGTATTGATTAGTGGATACTAAAGCTTTGTTACTATGTATTAGTCTGGTATATGTACCAAATAATGTTCCTGTGTACGGAAACCCATATGTTACAGGGTCTCTCTCTCACGCACGCACACACACGCACACACATACACACACACATACACATAATTATATCAAACCTGCCACTGTGAGTGTACCCCGGGTCTCTCACAAACGGACCCTTCTCTGTATCTTAAGAACCGGTATGTCTGTTTCGGTATATGTTTGGTGGTCTAGATGAAGAGAATACGATCACTTTGGGTATGTGTTAGGAACAGTTGGTGGTGATTGCCGAATAGAGAATATTACAATTATTTGAGTATGCGCTGGTGTTTTGCTGGAATAGAACAATACTATTGTTATGTGAGTAGAATGTGTTGGTTGGTTAATTATACAGAACATACACATTGTGGGTATTTGTTGGCGGCGTGCGTAGATGCATGGGATATCTTTGTCTGACTATATGTTAGTGGGAGTAGATACATAACGATATGTTTGTATGAATATGTGTCGGTGGCGTAGATGTAACCGGTATTATCATTGTGTGAGCATGTATTGGCCGGTGGCTTAGATCGAAATGTAGAATAATAGCACTTTGTAACTGTATGTTGACAGTGTACAGGAAGAGTCTATAATTACTGCTTATTGACGTGTATGTGCTAGTTTTAAACGGTTCAGTGTCTTCATTTATGTTAGGTGGAGAATTTGGGTATCCCTGGAGAGGCACAACTAAAACACGATCACGTGATCAGTAATCGAGTCTGGTGTGTGTAATGGCCATAAGAGGGCGCCTCGATGAATCAGCCTCAGCTGGTTTCGTCAGTACTGTACGGGTCTTTGTCATCACAGCCACATCCCGGGCTGTTGTTCGTGTAACTAATATACAATCTGATGAACGACCACAAATTATTATTATTATAGTGATCATCATCATCATCAACGATTAGCTAAATGATACATTACACCAAACGGAAGCAGAAGATCAAAATTACGCCCATAGTATTTAAGGATCCGAACTTGTCATGATAAAATATTAGGATAAATTAATGCCCATCCCCCGCCCATCACTGTGTATAATATGTCATAATAGTTGTTTTACTAACTTGTTTGTTATTAATGACACAAAGACTGAAAAATCTAGATAATATTTAGAAACTAGAACTAGTAAATAATATCATAATATATAGTATATAGAAATATACAGATACATATTTAGATAGGCGGGCAAGGGAATGGGAATTGAGTCCTGGTTATGGCGGATAGAAAGACAAACAGGTAATTGAAGAACCACGTGTAAATTAGTACAGTTATAATACTTAATATATGATTAAAATCAACGTGTACAAACAGATATAATCCAAGTAATTATATATCATGTCCATTAACAGGAAATTGTTTTTATTGTTTATATTTAATACCATTAGCAGGTATTGTTAAATTTTCTACCTAATTATCATCCAAAATCCCCAAGGATTTATTTATAATCCAGAAACAACAGTTCCTTAAAGGTTTGTAAGAAACAATCTTTACAAGTATATAAATGACGAGAATATATACATCACAGTTATCTTATTACTTTCACATGCAAGAAGCAGGGCTTAATTTAATTAAGCTGTTAGCTCAGACCGGAAGTTTTGTCGAGAAGATCGTTTCAGTAATTAGAAGATCAATGATTTAAGCCTAAGTGGCCAGCAACATTGTTGTGTTTCGTTTGTTTGCCGACAGGGGGAGCCACTGGAGTTTGTTTTCTAGCCAGGTTATTGTGAGTGAAGAAGGTCCGGTTCGTAAGAGAGAGAGAGAGAGAGAGAGAGAGACAGGGCGAGTTAGCTGATGTCAGAGTGACAGCCTGCCACTGAGAGGACGTGTTTTATCTTAGACTACCGCAGTGTAAGGCGTATCTCAGGTAATAAACTGCAATTGGCGATCATATATCAGTTTGGCCTTTTGGTTATGTTACAACTTGTGTTGATTAATAAGCTCGTGAACACTCAATACCTGGACTGTACTGTGGTGACGGGCTGATATATATATATATATATATATATATATATATATATAATCAGGAGTCTGTTTGTTGGATATGAGTGGATATAACTTGAGGACAACGGATACCAGGAACATTGCTGGAGTATAGTGACACGGTTAAGGAACGTCGAATGAAGTGCCTTGTCAACAAAAGGTGACGTTTTGTGTTTGATTGTTTAAGAGATAAGATTCATTATTAACCTGTATAAGATATAGGAAATTTACTGTGTTGTATATTTGTTTGGAAAGAGGGGTGGGTGAGAAATCTTCATTTTAATATAAAATATATTTCGTGAAAGAAGGAAGCCTCAATGTGTTTGTTGTTCCCGTGTGTGTGTGTGTGTGTGTGTGTGTGTGTGTGTGTGTGTGTTGTGTGTGTCATCAAACAGAATATCGGGTCTGCTCTAAACCTTTCCTTGTCGCAGAAGACATGCCATGGAGCCATTGTCAGTGCTGGGTTTTCGTGAGGAACATAAAAACTAAATATTGTCACTATCCCATTTGCTGACCGATGAAGCAGTTTAAGCCACGATGATGGTCAAGTCAACGAGGATGTGATACACCGCGACCCATTCCTACACACCAGCACCGTTACATAAAATCATGTTTACCTTATCAAGATTTTATCATTTCTAAACATAACGGGGCAATTTTTTTCAGTCAACATTTCCACGCATTTTGTTGTTACGTCCGGAAATGACGTAATACACGCCTTAACGAATTGTGACGTGTGTTCACTCTTCGTGGAGATGATGCGCCGTCTATTGAAGCAACATAATGACCTATATTAGTGACAATCAGACATAATGCTGCCTGTAGTCAATGGGATGCTAAACGTTTGACGTAGCTGACAGGACCAAGTTGTTTAGGCATAATTACTCATACATTTAGTTGCCGGATGTTCTATTCAGCCTAGACACGTCTATCTAAGATCTGTTGTCACTTTTAGTTAGACGCCGACGATTGGTGTGGCTACGGTCTGGCCCGCTCCACGAACCGTGTTGATTCTTTGTCGACAAAAAGGGCAACAAAAAAAAAGGCTGCTGGTGTTTTCTTTCTCGTGCTGGATTTTAAAAACTGTGGAACACATTCACCAGTAATTTAATCTCGACTAGGCACATCGCGTTCTTAATGTTACGGTGGTCTACTGATAGCATATGGCCGTTGCAAATTATCTCTCTCTCTCTCTCTCTCTCACACACACACACACACACACACACACACACAGAGAGAGAGAGAGAGAGAGAGAGACGTGCATGCTCTCTGTAGAATGTGGCTTAACCAATTAAAACATGGAACAAAGACTGTATCCCTTTGTTAGTTTTTACTTTCATACAACAATTGTTAATTGTACAATTAACATGTTGGATGCTGGTTGTGATGAGGAGGAAGTTTGTAAGACACACACACACATACACACATACACACACACACATACATACACACACACACACACACACAGAGAGAGAGAGCGATAGTTAACTTAATCTAGTCTATATGACTATGAGTTAATGATTAATAATTATATTCTGTAGATACACTGCCCTATATATTACATATCTATACGTTTCGGTTATTAATATATTAATAAATATACTTTATAATTTGTCGCCGGTTTACAGCTTTATGCAGACCATTATCGACACAATTTTAGCTCGGATCCACATAACCAATATTGGTTATATAATGGATGTATTGTAGCGTGACGTCAGGTGCTCTAGGGATATTATTATGGGATAGAGCATGTTTAATGATTATGAGTCAGTAAAGTCAATAAACAGGTAAACAACGATATTAATCGTTTATAACATTATCTTATTGGGAACATCGTTATAAGCTTAGTCGACTCGTGTTTTAATTCTTTTCATGGTATCCTCACTGATTAACTGACTGACTAACTCACTCTCTCACTCACTCTAACTATCTACCGATATCCTTTGTTTTAGCAATTTGAAGTGTTTTGTGATTCTCAGAAAAATTTCCAATGATATCGTACCTGCGATGAGTTATGTTTAAATATTGTTTCTGCTATTCATGGTACATTCCACGCAAGTCATCAATCTTATATGTCAACATTTAGCACAAAAACTCACCTTATCCTATGACGTGTGTCATAGGTGCAACTCTGCTGACGTAGAGGTTAATATCCGCTTCTGTCACTAAATGATGACATTATGTGTACCTGGGTAAAATGCTGTATGACAACAACATGTGTATAAAGTTATTGTCTGTCTTTAATATGTAAACTTACTATGTAAACAATTTATGTGTGGACAACTCTGTAGTAGTATGATACACTGCTAGTAAAACAAACCAAAAACAGGCTAAGTAGATTTATAAAATTAGTTCCTAGTAAACACAACTGCTTTTAGCGTAAACACTAATTACATATACTTGAATAATTATGCCATATTCTGCTTCTGTTGATATAATAGACTAACAAACATTTAAGAGTCGTGACTCATTCTTGAAAACAGACAAAAGAATCAAATTGATCTCGAATCGTGAATTCAAACTCTGGACGATTCATCAGCGGTCAGAGTCCAGAGGAGTGACTTTTCATGCTGAGACATGTGTAATGTCTCACCAGTCGTCATGTCATAAAATTAAAAGCAAATCACCTACGGTTATAGTACCTGGGATTAACAAACCAAGTTCAGAGGGTGGCAGTTGTGAAAATGTTTATGTTAATTGGCTAAGTAGTCCTATTTACAGCTATTTACAAACTTTATATATCGATAACTTTCTTCAAGGGTCAGTTTCTACAACGGGTAGGTGTTATGAACCAACTACTCTTAAAGCTGATACCTTAATTGCTTTTAGTAATTTATATTTATGGTAAAATGGCGTTATAGCTTCATATGTGTGTCTCTCTCTCTCTCTCTCTCTCTCTCTGTGTGTGTGCGTGTGTTATAAGAAAGAGATCGGTTGTATCTATAGAGTACATCTATGGCTGGAATGGGTTGTCCTATCTGCCGACTGTGACCTTCAGTTAGTGATAGTAATTAGAATGAACGGCGGTACGATTAAAAGACTGATTGACCTTAAGTCTTTGTCAAGTCCAAGTTGTGTTCGTCTACGTGGCGATTCCATTATTACAAGACAAAACGGCGCAATATTGTTACAACCAATATATTGATATTTATACAGATATTAAGCCCTTAACGATTATATTACACGTGACCTTATAAACGAGGCCATACCTTATTAGTGGAGTCTTGTTAGTTAGATGACAGCGAAGGGTCTCTACCACAAATTTCAACAACAACTTTAGATGTAACATGACACAGCGTCAAGGTCACATATGTGGCATTGTCTCTCTGACAATAACGACCCTTCTAGTAGTTGAGATGATAATAATCATTATAATGTTTCCCGGAAACTTTTATTTTACCACATGACTATTATTATTATTATTTATGTTAATTGTTGAATTGTTTATCTTGTCATTATGATAGGTTTTGATATGTAGCCATAAAACACAACATTTACATTTTACCTTAGTCGGTAGATTAAAGCATAAACACATGCTTAGTGGAAGAATACCAGATTATACTGGAAACTAGCAGGTTATAGATTACAGTAAAACCAGGATTAAGCTAATCATCAGATGGTCCCATAATACAGACGTCTCTGTGAAAACATGTGTATAGTATGGCTTGGATTATTTAACTGGTCTCATAAAACAGGGAGTTATGTGAAGAGGTTTAATAAAATGTCAACTATTGGTGTTAATGAAGATGACCTGGTAGTGTCCGGTAGTGATGTGTCAGGTACGGAAGACAGTTAACATGGTGGTACTATCATTAACACTTTGGATAAGGTAGACATCACCTGTAATGTGTGTATACAGCATAGACGGTCGTCATAGGAACGGGCTGATTAATATACGACCTTAATGGTGCCACAGAATGAAGAACTAATGACGTCGTGGGTATCACGTGTTTGGTGAAACATGCCATAGCAAATACTGGATCTACGTATTACTGAGTGAATACTAATATTGGATGCTTGTAGTATGACGTACAGGCGGGAAAAAATGGTCTTGTGTGTCAGTTGAGGTTGTTCTTAAATAAAGGTAGTCTTTGAAGATAGCTGTTTGCCTTTAGTATGGGTGTTAGTGATACCATTTTACTAATACGGCGGATGGTTGTGGCGATTAGTTTCACTGTGTATCAGTTATAAGAGAATATCAGATTATCTCATTACCTAAGTCTCACAGGTTTACTTTGATTTGGTTAAATATCATCAATGGAAAGAGGTTTATACTAATTTAGACATCATATAGATAATACGTTAAAACTATAATGCATTTATTATTATAAACAAACCAACAGTAATACAGCAGTAACCAAAAAGCCCACAACATATATATATATATATATATATATATATATATATATCAAATAATCAATTATATGTTCGTCATTGGGGAAAAACGTTCACCAAACGTTCTAGGAGACTAAAGGGCATAATTTGTGTAAATGTTTTGTTAAATTCCATCCATCCAACTATCATTGGACAAAATTTTGTCTATTTGTGTGTGGGGGGGGGAGGGGAAGGGTGTTATCTCACGTGTATTGTCATTACTGAGATTACGTGAAACATTCACATTTCAACGACATATCTCTCTACACGTTGATATCTCTCTGATAAACTACTTTCTGTATACAGGTAATGTCCGTACTAAGTACAGTTATCATATAAACGTAAATTAAGACAAGATAAAATGATAATGGCCATAGAAAGCGTTCGTGGCGAGTTCCATTCACCTGCGAGGATGTTGTTGTCAATCGGAGCTTTTGTCATATGTTGTCAACGCATCTTTTCTTTGTAAGACGACCCAGACCACCATCGTGTGTCTGTGATCTCTAAACCGACAACTTACCTTAAATAGCTTATTACACCGTCAAATAATAAGGTCGTTTTCATTAGTTTTCGGCCAGATTTCAGATCGTAGGCGGTTATGAGCCGATATTCGTTTATAATTTGATTCATGTTTATCTTGTCTACGAATGTGTCATCTTTATGGGAAGTTTACTTGATGTGTGACTGTAGCGAGATGTTCTCTTTTTTCCATTGTGTTGATCTGATAAGGTGGTGTAGGGTTTTACAAGATGAAGAACAGAAGGCCGGGGAGGGGGGGGGGTGAGTGTTGTTATAAACAGTCTGTATGTGTAGTGATAGCTAGAAAAGCGACAAGTATGAAGATATTCTTTATCTAATTGACAAGAAGATAACACTTTTATATCTGGTCAAAAACAGATAAAATATGATTGATATTATTTTTCAAGGCCAAATGTGTTTATTATTCAGTTAATAATCTCTATTCTACATATATTTAGCTTTGTCTGTTTAAATTAGCATGAGCGTAAGAATAAAATAAAAGAACCCCCAAGAAATTTTTATAATTTATACTTTTTCAATAAGTTTTTTTAACGTATGTCAAAATGTAAATGAAAATGTATCTATGAGTTTAGATTGGTAGACGTTAAAAACATGTAATTAAATATTATATTGATTTGTTTCTTTCGCCTTTCATGTTGTTTTTATGACCGAGAGGTTCGTACTATTCAGCGAGTTGTAAAGCGACATTTCCCAGCATTTATTTGACCATAAATCGTTTGAAGGCTTCGACATACGTAGCCCGAGTCATACAACCACCATTAATCACACCATTCGTGTAATATTTGAGTGTGCCTAATAATGGCTAAATCATTCCTTGATGTGTTTATTTGAATTTCGCACGCCAGCCATTGACGCTCGGTATATAGAGAAACCCCCACGAGAGCCCCCATTTTTGCCATTAAAGCGTCAACAGGAACACATTAAATATGAAGAGAAGATAAGATAACATTATCAAATTTTGCTATCTGTGGCTTGCGCCAGTAGTGACGACATACATTATAGAGCTCTTTGCTGTTAAACATAGAGACGAGTTCAGTGATGCTATAGTCTTCGATGTTGTGTTGTTATAGCCGTTGATGATGAGGCTATTTTCCATCATCTTGTGTCTGATCCAGGATCAATAGATAGATTACTCAAAGTTAGCCAGCTGACAGGGTAACGTTACCCGTATATTACCTGTATATTACCTGTATATGACTATATCATGGGATATGAGAAAAACCGAGCGTTGTCCGACAAATATATTTGTTAATAATAGTGACAACTTTATTATAAAAACAATGTCGTGACTTCCATACACGGTAAGTCCTCTTCTGATAGGAAGATAACTGTGTCTATATTTGTACCAGAATAAATCCTGGTTTGTACTATTAGCTAAATCGAATGACTTAAATATATCTCTTAAGAATGCTGCTTTATGCTGATTGTGCCTTCATTCATGAATGTCGTGATTGAAATTCCCAGGTGTGAGGCTGTGACCCGAATTAAATACTCACGTACTGCTTAATACGGCGTGCAAGATTGGACTAGAATTGGTAATCAGACATCAATAAGTGCCGCGTAATACTTCACAAGAAACAGTGCTACAAATATAGACGCGAATGCCGACGATATATTGCACAATACCGAAGTATTTATCGCATTCACTCGAAGTGTTTGTGATTCACCTATGTCTGGAGAACACACAGAACGGAAGATTGGTAAATATATTGATTAACGCTCAACAAATTTTATGAGAAAGTTACATACCGTATTAGACAATAAGTCTGGAAGTAGACTGAGCAAACAATCGGTCGTGAAACTTTCGTCTTAAAAAAACCCTTTATGAACGGCCAATAAATGGATAAGTGTCGCCCTTAGTTCAGTTGCTGGACGTTATTGGGCTATTTGTATTTGACCTTTTTATCGGCGACCTATTTACTGGCAGTGAAGAGACGCGTCATTGTTTGTCCTGGGGCGGGCTGGGGAAGGTTTCATTAGTTACGACACACGCCTGTAATGGCGTCCACAGAGTTACAATCCGAACGAGACTTCACTGTTCAGTGGGCAAGCTTCTTTGTCCACCATTGTGCACACCCGGTGTACTTTAAAACACTTGTCTGTGTTATATATCTTGTTAATACATCGCAGAGAGTCCAAGTGATATCTTCAGGTCACAAGCTCCTTGCTACTAGCTTAATACACGCGATATATTGATCATAGACTGGTCTAGTCAATGACCATTAGAGCACGATAAGCGTCCACTTATTATCAGGAATAGTGACAACATTCTTGACGTTCAGTTTTTGTTGTCTTCATAGATAATGTTGATGGTTCAGTGGACAATACCAGACAGTGATACCTTACACGTGTGTCATTGGTTCTGGGGATAAATCTTATGTCCTTTTGACCTATGATGCAACGAAGATATAGTCTATATAGACCACCTGAGTCATGACTGGTTAGGTATGTGATGTTAGGTATTTGGTGATTGAGATTTAATGGTGTGTGTGTGTGTGTGTGTGTGTGTGTATGTATATACACATGTGTTGGCAGTGTGTGTAAAACCCCTCGCACAGAGAATCACGAATTGTAAATACACGCTCCGGATGATTAATCAGGGGACTGATTCCAGAGTAGAGAGAATTCATGTTTAGATTGTGTGTTTGTGCGTACGTCCGTGCTTACAAGCACACATAGGTTTATGTCATGCTCTAGTTTTTAATCGACATTTATTAAATACAATATCTGACTAGATACCTAAGCGTAGTAGACATATTATAATATAATTATAGTATCAATCATGTTTAGAATCTGAGAAGAATACCCACGTGAATTCCACTCCTACAGCCCAGAACCTTGGTTTGATATTTAATGAACATAATTCATATATATATAAAGCTTGTTTGGTATGTGTATGATGATCAAGGTCAAAGATAGACACGAATTATTCATCTAAAATCTTTCTACTGGACGTGTCATTTATTAAATATTATCACACAAAAAGTAATACTTCTGGTACCAAAAAAGAAGCAGGGATTGTATTATTATTATTATTATTATTGCTGATGCTACTACTACTATTACTACTATTTATTACTGCTATTAATCGAACATGTGAGCAATTGGTTGCTCAGTTATAAAAATATAATAATAATAATTATTATTATTATTATTACTGCTACTACTATTAGTACTGGTATTAATCGGACACGTGACCAATGATTGTTCAGGATTACGATGAAAATATTTTAGAATCCTTTTTTTGGAAACTTTTTTTTTCCTTTATTGATATGTAATATAAACTAAGCTGTTAAACCATGACTTTAAAATTCCCGCTTCCACTCGTGCCATAATGCCTTCCCACATCCGTTCTTTTACAATAGTTGTAATGAAATATGTTTTGTGATTAGTGAGGAATACTCCAAACAACGAGAGGGTTGTAGAGCCACTTGTTTGATTGATACCAATGCTGCAAGTCAACATATACATAGTTTATGGCCACAGTAAGACATGTATCAACATACAGGATAATGTTGTCGTCAGCTTTCGAGTACACATACCAATAACTAGATAGTGACATATATCGATCTCTATTGTTATCATTCTATTGATTTCAGATTGAGATGTACGGGAAGGATAGAGGAAGCGAGCCTGTTATGTGCCAGATTGTTTGTTGTTGATGTTGTTGTTCAACACTTCACCGTCGACACCTCAAAGAGGTTTTCAATCATCTCTACGTCAGATAATTGATCTATAACATAATTACATTCTCAAGATGGCAGACATTACTCCTGGCGATTCAGGTGAATGCTCAGCCTACTGTCAACTTGTTTGGTGCTTCTTACGACAGGAAACTGATTCTGTTCCCCAGGACTGTAGATCACTTCCTGTTTTGACATGAACGCACTATCTACCCATACATTACGTCACTAGGGGCCGTTTCCGGAGTTGAACTTAATCCTTTATAATTCTTCAGCAGGAAGTGACGTAACTACCCATCCCCGATTATCGCCACCGAGGAATTAATCTACATCAGCAGACCGTCGCATTAGTTCCCGTTTTTGATTATGCATCAATCACGGACCAGCAAAAAAACGTCTGATGCGAGATGAGTTGACGCCGATCCAGACTGATCCAGAATGGAGCTGACAGCGCTGGATGGCGAGGGCAACACGGTTGTGTGTTTAGAAAGGAAATCCGTGCAGCCATTCAGGACTCAGGATGAATACCTTTATGCGATGAAGGTGGGTTGCGTTTTGGTGTTTGGATAGTTGCTACTTTAGCACGGAATGTGTGCCATTTGTTTTGCGGTTCAGATAGTTTGCTAAATGTAAATTAAGCTTCACACATCCTACTATGTGTGGGTCTTTGTGTATAATTACACTGAATGCGTCTTATGCTAAAAACTTGTTTAATAAAGTGTTTCCGTGAAAAACCACGAAGCTTATCGCTGTCATCATGTTCTTTTAACACCGATACAGGAGGATTTGGCCGAGTGGTTTAATACATTATACTCGACCAATGTGACGGTGGATGATTTTCTGGAATACCTAGAAACGGGTGTAGTACTCTGTCAACACGCCAACAGGGTAAATAAGTACATTATAGAGCAACCGAATAATGGACGACAGCCTCGACATTGGGACAAAGAGGCTCTTGAATTGGCCAAACAGGTTTGTCTATAAATATTAGCATATTTAGCATATTTATTATGAACTGCATATTTCACGTGATCATGGTCCCTTCCTGTTCTAAGAAAGTAAGAACGTTATGGCTTTATCGATGTTAGACATAGACGAGAAGACGTGACCATCCTGTATGACCTCAGGCAAACATTTAACACCCATCATCTATTGAATATTTATTAACGTTGTTCAACTCTCTTAACTTCAGTGAAAGAATACATCATCAGCAGGTAGCTAGGTGTATATATGGTCCGTGAATAGACCATAGAGAGACACTAATATTATTTACTTAGTAGTCTGCCTGGACACACGCGCGCTCGCACACACACACACACACACACACACACAGATGATGGCACTGATCCAGAGAAATAAGACCTAGTCAACCATAAAAATCTTAATGTCCACAGATCTACACATGCTTAAATCTATACATCCATAAATCTATAAGTTCATAAATCTATACATCCGTAAATCTAAAGATTCTCAGACTTATACATGGTTATTATATAATATTTCCAAACGTTACAGATGGAGTAATTAATAATATTAAACTTTCTCTACCAGTATCTGTTTATACACAGTTGAAAATAATAAAATTTTGAACAATAATTATTTATTTCCAGGTAATACAATATAAGAGTAATGTAAAGCCGGGATCATTCCAATGTCGCGATAACATATCAAACTACATCAACTGGTGTAGATGGACTCTGGGTATCCCGGACACTCTACTCTTTGAGAGTGATGACCTTGTTATGAGGAAGAATGAACGCAATGTGGTACTTTGTGTGTTGGAAGTGGCTAGAAGAGGTGCCAGGTAAGTCTGATCGGGTAGAGATTGTGTGGTTATAGGGATACATAGTTTATTATCTATTTAGTGCACATAAAGTTGTGTTTAGTTATAAATATAATACTATATTGATGTCTGGAAGACTTTGAGGTAACTAAGCTTATAATGATGAAGCGCAGTGGACTTGCGAGCTTTGGTTGTCTTCGTGTATAGCAAAGTCAGAATGTAATAACTGAATTTTTTTTTAGCTTGAATGAGTGTGTGGTGAGTGAGTGAGTGAGTGAGTGAGTGAGTGAGTGAGTGAGAGTGAGTGAGTGAGTGAGTGAGTGAGTGAGTGAGTGAGTGAGTGAGTGAGTGAGTGAGTGAGTGAGTGAGTGAGTGAGTGAAGATTAGCAACATGGACATATGAAGGTATGAAATAAGACTGAAGATAATAACCATATTAAGAAATTAAAAACTGATAAACAATTCTAAATAATTTTTATCTAAGTTATTGATGTACTAGAATGAACAATTGAAATGATACTCACTTTAGACGTATATTTAATAACGTTCCTCCTAATAATGGCACCCCCGCTTCATGATCCAGGTTTGGGATGCTGGCTCCTTGTTTAGTTCAACTGGAGCAGGAAATAGACGCCGAGATTGCCGGAGAAGAACCACCCCCGCGAGTAGAGATCCAGAGGCCAAGACGTACAATAGACATGATGTCGCTGGATGAAATGGTAAATTAATTATTACTATTTTGGCTACTAGTTTATATTATATTATTGCTTTATCATCATAATAATAATAGAAAATATATCATATTAATTATATGTCAGATATGGAAGTAATATTTAAAGTTGTCTGAACAATTAGACGTGTTCATAAGTGAGGAAATTATTGTCACCAAAATCATAAATACCATCGATATTTCTCGTAATAAACGAAAAATATCAACTCTAATAAACATATTTATCAAACTAGAAGACCCTAAGTATATATGTTAGCATAAGTCACATTTGGTTCAGCTTACAGTTTGGACAAAATTAAATTCCAAACTAATAAAGAAACTGAACCAACTAGGAAATAGGCGAATTTAATTATATATATATATATATATATATATATATATATATATGTATATATTATCATCAGAGCTCAATTAGTTGGTTCATTATGATATTATGCTGACTTCTGTCCCATATTCAGTACTCTTATACAATTTCACACTATAAGATCACCCACCACAAGTAAACAAATTCATACACAAGATATGTTGTTCAGACTTAACTGACGATATTTCATTATCTATCCTCGTTTGTAGTAAATAGTTCTGCCCTATCCTACGCGTTTATGACTCTTAATATGTTGCTTGTGTCAAACTGGTAACTTGTCTAGATAATTCATCTGCTTTACTATAAACCCGGATGTGGATATAATATCAAGAGTCTCACTAGTAACAAGACCTCATTATTATATAATACTGATAACAAGAGAACAGGATGTTTTGGGTTCTATTTTGGGCGGTTGATATGACAAAACTTCACCAAAACAATGCATTTAAATGTCATTATTTGATATGTCTATTCATCCAATCTGTGGCACCCATAACCACTCTCCGATGTCACTATAACAGTGCATTTCTCCGAATTGTTTAACTGAAATATTTATCTTTTCGTACATGCCCAAGACGTATCTAGTCGAATTTAATGCGTTCTTAATCAACTATTAAGTGAGAGGAAGCCATTTTTACTGACGTACCTAGTATGCTAAGCCTCAGGTTTTCGCGGAAACTGACGTCTTTCTTTCATTACAACCTTGAACTTGTCCAACCTCAAACACGATCTCGGTTTTGTTGTATCAGATAGACGTCATGTCGCCTAGGATACTTTATAACAGTTACTAGTAACGTGGGGTCCCAGTAATAAGACGGTAGCCAACAATTTTCAAGTTGTTTTGTTCAATTGGACAAACTCTGTGACAGCCAGGTGTCTGGCATCAAGCAGTGTAGGTATGATACACGTTGTTCGTGATGATTGTTTTGTAATAGAGACAAGACGTATGAGAAGGTGATATCTTCTTCCTATTTCTGTATGTTCATAAAGCGAAATATGCCAATTATATATATATATATTGGCAATAGTTGTTCAGTTATTATTATAGGCGGGTGGCGTTATCTGTTCTAAAATAAATCACAATTTAATAAATTCCACCATATTAATAACATCTCATTACTAATGCCATTAATTATGTCATTTCAATTCTAGCGAAGTACTTTGTTCTGCAAAAGTGTAAATCGATGTCATTTAAATAAAACCACACATCATGTAACTTTACTCTATATATACATTGTGTAGTATTTAGTTTTGCATTAATCACCACGTGACACTCTGAACTACTAAGGTGGAGTCAATGGTGAGGCCAAACTTGTATAATTTCTTTTTCTGACTAGCGTGTTTTAGTTTATATTTAATTAAGATAAATTACCATAGAACTTAAACAAACTTATGAAATGCCTACGACTTTATTACTTATTCAGTGTTTGATTTTCTTCTGATTCTCAAACAGTGATAATGCACGAAAAGGATAAACACCTATTTTCAGTATCATTAAATGCTTATGATTGCATAAAAATAATAAATTTTAGGAAAATTTATTATTTTATAATGTACTATATATCTACTACACGCACTTGAAGAAAATGATACCATAAATAATTTTTCACCGACTTGGCCTAATTATAATTATGTGGAAAAAAACGTTCACTTCCGTTTGTTGTGGTGGTTAGTGTAGCCTTAGAGAACAGAACATTCCAGGTATTTTGTGCTTGAAGCTGTCAGTTTTATATTTACAAGAGACGATATTAGTTGTAGCCCATTGACGTTGTCACGCGCAGTCCATTCATTTAATTAATTGCAGGTTTAAGTTGATATAAAAGGTGAATGAGAATGTTATGAAGTGTTGACTAAGCGCCTTTAACAGCAGATAATTAATCATACACACACACACACACACACATACACAGAGAGAGAGAGAGAGAGAGAGAGAGAGAGAGATTTAAACAAATTAAGAATTAATTATGTCCACGAGTTTCCTGCACACTCACGAGCTATTTAAGTGTGTGTGTGTGTGTGTGTGTGTCAATCATACTATATTAGACTGTTCTAGCTACTTAATGTGGATTTGCAGGTTAACATTAATTATCCAGATTAAACTAATACCTTAAAGTTTATTATCTCTTCATATTCCAGGTTCGCAAGATAGCCAAAGAATGTACATGTCCAGATCAGTTTCCCATCATCCGGGTCTCAGAGGGAAAATATAAAGTTGGCGAATCTTTGACTCTTATTTTCGTACGAGTATGTATAACAATCAGTGAATATCTAAGAGAGAGAGAGAGAGAGAGAGAGAGAGAGAATGAGCGAGTGGTCTATACAATTAAAAATGGTGTCTCAGAAACTGGCTGACTTCCAGAAACTGTAATATATATATAGTCACCCCATTTTTCATCATAATGGTACGACAAATACGACCTCGTTATCATAATGTTAACAAACAAATATTTTCCGTGGAATTAAGTTTTTAGTAGTTTTATATTTGTATAGTTGTTGTTCTCATTCAAATACTCTGATTATAATTTTTTTAAGGTTTGACTTTTTGCCGTGACGTGTTTCCACATTTCTTTATAATGTAAGATGTATATGACAATTTATGACATGTCATGATTTAAAATGATATATTCTCTCAGTTGAAAATGTCATAATATGCTTTTGAAGATTTGTTGAAAATGACATAGTTAAGTAAAGTTAAAATTTATTTTGCCAAGCAGAGATAAAAGTTGAACAAAAGTGCCTCGTACTGAATTTATCAGAGGTTAAATAAAGTAAATATCATATGATGTATATAAAATACTACCTCTAATCCCAGTAGTTTGTCTTTCCGTTTTGAAAGAAACTAATAAAAATAGTTAATCCTTAATAAATCTAGATAATGCATAATAAAATACGAAAACTGACGAACACTGCCCATCGTATGTTTGGAAAAGAATGACACTTGCGAAAATATATTGTTGCTAGATTTTGTTCGATATTTTTTATTCTTGTGATATTTGCGATTGGACACCTGTTACGTTAAGCCTATTCACTGTCCAATCTGGTGTGTTCATTGTTTTCGCATTTTCTATCGACACGGCTGGAAACTAAACACGGCGATCTGCGAGCAAGATAAATAACTAAGCCCCCCAAGTCAATAGCACCGTTCGTTGATGCGTGTGTGCTTACAGTTATAATCCAAGTAAACTGGTCAGTCCGTCCACGATATCAATCGGCCCGTCTCCTTTGTCGCTAAGGCCGCTTGTTAAGGCTACGCTGCGACAAAGCTAGTCCTATTTACCATTCCTTGGGTGGATTAAGTGTGACAAGATCGCCAGTGAAACTTAAACATCACCAATCGGCAGTACATTTGTCAACAGATAATGGTCAGCCAGCAAAAGCAGACGTAGGGCCAGATATTTGAATAATGCATATCATTTATTGACAGAAAGATTATGGTACGTCTCCACTTGGGCGCCTTTTATATGAGCTAATCTACGAAAGACACGCCATCTGCCAGACTAACTTCATGGCGCCTACAATTCAGTGATTGGCCGGCCACGGGAGAGGCCTGTTCTCGTATAATGTTTATTGTTACTGAACCTTACGGATATATACATATATACAGTAGGAGTAGGGCTAAATATTATGCTAATACTCGACATAACCTACTAGCAACTTGTTGACCTGGGGTTGATTTGAACGGAAACTTGGCATAAATTGTGTGAAGTATTCTCAAACATAAACGGATGGCGTTGTTTATTTGTGTATTCCGGAGAAGGACAATTAGTTTACACAAAAGGAAAACCGTAACCATTATCAATATGGTCATGGATTGACGTCTTCCACAATTCACATTATCTTGAAGTATGACAAAGTTTGGTGTCAATGGCTGAATAAGTTGTCTTTACTGGTACAGACAAGTAAATATACCGTCTCTCTCTGTGTGTGTGCGTGTGTGTGCGTGTGTGTGCGTGTGTGTGTGTGTGTGTGTGTGTGTTATCATAACACATAATACATTGTAAACATTAATTTTGTTATCACAGTTTTAGCTGCTACAGCTGACGTTCATCAGTTGTGTTTACGTACGATATATCATGATATTCGCAGGCGCCGGGATTTGGTGCCATAATACACCAGGTTTGTTTTATATGACATGTTTGTGTATTTTTGTTTGTTTGTTAGATCCTTCGTAATCATGTTATGGTGCGTATTGGTGGAGGATGGGATACTCTAGAAAACTATCTAAACAGACACGATCCATGTCGTTGTGACGCCAGCAAAGGTAAGGTTAACCAGATCAATTGTATTGGAGTAATAAAGTAATGTCTTCCTGACTTCTATCCAGAAATATTCTAGTAGCAGACGTATTATTCGTTATCAGTATCCCGGATGTATAAGGCGGCCATGTCTAATTTAGAGATAATGTTATGGTATTTCAGGTCAGCACAAGACAAAGCGATACGCACAAACTTCCGCCAAACGACGATCCAGTATGACGTCACCGTCACCGCAGACCTATCCCGACAGTACAAAGCCACGTAAACTTCCGGCGACGCCGAGTACAGGAATGGCACTCAACTGGTAAGTGACTATTTCAGATCCCGATCCACTTGATTCATGAAGATTATTAGAAAAATTGTATCCTATTTTCTCATTTCCCTTGATTTCCAGCTCTCGTTCTGGGCTCACAAGTTACTAATGCTCTCTGATTTTAAACAACTTGTGGATGTCTGTATAGCTGTTCTGCAATTTATCAAATATAGTCAGTTTGTAATAAATAGGCATTCTCGTTTTATATAAATGAAAAACTCATTGATGGAACTAGAAATGGACGTTATTTGTCGTTTTTATTGGCTAGTATGTACTGCAATATATTTTATGTATTTTGATATTTCGATAACAAGTTATAAATTACACAGTTGGAGACCTGGCATGTGAATGTGTGTAAGCTATGAAAAATCCTGATTTCGCATCCTAATATATAAATCAGTAATATTTAAAATATGTATTTTTGAACTAGGGGTCATACAGTTCTATTGTTACTCTGTTGAAATTATTGATCATGGTGATTTTGGGGGAATATGGCCGTGTGTAGGTACAGATTTCGATGAAGATTAGATTTTCACATAATGTCCATATTCTACGTCACGTGTAGTACGCTATGTTTGACAACAAATTTTCTCAGTCAGAAACATATTCTGTCATGTCCCCTAACAGTATCAACTATATCCAGATGGATGGTTACGTAAATAACGCGTTTGCTTCAATCATCATATGGTCACGTAACCATATGTTCGTGTTCCAAGTACACAATACGCCAGATGAGATGTTATTTATTCAGAATCAATAGAAGGTTATTTGAATTTCGTTTACTTCACAATGACCGAAGGACAACGAGACAGACGTAAAGTCTGTAGCGGAGCAAATAAAATAATACATTTAAAAAAGCCACCAACGGTTGGCATATAAGTTCACGTTAGTAATGTCGAAAGACAATTATTGGAAAAGCGTTGTCTTGACGGTCTCACAAGAATAGGTCAGAACAAGGCATATAACCTTCCAATAATCAATGTTATCGATTAGTGCTGTGTGTGTGGGTGCGCGCGTATGTGTATGTGTGTGTGAAGAGTTCATGCTAACACGCTCAGGTATTGACTAGATTAGATGATTGCTGGTTCTGGTACACTTGAACTCTGGTGCTAGTCTCGTTACTTGCTCGTGAAGAAAGCTAATTTATAGATTGTATATGAATGGTGTTTACGTGTAGATGGTTTACGTGTTTTATGGCTAACGATATATAACAGAGGATATAGAAACATTCAGGTAACGTTAATCCGACGTTATTATGATATAAAGCTGATTGGTAGTAGGGCGCTTTTAATTGCACCATAAAGCTGAGAGACATTATACAGCCTGTCATGGGTATGTTCACACACACGCACACACACACACTAAAATATCTAGACTCATACAAATAGTGGATATATTGGGATTCGACATGCCTGACAGGTGTTTGATAAATAGGTATCAAGAAAGTCTGAAGTAATTTTTGATCGGCTTTCTGGACACTTCTAATGTATGTCTACTTGCCGTCTGGTGGTCGGATCCTAGCCAGATATTGGCTTCTTATTGATAAAGTACTCGGTAACTTAATACCCAAACAATCTGTTAGTTTAACAATATCAGAATGTTAGTTATTATTAAAGGAATGTTGGGTATGCGTTTAGTGTTGGGGGTTGGTTTTGTGTGTGTGCGTGTGGTTTTAATGTTGATAGGACTAGTATAACATAGACTATATCTAGCTGTTTACTGGTGTTAGTATGCTGTTTTATTTACAGCGTTTCTGTTGACGGAAGTTCTCCTAGATCGGAATCGAAACGCCGAAACTCCTGTGTAACGTCACGTGACGTAGAACGCCTGCGTACCCCCGACAACAGACAGAGACCATCGTCGGCTAGGGGGAGCCACGGTCGACCTCAGAGTCCTTCTGCGGCTCGCAGAGTCCAGAATCAAAGAGTACAGGACTCGTCCGGACGTCCCTCAAATCAGTCAACTCCGAAATACATAAAACCGGAACCAGTCCGGCCTCAGCCGAGAAGACCCGCTTCTGCTGGACCGACGGCACCGCAGAATCTCCATACTCTTAGGAAATCGGAGTGGTCACGTGACCAGTCGGCCTCCTCTATATCCAACATACAGCCCAAATCGCTGAACAGGAATGCGAATGACGACAGAGGGCGCTCGGCGTCTCGCGACTCGTCAGTGAGGTCACGTCACGTTCGCTCGCATTCGGTCGGCGCTGAAGAGATGCGTAGAAACATGTCGAGAACTGGACTGGATCTGGCAGTGGCACATCAGCGGACGTGATCATGATATCCAGAGACAAATCTGGAAGACATATCGTTAATAAACCGGGCGCTCGGGTGGCGTCTAACGCCACCGTGCCAGTAACGAACGGAAACGGAACAGGAAACGGCGTCGGCAACACGGATCGACGTCCGAATTCGGCCCGGATGAAGATCTCTCCAGACAAACTACTTCCCAGCAAACCAAAGGCGATCATGAGATCTCAGAGCATGGAGGCAAAGTCACTTGAGGAACAAACTGATTCCATTCCCGGATCATGTACGAGCATCAACTCCGACGTGACGTCAGATAGGCCGACGTTTAAGCGGCAGAGTTCAATGACATCACTAGGATCAGCGGCAGAACTCAAAGATATACCGGCTCCGGTCGGAGATCACAAACTGAACAAAGAAATGGAAAAACTGTTTGAGGAATATCGTCGAGCCGAGAAAGGCTGGTTTCATTACGACGACGCTGATGAGGAAGTAAACATGTTGAGTGCTAGTGCCTCTAGCACGAAGTCCGCTCCGGAATGTTCCCCATCCAGAGATAGTAGATCCGCTGGTACACCGCGACGTACCACTCCAGCTAACAAGAGTGGCCGTCGAACACCGACCACCCAGAGTACGAGCCATGCCAGGATCAGACCAGTAACACCGACAACTCCACTCAGAGTTGTCGCCCGCGTGGGTGCCGCATCCAAGGACAGTTCGCCGTTTAAATCAAATCAATCACGCTCCATTACTCCAAACCCAACTCGCTCAAACGTAAACGCCACCTCGCGACGTGACAGCAATGTCGGTAACCCAGCTGTGAGGCGGTCGCGGACTCCGAATCCGACTGCGACAGCCGGGCAAATACACGTACCAGTTAGATGTCGTACGCCGCTGATAACAGCCCGATGTGAGGAGGTCAAACCTCGCACTGACACGGGATTGAGGAAACGACCGACAACACCATCGACCTCAAATACAACACCGGCCCAGAAGGCGCCAGCAGCTAGATCATCGAGCTTAAGTCGTGTTGCAATCAATAAGCAGCTCGGTACCAACACGCTTTCGGCCACCAAAAGACGATCCAGAAGCAAGGACGATATCCTGGACGACGATGGCGAAGGAAGAAGATCCAGATCGGATACGGCCAGAATGAGGGACGTCGTACGGAATGGCAACCGTTCTGCATCCAGAGACGCGGAAAGAGGGAGCGGCAAGACGACGGAGAATAACTTGATCCAGACTCTCCGGGAGCCACCTCGCTCTTTGCCAGCCACACCCGGGATGCTAAGCACAGGTACTCCCCCCGCTCCAGTAACAGTCGACATTCCAGCTGATGCCACCAGCCCTCTGGAGAGACCATCGACGCCATTTTCGGCCAAACCACGCAAAGATGACTGCAGCAAGCCCAAGACGCGCATACCACATCCTACCAGCGCCAGACCGAACCAGTCTCCGACCCCGGAAGCCGGCGCGCTGAAACGATTTGACTCTGGAGTTGATATCAACATATCGCCGACGGAGAACAACAGCGTCCATGGTGACGACGATCTCTGCCATCAGTGGCAACCTTCGGAAGCAATGACCTTGGCAGGTCAAACATTGGGTTATGCGACGGTAAATGAGGGTTCCGATGATTATTATTAATGAGAGATCTAGTTCCAGTTAGCAGTTATCGTGTAGCAAATCGTGACTTGGTTGCTCGTTTGAAGACATTTTAGCTTCCTCATCGACGTAGATGCCCGCTGTGATGCGACTTAATGGTGCTTTCCCGAACAATGCTATACGCAGCTCGTTGTGCTACTTCCGGCTGCACACATTCCTCCAGCTGATGGGCGTTTCGTCGTTCACTTCTAAGTATGACGTCATCGTCTATGGCGGATGTCCACTGTGATCATAGATCTGCAAACATTTCCTCGGACCAGTCTTGCCGTATTCATGTGTCAGTGTGTGTGTGTGTGTTTGTCCGTGTGTGTGTCTTATTGCTGGTGCCAAGCCGACTGCTGTCTTTCAATAAAGCGACCCCTAGCGGCCACGTTGTTGCGTTTAGTTAAAGTTATAAAATATGTCACTAAAAATGGACGTTTTCCAAGCTGCGCTTACGACACAGTTTAGTGTAGTTAGGTAAATAAATGAAGACGCATATGCTGTACATATTGCATAGAAATAATTATGTAATATTCAAGCAATTGTGTAATTTATGTTCGTATTAAGACACCGTAGTAAGAATGTTATGAACTTAGTTCAATAGACCCCATTACTGTTAGTTCTGGTTTATATCTGATTGTATGTTCACAGGTTATATGTTGATATTTGTATTGATAAGTATCAGCTATTGATTAGAAAATCGCTATCGATAGCTGATCTGATATAACAGACACAGCGAAGTGATTGAGCCTAGTTTCAGCGATTGTTACCAAGTCGGTGATAACGTATTTTAGAAGAAACCAGAGTTTGTCGTAGATCTTGATATGGCAGGTATAGAGGCCTATGATCCTCTGAGGAGAGTAACCGTCCAGGCAAGTCTGTGAACCAAAACAATTTGTCTAGTCATAAATGCATATATATATATATATATATATATATATATATATATATAATATATATATATATATATATATATATATATGATGATATAATAAATTAATCTTCTGAGATTAATTAGTACTGACACGTGAACGTAAGGAACGAGCCTCTTTTCAAACAAGTCCGGAAGTTTGTATTAGTTGTATTATCACTGTATGTTGTGCTTTTTTTCAGTTTTGCATCTTATTATTATTATTAAGTGAGAAGTGTTCACCTTTCGTAGTCACAACGTCGTTTCTTGATGACAAACTGTCAAATATTAGTGTGAAATGATTACCGCAGTCTTAAACACATAATCGTAATGTCAACGTCTTAAGTGTAAATTGAAGCGGCAATGTGACATGTTCCACGAAGTATTCATAGATTTAATTAATGCGTTACGATATCACACAAAGCTCGATTTTTTTTCAGTAATAACCTCTATCCATGGCACATCGTTTTGTTGTTTCAATAACAAAAAATTCTTGCATTTCACGCTGATGTTTCTCCGTACATTTTCTGTCAGCTCGACGTATGCTAAATTACACATAATTGTATGAATAAAATAAACGCACGTTCGTGAGTAATGGACATTCGTTTCCTTTCCTTCTCTTTATTTAATTTGCCCTCGATCAGTGATCATCAGTGTATGTGAGTTACATTCTTCCATTCATAAAGTACATATATGCAACACTCTTTTCACTCGGCAATATATGTGGCATCATCTTACATAATCCCTACTTAATTTAAAGATAATAATTATCATGTTCAGGGTTGACATTAACTTTTTGGGCCACTTGTCATGCAGGACAAGTCACACTTCACTTCTGTTTGTCTGAATTTGGTAGGCCAAAGGGGGAGTGCCTTCTAGAGGTAATGAAGCGATGTCAAAGATGAAAATCAGCTATGCCCACGCCGAGATTCGAACTCATGGGGTAGTGACCTGTGGTCTAACGTGCTTCCAATTAGACCATGAAGGCGATAAAGACAATAATTATGTGTTTCTCGTTTTATCGATCCACACTCTAGAACAATAAAAGTATATAATAATCAACAGTTCATAGTTCATCCAGTAATTAATAAATTATTGGTCATTTCCACAATCTGGCCAGGAATTTTCTTCTGTGACTGTTGAGGTGATAAGGGAAGTCCATTGTTGTTTAAATATAAAATAAAACACAAAATAGCAAACGCAGACAGTAATAATTCATACACAGATCAATGAAGAAATACAATTAAGTTACCCAAAACTCTATATAATTCCTTCAGCTAAGTATGAAAACAGTTAATATGATATATGAATTCCATATTTATGTTATAATATTAACATAAAATCGAAAAAACATAGTGATCAAATAAATAAAGCAGAAAGGGACAGATATCCATCATATAAATAAGACCATGTGCTTTTATTTACTGTAAACAAATACAACTGGCCAATTAGGAGCGTATTTGAGTCACATGACCATCATAATGCAAATGGCTGTTTACCAGCCAAGATCACCAGCTCACCAAAATCTCTCACATCCTTCAAACATAGTTCTGATATTCAGTAAATATTGATAAATATGACATCTGAAATGGTTACAACAGGAGATTTTAATATTATTTCAAATCTGGAAACTATCGGTTGATAAATATTTGTCGTTTATCATTACCCATTTTCTGCTGAAAATCGGTTCAAAATCCAGCCTACAACCGGGAACAGTGCTTTTTAGCGACCGTGGACGAGGTATCGGCGCGGGTGTTTTAAACTATGATACTTTTTCGACTTGACACGGCGGACAACCAAGCATGTGGTTTTACTTGTCCGATTACGTAGTTTAGTTGCCCCGGACAGGCGGACAACTGTTAATGTCGAGTTCTGATGTTTACGTGAGAAATACCCCAAATCTCATTTTACACTAATCCCACCCATACTTTTGCCCCATATATAAAAAGTGAAAGGCATCTATATGTTAATTTATAATGTTAATTCATGTACATAGTATGTGAAGAGAAAGAAACATACTACAGTCAAACTGTGAAGGTATAACAAACAAAACTACGCTATACACAATTTATAATTATGAGGGCAGCAATACCTAAGGGTTGGGAGGATTTGGAGATATAATGTGTGATGTGTCGCCCCTGACGGTCAAATAGCAACTGACTATATGATCAAGGCAGGTTCCCCCCCCAACACACACACACAGACACACACACACAGATTGTGTGTGTGTGTGTGAGTGTGTGTGTGTGGAAGTAAAATGGAATTAAAACCAAATCCTAGCTCACATAAGACAACATATGTCATACATAATACAAAGAGACAGTAATTAACAAAATAGCTTAAATTAAATAAGTCGGTGTCAAGAACGTCCAAAATATTTCTTGGATGCTCTTTTAACAGTTTTCACTCGTTTAAAGCGATTAATCAGAAACATATATTATAATAGTGCTTTGCCATAGTTTTCTGTCATTAAATTGTAAAGGCTTGAACTAAAGTCTTCCGTATTTGATCATTTATGTAATTACGAAGTCCTATATTCCTTATTTGATAATAGCAGGAATTTATATTTATCTTTTTTCTCTCTCACTCTAACGATGTTATATAATGTTAGGTCAACGAGTTCAATCTGATTATTTTCAATGTCATCATGTTGTTATTTATCCAAATACTTTTGTTTGCAATAAGGGTTTCGGCGATGATAAGGTGCGCATAGCATAGATATTGTTGGTTGTTCGAATAACAAATAGGTATTTTTTATCCTTTGATCAATATATTATGTAAAATACAATATTGCTGTGTAATAATTACGGGAGAGTGCGACGATTCTTGTGGTATGATGTTTGGAATTGGAAAGTCTATTGATTGTGTCAAAAGAAATGGAAGAATATCAAAATTGAAAACGTTAAGATAAAATAATAATAATAATAATGACAATTTAATCAAACATTCTTACTAGCAGAAACCACTAAATGACGCTGTACAGTGATGCAATAATAAGATGTATGTAAAAATGTAACGTATGTACAAACTTGAAGGGTCAATATTATTTATCGATGAGATTTTGGAACAGATTTAAACTTATCAAGAGAAGACACAAAGTTGGGACTGCTACAAAAGTGCCATGTCATTGATGGATTTACAAGTTCTTAATAAAATCTTGAAATAGATATACTGTCTAAGAGGTGGTCAAATTAGTTTTTGAAGAAATTGGGTATGTGATCATATTTTCAAGTGTTTGTCATTACGCGAGCTGCACCGTTACAATCATATTTTTCATTTAACAGAGAGTTATAATAATCTATACGAGCCTATAACAAAGATATACATCAGTATAAGACTATGATAAGGGCGGATCCTGTTTTATTACTGGAATTATTAAATGAATTGTGTCAGCACTCTAATGTGTTAAGCGGCGATATAGCCAGTTGTGTCCATTTGAACTAATATGATAATATTATCGATGTTGGAAGCTCCTGCCTTTTTACATTACATCTCTAGTGTTTGTAGACAGAATCTGGATGCATGGAGATGGAATAATAATTGGCTCTTAACGCCAGCTAATTATGATTCATTCCTCAAATTAATTGGGTACACATGGGTATGTTAGACCAGACCACAACGTATAATTTATAGCTACCCAACTTTGGCGGCACAGATGTCACTCATTTTCCAAGAATTTCAGAACTCCAGATTGACACACCGTATATAATCTATGATAGAATTGCTTTGTTCCAACCCACTAACTAATCGGATGCTCTGCATTACCGAATACTAGGCGAACTATTACAGACAAACTACTCCTAGTCCATCAGTCCCTTCCAGCAGAAGATAATACCAAGTATATATTAAGACGATCAACAATCACCCACAAGACCTACCCGCTCATCAAGAACTAACCATACCTTCCACAGCATACAATATACGAAGCTAAACATAAGAGGTCGTGTCCTACAGCGAAAGGCTGAGGTATCAATTCCCCTTAATATGACAAGACAAGACAATGGTCAATCAGCTTTTGTCAAATCACGGAGGTGTAGATTTTGATGGGAGGTGTAGATGTTGATGGGAGGTGTAGATGTTGATGGGAGGTGTAGATGTTGATGGGAGGTGTAGATGTTGATGGGAGGTGTAGATGTTGATGGGAGTTGTAGATGTTGATGGGAGGTGTAGATGTTGATGGGAGATGTAGATGTTGATGGGAGATGTAGATGTTGATGGGGGGTGTAGATGTTGATGGGAGGTGTAGATGTTGATGGGAGGTGTAGATGTTGATGGGAGGTGTAGATGTTGATGGGAGTTGTAGATGTTGATGGGAGGTGTAGATGTTGATGGGAGGTGTAGATGTTGATGGGAGATGTAGATATTGATGGGAGATGTAGATGTTGATGGGAGGTGTAGATGTTGATGGGAGGTGTAGATGTTGATGGGAGGTGTAGATGTTGATGGGAGATGTAGATGTCGATGGGAGGTATAGATGTTGATGGGAGGTGTAGATGTTGATGGGAAATGTAGATGTTGATGGGAGGTGTAGATGTTGATGGGAGGTGTAGATGTTGATGGGAGGGAATCATAATTATGGATTTTTACTTTGCCATTTTATCGTACACCATTGAAGACAAAGGCATACACCATTTCACTTTCACAGAATCTACAAAATGGCGCATTCTTACATATACTACGTGAAGTTGGTCGACTTGCGAATATAGAACAATCGTTTAGCATATGTACCACTCTAACAATACAAATGGCAGTTAAAACCAGCCATTATCGTGGCTATAATATCAACTTAGACGCTGTTTGAGTGAGTTAATCACATCTATAACAAGAATTACAGTTAGAGAACTATTAAATAAGCAAAACAGTAGCAATCTAGAACGATCTTCACTTTTATAAACCTACTCCACCCGCACTCCCCGAATATATGGTTACGCCTAATTTAGTTTGTAATGTGCGAAGGTGATTGACCTTGAGAACGTTTAATCATGACAATTCTTTTTTATAACATAAAAGTAAATATACTGCCGCTAAATATGCCGTTTGTTACGTTATACTTAAATACTTAGATACTTAAATAAAGATATAAATGATTACCTAGAAATAATTGTTTTTGTTCAATATCTACGTGGGAAAAGGTCGAGATATAATGAAACCTATTAATGGGAATTAAATGGATGATCAAAAAAGATTATGGCGCTTCAGATGTGATATTATTTTCATAAAATTCTAGCCAAAAACAATCTTCTTTGACCTTGGGTACAGTTTGTGGTAATTAGTAGCACGTACGCATATATATAGCAGACACAAGAAGGAGATAATTTATATATATTTGTGAAGCATTCAAAGTCTCCGCGGCTTGCAAAACTCTCCGTGAATTTCTCTGATTGCGGAGGCTAGTCCTTCCGTACACCAGCACGATACATCACAGGGAACAATATACGAAAAGAAGATGGTTTTTAAAAATAACATTGTTATGTCTAATTTCATTTGATAAACGCCAGCCATAAATTATCTTATACAGTCCTACCTGACAAAAACAATAAAGAACAATCTCTCGTGATGTGATGTCGCTATTTTTAATTTTCTTGCTAAAGACCACCAAAGAAGTTGTTTCAATTAGGACGGATACAGTGGCAAGTGTTACACGTTTACTGAAAGATAATTAGCGAGAGTTAAACACTCTTGATCTGTAATATTTGATATCCTGGTCTTCTGATGGGATGTGCGTCGATTAAAAGCCGAGAGGAAGGCGGTCTCTTTCAATGTGATGTCCCCTTTTTGTATGTCTATCTCTTAAAGTTGCTGTAGTACTCGTCTCCTCTGAACCAGGTTGACAGCGGAATAACTGATCTAACACATTAATGGCACATTAGGTCACCCACTTCGATAAATCTTTTTTTTAGCTCGATGCTATAAAATAATGTTATTAATTATTTTAGGTAGATAGTTCTTATACTAATATGAAGTGTGACATTCGCATATGCAGAAAGATGTATGCGCATGCATGCATGCACACACAAACACACACGCATACATACATACATACATACATACATACACGCACACACACACACACACACACACATACACACACATATACACACACATATATATATATATATATATATATATTCACTTACTATGTTCTGTTTTATAGACAATCATAAATATTGATGCCAATAAATGACATTCTCTTTTATGAGATAAATATAAAAAATTATGTTTGTTCTCACTCACTCACTCACTCACTCACTCACTCACTCACTCACTCACTCACTCACTTCACCACTCACTCACTCACTCACTCACTCACTCACTCACTCACTCACTCACTCACTCAGTCAGTCAGTCAGTCAGTCAGTCACTCACTCACTCACTCACCCACTCAATCATTCACTAATTTACTCACTATGATTCCTTTGAACCCTGAATTTCGTGTATTATTGTACCTTTTAAAAGTTTAAATCTCACTTCGTCTATCTTAAGATTTTACTTTCTCAAATTCCTATTACTATCATAGAGTCTTATACATATTTAAGTTTGATAACCTTAAAATCATTATGCGCCTTGTACGAACACCCCACTTCCCCCGGGATTGATGTGTAATTGTTTCTAGTACATATTCCATAACCATATTAATGGATGACACTGATCCGTGATTGGACGATGACGGATTATCCTGGATTATAGAACTGAAGCTAGTAGATAGAGGCACTATTCTCCTCGGGTAATTGACGAACATTCTAGATTGTACATGGACTAAAATATCACGGAATACAAACATAAAGATGACGTCACTGGCTTAGCTATATGCACAATGTCGATTATAATGTTCACAAATCGATTTCGAAACTTCCCGATTAACACAAGTAACTCACTTTGCTTGTTGACTCACTCTGCTTGTTGACTCACCCTGTTTGTTGACTCACTCTGCTTGTTGAAAGCCTGAGTTGTATGTGTTTGTTTTTTTTTGGTTGTTATTTATTGGAAAAACGTCAGATTTTAACATGAGTTTGGTGACTAGAGTACAACAAAAAGACAGAACTCCCTGTGATTTGATGAAGATACATGTTTTCTATAGGATAACACTGATGATAGTAGGAGAGTTTTTTCAAGTAGTTGTGCATATATTACATAACATTATCATATATGTTCTGTGACTAACACCAGTTAGTAATGTAGACACCGTTATCCGTGATTCCTGACAACGATTAAACCTTAATAATAGTAAATAAAGGATTTGCCACTTTGTATGTACAACTTTTATTACACCTTGATTTAATAGATATTTTAATGTTGGCATTATTCTCAGTGTAGTTGATGGGACAAAATTTCAAATTTTTAAAGGTTCCAGGACTTGTTTTCTTGTGTTGTTATATTTTTGACATTTTAAATATTGTCAGCCATATGCAAAAATCATCCAATCAACTATCAACTGTCCCCTTCGTTTAAAATGATTGGACAAACTTATTGTAGATCTACTAAAAGCTTTCGATATTTAATTGATGGAAACGTGCCGCCAAATTCAAAATTAAGCATTGCCATAATTAGACCAGAATTTTCATAATATTTTAATAGACAATATTTGTTTCCTCCTTCTGATTACAAATAGTTTGTAATGTGGGTCGGGAAAGCTCCGAGAAACCCCAAAACAGAATCCATTATGGGAGACTTTACTCGTCTGAACTGGAATTATCTGTTTGGGTCTCGAGGCTGAAACTACTGTTAATCTTCTTCCTTGAAAAGGGTTGGACAACTCTCGTATGAGTGAATGGTTGGATGGCTAGAGTTTGTATATATTTGTATTACGTTCATCCCAATGTGCCATATTTGAATGACTAGAAGAAGAACCACTATGGCTTAGAGCTTATCAATATAATATATATCAGAGCAGATCGAATATAAGAAAGTTCACTTAAGAAAAAGAAAACATTTTTCTCTACACAGTAATATTATGATGGCAAAAGAGAGTATTGCGCTACAAATCTCCGTGTTGGGAATTCGAATCTGACGCATACCTGTGTTTATTGGATGTTTCCCTGTGGGTGACTCTTCAGCGATATGTCACAGGTGTAACCCACATCGAGGCTAAACAAACCAAGTACTGACTTACTATGAGAAATGTGTAATCCGTAACCAAATGTTACGATATAAATGTAGATGTTGCTGTTTTACGGCCACCTTTGTACACTAGTTAGGCTAAATGGGCCGAACGACCTCCAACGGTAATGAAGCGAAGTGAAAGAAGAAACACCCCTCTCACATACCGGGGCCGGGTTTCAACCCATGTGCTATAGATGTGTGGCCAACCGCCCTACCTGGAGGCGCCTGAAATGTTACGATGTATATTTCCTGTAATTTGTACGCATCTCACAGATACATGCCATTTGCTCACCCGCTGCTTAGTTGATATGTTAAGCACATTTTAATATATTAAAATCATATTTCAAGTTTCAACATATTAACCAAGTTTTATTCCCTAATCAGTTTTTACATGTTATAACATATCCCTTTGCTGCTGGTAACAGACGGCATGTTATATGACATCATGTAGTGAGTGATATGGAAAGCAGACGTCTCGAAACCCATGGCTATCCTTGTCTCATCAGTTTGTCTGACCATTTCAAATTATTTTAGTAACATTTGAAAATTATATTATTACTCGCTGTCCTATACTATGTGAGAAATAAGTCCCATTGATGTATATTTGATGTACATTATTTTTATCTTTTAAACAATTAACAACAAACTGGACGTGGCTATTTATTGGTCTTTAAATAGCTTCAGTTTTATTGCCAGTTAACACCGAGGGGCTACTACGTGTTGCTACTTGTAACACCTGGATACTACAAGGTGTTTGAGGAGAATAGTTATTGCTAATTAGATGGAACGATGTTTACAACCGTTACATCTGTTAGAAAACGTTCCTGATTACAATGTAGATGTTATAACGTTTGTTACAGCTACAGGTTAGCTTTCCTCAACAACTTCAACAGTTTAGAATCAAGTCCATCTCTCTTTCTCTTCAGAAGAATATTTAGGATGCTCATTTTCTTTTTGATAAGGTCTTTATAATCAGTATTAGCATTGTTCTTATGGATGCCGACACTGTCTTCTGCCAACAGGTAATTGTCCTTCACCGTACCATCATCACCTGGCATACCGTCACTTGTCGTATCATCACTTGGCATGTCACCATCTGGCATACCACCACTTGCCATACCATCACCCGGTAAACGACTGCCTGCCATGCCATCACTTGGCACAAGAGCATCTGTTATATTATTACTTGCTGTACCATTTCCGGTCATACCACCAACATTTCCACCCATTATCTTCACCAACATGACCATCATGCCACTACCATTTGCCGTTTTGTTCTTTCCACCACCTCGAACGATCATACCACCACTACCACCCATCATACCACCACCCATCATACCACCATCACCCATCATACGACCTTCATTCATTTGACTTCTGTTTATCATATTATTTTCAAACATTCTCCTGTTATCACCTAATATAGCAGCCATCAGACGTAACATCATCTTTCTGATATTCATGAAAAAACCTTCAGATGTCATATTTCCCTTAGATATTGTCATATTGTTTTCATCTAATATAACACCCCCATCTGTTATATTGTCTATACTCATCACACTTCTTCCAGCTATCATGTCGCCTTTACTAATCATACCACCTCCACTCATCATACCACCTCCACTCATCATACCACCTCCACTCATCATACCACCTCCACTCATCATATCATATAAACGCGTAATGTTGGCTCTACTTTTCCTGCCACCTCCACTCACCATACCCCCTCCACCCATCATACCACCTCTACTCAGCATACCACCTCCACTCATCATACCACCTCCACTCATCATACCACCTCTCTCAATCATACCGCCTCCACGCATCATATCATATAGACGCTTAATTTTGCCTCTACCGGTTCTACCACCTCCACCCATCATACCACCTCCTCCCATCATACCACCTCCACCCATCATACCACCTCCACCCATCATACCACCTTGACCTGTACTATTTTCTTCAGTCATAGTGTCATGATGCGTTTTCTCCCTGTCTATAATCATGCCATGATTTGATGCGGGATTTCTATAACTATTATTATTATTATTATTACCACCAATAATCTCGTCGGAGACTTTAATGCTGTCTTCATTAGCCATTTTACGATCATTCATAAACCATCTGTTATGTTTGTTGCCATCATTTAGTTGTTCGTTGTTATCATCCTTTCCAGTTGCTGTTTTGATCAAATAATCATCTCTGCCCTCATCTGCAGTAATCATGAAGTTGTTGGCTTCGTTCTTATGACGAGGAGCAGCAACACTGGTAGCCACTAGACTTAGGCATAGGATCAGCAATACTATCTGGTTCGTCATATTCCTAAATAAGTGACAATCAGATGAAATATGATACATTACAAATAATAATTAAACCCTATTCGTGATATTCATTTTTTTTTCAACAGACGACACAAATAGTTTACCCATAATAAATAAAGTCGCACTGCGGTGTATAATTAAATACAATTAAAATTAATAAACGAAGGAATAAATAAAAAAGATGTCCTGAACACGTGGGCCATAGTATGTAAGGTGATGATTGGTGCTTTATGGCCACTTTTGTGCACATGGTAGGCAATGAAGCGAAGTCAAAGATGAAACAACCTTCAGATATGCCCACGCCGAGATTCGAACACGGGTGGTAGTGATCTGTGATCCAGCGAGCTACCACCAGACCACAAAGACGCCTCATAGTATGTAAGGAACAATTAACTGCTGGATAACGGGATTAAAATAATAATTGATAAACTACTTATTTTAGGACAAAATATTAGGTCGCTCATTCAGAGACAAATATTAAATGGCCGATGAAATGAAGATAGTTGTTCAATGTAAACGTATGCAGCAGGTACATATGAAGACATAAACAAATTGACGTCTTTCATCCAAGTATAAAAACAACAACATTTGCATTTGGTTTTGTTTAAATTGTTTTATATATAGTAGACGTAGATAAAACTAACTATTCCACGAATACGCCACCTGGTATCAGATAAAAATATAAAAATTACTCAACATAGCAAACTAGTTGAAAACCAAAATTGACATTTTCTAATAGGTAGATCAGCCTTAAGCAACAACACACACAAAACTATTATCCAATATGTATCCAGATCTCTTTACTGGAGTCTAATAGGGAGTCAAATTAATGACGGGTTAGGTTTTTATTGGTTTAACAACAACGTATTTCAGTGAAGAAATGATTAATAATTGATTTTTGTGTTGATTGAAGTTGATAAAACTTCAGCTTGGATAATTAGGCTTTAAATTTCTAATAGTTTTTTTTTTCTCTTTTTAAAAGAAAACGCTTACTGCAAGCTTTTAAATATACTCTCAGTAAAATACGCCATAGCAGTGATACGATGCTGCGAAAAGTAGAGCGGGATGTAGTTTAAGAATGTAGCAAAGAAATAATCACCTCTATATATTTCGATGTATAAACAACCAGCTTATGGATATCAAGAAATATAGCGACAGCTTTCATGATTATTATTTTCTCAATTTTTAGTAGTATAGAAAATTTTGTTAAGTACAATATTTCCATACACAATACATAAAATATAGATCACAGTATCAGTCAGTGTATGGCGTACAAAAGCCAATCTTCATCCTGGTAACGTTTTGCTAAGTAATAACAGCACCCCCCCCCCACGCGCGCACGCACACACAATCATGTGGTATATACGATGAGTTGATATGTAGTTGTCCCTACGAATGTCTGCTTGTTGTGCTCCATAGACTGATGACTCATTAAGTCGTAATAATCATGTATATTTACTTCAGCATTAAAAGTAGTGAACAGTAATTATCAACAATGTAATGGTTGTTAAATAGTACTCAATATTATAAGGAAAATATTACGGAATTGTTGGTTATGATTTCAAAATTTATGCACTCACAGTGACGCATTACATTAAATGAGATGTTAATAGGACCGTTTTGTTATTTGTGAACTATCAATTTATGTTTCGTTTTAAGATTCTATCTCACAATTTTGGTTCCTGTATTACCTCATAATATAATAAATAAGAACACACTAAAGGTCAAAGTAATGTAAGGATATCAGCTTAGACTGTAGTTAGGAGAAGTGGCCTGTGTTTGTTTATCTAAAATTTGCTAAGCACATACATGTCCCTTTATGAGTTTGGTGTTTACAATACTATTACTACTACTACTACTACTACTACTACTACTACTACAACTACCACCACTACCACTATTACTACTACTACTACTACTAATGATGATGATGATGATGATGATGATGATAATAATAACAATAATTCTAATACTATTACTACTACTACTACTACCACCACCACTACCACTATTACTACTACTACTACTACTACTACTAAATGATGATGATGCTGATGATGATGATGATGATGATGCTGATGATGATGATGATGATGATGATGATGCTGCTGCTGCTGCTGCTGCTGATGATGATAATAATAACAATAATTATAATACTACTACTACTACTACTACCACCAATAATAATAATAATAATAATGATGATGATGATAATAATAATAACATTAATGATGATGATGATGATGATGATGATGATGATGATGATGATGGTGATGATGATGATGATGATGAAAAGAATAATATTAATAATAATGCAATTTAATAACTAACTGATCTGGTGTAAAATAATTAGGCAAATAATTAACTTCTCTCTGTTCCTTGTATTGCGTCATATGTTGGCTACTATAGACTTGTTTTATAAAGTCTAATTCAGCAGCTGTACGTTGCTAGGCAACTGATAACCTCAAGAAGGCCAGCACCATGATTGTATGGATCCATCGCAAAATAATAATATATGTATACCGTATATTACCAATTATTCTCTTTAAACATAACCGATCAGGGGCTGTAGACATTTTGAAATCGATGTATTATAATCAGTTTAATAATAACCCCAAACTTACTTTATGATTAATAACAAACAAAACTTACCTCAGAAATCGGAAATAGAAATAAATCCAGTATCAGTTAGTTTATCCTACACCTGTAGGTGGTGATATAAAGCTATCCGAGTGAGGTGTAAGACTGATACACTCGCCCTTTGTGATAATTGATTTACGCTGACTCAATAATCAAATCTCGAATGATCAAAAACCTATAATCGATGTAAGGCTGTAGGTTAACTGAGGTCCTATAAATTGAAATGAAATGATTTAAATAGTTATAAAAATATCTAAAAACATATCGTAAATAACTAACGTAAAATTTCCATTAATAATAATAATAATATATATATATATATATATATATATATATATATATATATATTATAATAATAATAAATATTACTGTTCTTTCCGTTGATGAAGTCCAGAGAAACAATACTACGTTATCTGTGACTGACTCAAATAGTTTTACCTAAGAACAATCTATACTTACACGACTCCAGTTTTAGAAAAATAATCTTCAAACTTCGTATAGATTAAGTGACAGCTGGAATGTGACTAAACGTTATTTACTAAATGAAAGATGACATCTGTGATAATCAATGACATTGCGGTATAAGACATCCTACACTGAGGGCGGGATAAGTAGGATTCAGAATTTTTAAAAGAATTATTGTTCCGGAGAAAAGCAAAGTCCATCATTACTTGGTACAGTTCAAACCGTGTGTGTGTGTGTGTGTGTGTGTGTGTGTGTGTGTGAGTGCGCACGCGTGTGTATAATACAAATGGTATTATGATTTTCTGCTTTATTCCCACCAAAATACAATATTTCTAGTAAATATTAAACAAAACATCACAATAAACTGCTGGTCGCATTCTCGATGTTGTTGCCGACAAAATCACGTAATTTAGCACTAAATTGTTTTCGCAGATGGTTTAGTTTGACATCATCAGCGCGATTATAAACTTCTTCCGGATCTGCTTCGTGATCATACAGTTCTACTCCACAGACGCTGTCCCACATTATTTTATAGTTAAGAAACTTACCAGTTTGTTTCACCTTTTTTAACGGTAGCCATTCGGTATATCTGTACTTGTTGGTCCTCAGTGAGTAACCCATTGAGGCACTCCTCGGCATTTGAGAAAAGGCAGCATCTTTAAGCTGTCTGTTTGGATAGTCTATTAGCGGGAGGAAGCTCGCTCCTTCCGTGCATACTGGGACATATCTGGATACTTTAGGACACGTCGGAATTGGATCCAGCCCTGCTGCCTCGACTATTGTCGGGAAGATGTCGACGAATTCGACGAGCGACTCGGACACAATTCCTCGGTCAGTTTGACCAGGAATGTGAATCATTAACGGAGCGTGTGTACCTTGCTCGAAGTTGGTGTGTTTTCCCCAATGACCATTCTCGGCCAAATGGAAGCCGTGGTCGCCAAGGAAGCTGATTATAGTGTTATCCGCTAGTCGTAAATCGTCCACCTCCTTCAGGATCTTGCCGACTAACGAATCGATGTACGACACACAAGCAAAGTACGCTCTCCGCAACACTTTTGTAAAATTATCTGGATAGGTGACGTTCGGTGAGCTAGACAGCTTCAAATGCCGCACGTCATTAAACAATGGAAATTCGTGGAATAAGGTGTATCCACATTGCGGCATCTTCCACGGAAGGTATTTATTGGCAGGAATTTCTATATCACTCAGAGGATATAGGTCTAAGAATTCATCGGGGAACACCCACGGAAGGTGAGGTTTATGAAATCCTACCGCCACGAAGAAGTTTCGTTTTCCGGTTTGAGCATCCTCGGAGAAATTTCTCAAATATCCGATTGCTTGTTCCAAAATCTCTTCGTCTGGAAGAGGCGCATCGATCCTCTCTGATTTGCTGACCGCCTTCCACGTATCCTCGACCCCATTCAAATTCCAGAAGCCGGCATGTTTAGGTCTCTTGTATTTGATGCTCCACGACGGTATATCAAAATGGTGAGCCGATGATCCACCATGGAACGTCTTACCAGTGCCTACTGTGACATAGCCATTGTTTTTGAAGTATTGTGGTAAAGTAGTAAAGTTGCCTCCACTTTCTCTCCAATAAGTCACCAAATCCCATACCTTCAGTAACAAAATAAGAAAGAAGTATCTAGTCAATCAACGAACAGAGAGTCTAGATGATCTAACAATAAATTTTTATACCATATTTCTAGGTTTATATTGTTAATGTAGTAACAGTATTAGGTATACTCAGTGCCATATTAACGATTTCGAGATATAGTTATCAGTTTCACTGAACAAATGAGGTGTAAAATATTAGTCTATGAAATAATAATAACAATAATCACAACATTGTTCGATTACTATTCACCAAGATTACTTATATAAAACTAGAATACGTTTTTTTTTCTTGCACCTCGATTATGACAATTAGAGTCATAACGTGTCCATATACAGCGAGATTCAGTATATCTTACCCGGTTCACAACATTTGGACACGTGTTCCACGTTAAACTGGTTTATTCCTTATTCGTGATCATAACAGGATCACTGAACATGACCAAATTAAACCACAAATTTATAGCCGTCTGGATCGGTCACTTCGTATGGAAATATTTATCTGTCTCAGTATTATAACGTGCGACGAGTTATTTGTATATCGCTGGACTTTGAGTTTCAAATCATGATGATGATGATGATGAAGTCACCGATTATGATAATGTTGATGTTTGGTATATAGTAAACAAAAGATCACTGGGGGGGGGGGACGAGGTTAATTGTTTCAGTGTTCTCTAAGCACTTACTTAGGGTCCATCGGAATTGTTTCCGTCACATATCTGTCACGCACGCACGCACAGTCACACATTAGATTGCAACTCTGAAACGATATGTGGTTTAATCATGTAGCCTACCTTTGTAGTATCAGGTCTTCTTCCAGTTAGGAAGGACGTCCTACTTGGGCCACAAAGACTAAACTGTACATAAGCGTTAGTCAACAACAGACTCCGTCTAGCTAAAGCGTCCAGATGTGGTGTAGATATCCGGAATTTACTAAAAGGGTTCGGAGCGTGTATACCCCGGTAACATCCTAGTTCTGGTCGAAGGTCGTCGGATATCAAAAACAATACATTCATACGTTTGTTGTTATTATTGTCTTTCATGTCTGTTTTGATGCTCATCCTATCTGTTTCTCTATTTGTATCTTTTACTACCTGTTCATCTTTATCGGACATCGTTGCTCCTTTGAAGGAAGGCATTATCTCGATGTCTATTTCAGAGTGCAGATAAACATAACTTATTACAGACACCGTAACAAGTATCGATAATATGGTGTAATATACCTGCATTACCTCCATTTATTATATGTTTTGCTTCAGTTAATCAAAAGCTTTGGTTCTTTTAAACTTTGTACGAAGCTGTTGAGTTTCAGCGCTCATTAATTGTAACGCGTCCAAAATAATCAACCATATATATAGTATTGTCCACTCATAGAAATATATATAGATCGTTATCGATTTTACGCTCTTTTTAAATCGATAAACGGTGTCCTGTATAAGTCACACACATGTTGAATATTGATTACGTTTACCTACTATAAATCATTATTATAAAAAAAAATATTAAAATAAAAGTCACTTATAGTTGACCCTTCAATGGATTATAGAATAGTTATTTTATTCTCATGTCGGAAAACACCATTTCATAATTCATAACAAGACAATTTTGTAAACTTTACCAGAAAATAAAATGCAGAAAAATACCAATCACCTTTTTTCTTGGGTGCGCTTATTCAAAGAGGAACTATATTCAAATGGACAATAATGGCGACTGCCGTGAAGAATATAGTGGATAATAAAGAAAACGAGCGATCTGACGATGAATCCAAGCAGCAACAACCAAAGAAACCAACATGTGTTATAGTATTAGGCATGGCTGGTTCTGGAAAGACAACATTTATACAGGTAATATAGGGAAGTGGTGAAATAAGCTATAATAACTTGAATTATCGCCCAAAATATGGCGTGTAACGGTAATACCTTCACAACTCAATTATTAATAGCTGTATTATTGCGGTTTAGATTTAAAAGTGATCACAGACTAGGTTAGTTTCGTATTTTCATAGGGAAACCAGCATATTTAGAAAGAGTGGAATATTGGCAACAATATGGCTAGCTTCGTTTGTTAATATGTATTGCCAAGGCTGTGCGTAAAGAGGGTAAACGGACCCCCTATCACGGACCATTTGTCAGAAAATCGTTTGCACTTCATTTCTGGACCGTTTTTGGCATAACGTCATTTAACAATTATATCCCCGATTTCAAAACAAATTAGATTACGGGATAGAGCTATATGCATTCTGTTTAAGTGTTTAATTTATAGTTATTACATGAAATATTTAAGGCAACCACAAGCAAAACAAAAACGACTTTCATTTCATGCGTCATTTTCCTTACGCCCATTTAAAAGCACTTGTCAAATAATATTTACGACTTAATGACGCCCCTACCAAAGGCAAAAGTGAGACATTGGCCAGCTCTGAAGACATAAAACTTAGCTTTCATAATTATCATTTTATGTTTACATAAATTTTATTCATCTGGCACAACTAATCCAGATTTTGTCAGGTAATTCCACAGGTAAGTAGAGTCTATACATATGACTAATTAATCAGGTAAATAATAATAATAGTATTTTATATAGTGCCTTATTAAACCTTAATTGCTCTAACTTCTACGGTGCTTTACATTTAAAACATATTCTGAGCTCAAATACAATTCATACTTAATAAACTGATTTAAAATTATAAATATGCCAATTTAAATAAATGGGTTTAAGAACCTTATAAAACATGTCTTTATTTGCTGCTAGTATATGTAATTATGATGAGCAGGGATGCAATGTAATTAAAATCACTTCAAGCATGATGACAGCAATTGTGTTGAAATGGGCATTTTGTGTATAAAACCATAGTCCATAGTGTGCACAGGAAACACAACAGCTAAACTTGCTAGGATTATCAAGTTTGGAAATTCAGCAGACTTCTTGTGTGCCATGTAACACAGATTCTTAACAGTCTTAATTTATGAAAGTAAGTTTTAGCCTCCACCCAGGGCCTGAAAAATCGGATGCCAGGGATAAGTATATTTTCATACTGGGCTAGAGCTGATGACAGATCATTTGCCTGTTCGGCAAGTGCCTTTTTGAGATGAAAATTTGCAAAATATGTGTATGCACTCATGCCCGATGAGGCCAGTCTTAAAAATAATCTGGCGGTTTCTTAGTAGAAATCCCTTGGGACTATTCAGTTCCAATAGATTTGTGCGAAGCAAAATCACGAAGAGAAGTCAAGGCAGGTAATTGATTATTAGCAGCGCATCTTCAAATAATGATATTAATAATAATAATAATGTATATTTAATAAAGCGCCCTTACTAGCAGGAGCCATTCAAAGGCGCTGTACAAATAATATTTTCAATATTTCAATAGATACAATACGTAAACCAATTGCCGGAGGAAGGAGCTTACAAAAATAATCTACAAATTAAATTACGTTTAGCAGCAGTGTATTTGTGTTATTACTGCTTTCTTATCATATTCTCTATGTACACCTCCTTTGCTTCCTTTTTCTTGTTCCTTTCTTCAAAAGAAACTTATTTCTGATGATCCTCTGCACTATCATGTCAGATGTTAAGTCATTGCTGCTGTCAATGCGGTGAAATATTCCAATTTCTTTTGGTATTTCATATGGATCACTACCATCAACATCTGGTAGTATGGGGGTCATACCATGGCACACTGCATCAATTTTAAAATCGTTTATCATTTGCATGGTCACTGTGTATGGCGCACCAATGATCACCTCCGATACATACTTATTGGTTAGAACACTGAGTACCCTTTCATGAAGGTTCATGATTGGGTAGTTGGAGCCCTTGTATCTATTTACCACAGGATCTGAGTGGATTCCTACAATAAGGTAGTCACCATACTGAGAGGCCTTCTCAAGGAAATCCAAATGTCCGACATGGAAAAGATCAAAGGCACCAGCAACATAGACTATCTTATCATTAGGCTTTGGTTCATGACCTTGGAAAACTGTGCAATACGTTTTGTGGTTGGCACAAACTGTTTAGTTCCTGTGTATGGCCCTTTTCAGTCCAACTTCCTTCAGGTCATTTTTGTTTGGCCCTTTTGTTTCATCACGTTCATGATGAGATTTAGTCACCAACAACATCCTGCCTACTAAGTCTGTAGTAGATATTCCTACAGTCCTTTTGCACTCTTTATATCTTTCTGCTGCCTTCACTAGATGATAGGGGTCGGTACCATCACTTGTAGTCGTTATATCATCTCCATGTACACAGAAGTCACAGTTATAGGTGTCGAGTGTTTCCAGTGTCGTTACATATGGCGCATTCTCTACAACTTCATCAACCCATTTGATAGCTCTGACCATCTTGTAACGTTCTTCTTGACTAAACACCGGGGGCCCTTTGTGTTTCATAATTTCCTCAAGAAAGTACTTAAACCTAAA
>JAODUP010002418.1:0-11046 GCA_025642065.1 Paralvinella palmiformis
TATGTTTTATATTTATGAAAATATAAAAGGTATTATGCTGCGGTTGAAAAGTTCCGTTTTCTTCGTGGAGACCATATTTCCCGGTCCTGCATTCAAGAAAAGTTGATCTAGAGCTGTATAATCCATGTACTATTTGCGTCTTTGGAGGCACGCCGTTTAGATGTCTGGCCTGGTTATCCAGCATTTAAATGACTGTAGCAGGCACAGTACGCTCTTAAAGCATTATAAGTACTCCTGACTCAGGAATAGAAACACTGCATCGCATCTCGAGCGGTGGCATTGGACACAGTTCGCGCGGTTGGTGTTTTTTACATAACAAGTTTACTTGTGTATATAATTCACCTTGGTTGTATGTGGGAATAGATTTATCTTTCCTAGGTCCAGTTATGTCCAGTTTGTACTATGACATTCAAGATTAGCTCTAATCTGTGCATAAATAACATTTAAGAACTACAATAGTTAGAATAGCAAATTGGTCAGGTTTGAAAATGATAGCATAGTTCAAACAGTACGAAGCTATGACGCCTATTACAGTCTCTTACGAGATGTCAGTTTTTTAATAGTAATTAAGATAAACAGTTTTAATAGTAATCGCTTCATGACCCCTGCCGTTGTAAAACTGATCTTTGAAGACAGTAACAATTGGGTTATATGGTTTAAAAGTATTGCTTTGAAGAAAGATACGCAATTGAAAAATAGCTATAAATACTGCTTTGTAATAACTAAACATTCTCACTACTGCTGTGATCTGACTTGGGTGTTTTACACCCAAACTCCACGGCTGTAGGTGATTCGATTTTGTTTTGCTTGGCGCTTAGGGACTGGTGAGACTTACATGTTCAGCAAGAAAAATCGCCACGGTCAGTCCCTGAAGAACGTCCCGGAGTTTGAATTCACGGTTCGAATTTCTGTGCCCTTTCCTTATTATACACAGCTAAAACACACACACACACAACACACACAACAACAACACACCCACACACACACACACACACACACCATACACACACACACACCACACACACACACTATAATATATATTATATATATTTACCACAAAACAAATTTTTATATGTAAAAGATATTTAATCAAATAAAGTCAGGATGTAGTTTTATTGCCAACATCCAAACATATCTCCGTCTGTGACGTTAGTTAGTGGAAATATTCATTAACGTCGATCGATTGATGTAGTCGAGTTACCATCCGTAGTCTAGTTGGTAGCGCGTTAGATCACAGATCACTATCACCCGAGTTCGAATCTCGGCGTGCGCACATCTGAGGGGTGTTTCATCTTTGACTTCGCTTCACTGCCATTAGAGGTCGCTCAGCCCAATTAGCCTGTCACGTGCACAAAATGAGGCCGAAAACACCAATCTCCATTTATTGAATGGCGTATTCGCGGCCGAACTGGTAGCGCCGTTTGCCGCAGACGTTTAAGATCTGGGTTCAAACCACGGCCGGGCTATGACTGAAGGGTGTTTCGCCTAGCTTCTAGAGGTCACTCGGTCCATTTATCCTACAATGTGCACAAAAGTAGAAGTAAATCAGCAATATTTATATTTCAGCCACTCGGACCTTCTCCCTTGTTGCGGATCCTCCCCACGAACTGGCGTTTATTTTGATTCCATCTTTTCAACTATTGGCTAGTACGGATCACCATATACATATAAGAATGACCCTATAATATATCTAATGGATCGCGTTGACAACATATAATCAACCTGGTCCCGATTACAAGTTTATTTCGTAGTTTCTTAATGTACTGGATTAACTCGTATTCTTCAAACTGTGAAACTCTACAGTCCTATCTATATCAAAAATAAGTTGTCAATCATTTAGCACATTTTGGTGAGGAAGATTCCGCTTCATAAATACACATATATTGCGTTTATTAGAGATATTTATTATGAAGATGATAACTGCAACTCACAAAACAAATTCCCTTCCTAATTCGACAATATGTTTACAATTATATCAACACGTGAAACAAATCTTTGCCGAGTAGAGTTGATGCTAAACCTGGATTCAATCAACTGCTCTGTGGGTCATCAATCCGTATGGATAGCCTGAAGTAGCCTGAAACATCCCTTTTGGTGATTAGAAGAAAGATTCATGGCTCTCAGCAATTCGTTGATTGAATTATTTGGCTTTCTAAATGGCTAATCGGCTTTTTTGTGTTTCACGATTTTTTTTGTCATCAAACTGTCCATTAAACGGTCTCGATCTAAAATCCTAATCTGATTAAATCTGGCTTGAGTTTTGAGCGAAATCCTCGGTTTTTGTTTACAAATTTTAGTCCCTTTAAAAAAACGTCGTCCGATATTCATGACTCGCGTCCGTGTTCTGATGACGTATGAAATGTAAAAGGAAGATTACTTTTTGTTGTAAAGGAAGCCGAATAGAGACGCCTCCAGGTTAATATGAGCACATGACGTCTTGTATAATAAACACGACATTTTGTATTAATCCCTGTGCAATACCATTTCATGTTGGCTATTCGGGTTACTAACACTTCGTGCATCAGGCCGAAAATGACGAATCGCATTCAATAGTGGAAGTAAGATTCACACGAGTATTTAGAGTCTTCGAAAAGTTATCTTTGTGTGATTTTTAAATGGTGGCCATGCTCTGATAAACACCTTCTGCCTTAAAAGCTTTGGCTTTGTTGTTCAGGGAGAATCCCCAGGCTGTCGCGTATTCAGCACGGCCTCTATGTTGGAGTGGTTGAGAAACCTCCTCCCCACCACTCACAGGGGAGCAGTACGGAAAGATGAAGCCGAAATACCTGAGGGTGGTCACTGCCAGAGTGTTTTGCCAGAGTGTTTTAACGTCCCCCTTTATTTTAACTAATTCAGTGGAGACGCAGCGCCATTTAACGTGGTCAGCCACCCACGATGTTGGAGCCGAAACATTAATCTCTGGAAAAGTTTCGACCTCTTGCGGGGTTCGAACCTGTGACCGTTGGCACCAACTGCCGGGTGTTTAACCGCTAGACCACCGGGGCTCACTGCTTTAAAAGCGTTCTAACTTATTTGCTCTATCACCCGCCTGTCCACTCGCTCGCTCGCTCGCTCGCTCACTCACTTACTGATTCACTCACTCACTTATGCAGCATGTAGCCTTTCCATGCCATGTTCCTATCACTTGCCACAGTAGTACTCTAACCCCTCATGCTACAAGCTTCATCAGTGTGAGAGTTTCTCGGGAAAATGAACACCATCACAATGTTGACGTTTAACGGCCAATTTTGTGCACACGGCACACTAAATGGACCGAACGACCTCCAAAGATAAATGGAGTCGAGATGACACCGAGTAATACACAAGACGATGACTCTAAAACCAAACACAGATATTGATATGTCTGTGTGAAGTCGGTGTTATTAATGTAGACTTAGCCGAATTAAGTTATGTTGATCTCGTCATTTGTAAAGTTCGGACTCCGTATTATAGCGGAATGTTATTATTTGGAGTAAACTAGTTAAACAGACAATAGATCGGGTTATTAGAGTATTCACTTCCGGGCTAAGGGCCAGTTGTACGAAATGGGATTGTTAGACGTCGAGATAATTGACCTTGGCGGCTTATAAAAGTCAAACGATTCGGGACTGAAGATTTCCCGGATGGGATTTCAGCAGCTTGTAGGTGGGATATTGTATGGGATAATTCTAGTTGCAACCTTGAGCTTTAAGTGAACCGAAAGAAAGAACATCCGTGTGACGTCAGACGCAATGCTGCTATTATGTGACTAGAGATATTGAGATATTTATTGGTAGATCGATTAATCGAATCGCAGATTTATTGATCTGTTTTAATAAGGCGGCAACACGTTGACGTGCTCTACTTATTATTATAATGTGTTGGTGGAGGATATTGACCAGGGTAAATGTGTGTGTGTGTGTGGTGGGGGGGGGGGTAATGTCTGATGGTATCTGCCCCTGATGCGGATCCATCAGTACATCTCTGTGGACATCTAAGACATTGGGTGGCGCAATCGATGGGATATCGCGCTGTAAGTGTCGAAGTCGTGGAATCGAATCGCAGTGTTATCTACGATTATGTGATATTTCATCCACGAACAAAAGGCTTCGGCATGATTATATCATTTACTTAGGGAACAATCTCTTAGTTGGTATGTCTAAGGTGTCACTAGCACCAATGATACACCACTCATTGACTCTTTGACCTACTATCTCACCGACTCACTCACCCACTTACTCACTGACGCACCCACTCCCCATTCACTACTCACTCACTCACCCACGCACCCACACAACCACCCACCAACTCACCCACTCACTCACTCATACATAAACAACCGCTTATTATATATATATATATATATATATATATATATATATATATATATATATATATATATATATATATATAGCTATTCTCTCAGATTGCTAAATTCTATTATTAAGAATTGGGCGCCTCCGTGGTCTAACTGGTAGTGCATTGGATCACAGATCACTACCACTTGAGTTCGAATCTCGGCGTGGGCATATCTGAAGGGTGTTTCATTTTTGACTTCGCTTCATTACCTTTGGAGGTCGCTCGGCCCATTTAGCCTATCATGTGCCCAAAAGTGGCCGTAAAACATCAACCTTCATCATCTATAATTAAGAATTGCTGTTGCTAATATAATTAATCGATTTATCCAAACATGATTACAGCAACTGTGATTAGCAACAACTACAATAAAGGTAAGCGTTTATGAACAGGATTTAAACATAAAACGGTGATGGCGCTGCATCCCCATACTACTACTACTACTACTACTACTACTACTACTACAAAAGATCTACTGCGCCAACATCAAAGAATCGAGCTCAGTGTGCACCTAGTACAGGGGTTAGGCAAACTCATAGTCCAAGTACAATGCAAAGTTCATCAATAAATGATTAGATGGCAAGGAAACTTAGGAAGGATAAGCAAATCTGAAAAGGTGAGTTTTTAAATGGTGACAGAAAGAAACTATGTTATTTTATAACTTAAAATTTTCAGGGAGTGAATTCGAAAGCGTAGGGACAGCATGAGTTTTAACCCTGGGAACAGACAACAAGTGAAAACCAGATGAACGGAGTTTTCTGGGCTTGGGTGCCAGAGATAGCATGGAAAATAGACACGAAGGTTCCCCAGAAGAAAGGTTTGATAGGCATTTACCCACCCTTGAGATGACCCCTCAACATTAAGATCAAGTGTTTTGCTGGAAGATATCTTTAGTTGACATTCTCCAGTTCGTCATCGATTTCACTAAATCTATCCCCGATACAATTAAAAGGTTAACAAAAACCAACAACAAAAGCAAACGATTTTCGGCCGAAAGGGCCCAACCTGGTAACAAACCGAAGGAGTAAAACTTTGTCCCTTTTGGCGCATTCCCCTACCGCTTTCCCGTCTGAACCAACTTTCCTTGTGGCAAATAGAACCGATGCCTCTCTGTTTGCAATTGAAATTTTCGAGACAAAATATCGAATTAATTATCATCATTATAACAAGGATGTCACAAAAATGTGGAGTCATCTGACAGATAATTAATCGCGTCTTCTCGTTATCAGATAGACTTTGTACTAAAGGGAACGTCTCGTTATAATTAAAGCAAATCTGTGCACACTTCTCATCTACCGTTCCCCATGGATTCGATGCCAACTTGAGTCACGTTTCGAGTGAGTTAGCTCGCGTGTGTACGGACACTCTAATCTGGATCAGTGTCCAATTGGACATTTGCGCGTGTGCACATTCTGGCCAATAGTTGACAAAGTGAACTACCATGTGTTTGAATCTGTTCCTTGTTACCATGGATACAACTTACAGACTTAAAGGGAGACAGTCAGAAGGAAGACAGACAGGGTGAAAGACAAACAGCCAGATAGACAGCCAGACAGATAGATAGGCAGTAGAAAGACAGATAGGTAGACAGGCAGACATACATACAGACATACAGATAAACAGACAGACATACAGACAGATGGATAGACAAGCATACACACACATTCAGAGAGAAAGTGTGTGAGTGTTTGTGTGTGTGTGTGTGAGTGTGTGTGTGTTAGAGAGAGAGAGTGTGTGTGTGTGTGTGCACCTAGTTTTTCCGAGATGTTTATGGCACGTTATTAATCTAAGCGCAGGTTTGCCTTCGGTTAATCTACGTTTCACGCTCGATCTGAAACAATTTAAGAGCATCCCCACAACTTCCGGCCACCATTCGGCTCTAATGACGTCATATTGGACACGATTCTTCTATGAGTTATACGTTTACGTCATCATGATCCATCTAGAAGTTGGCGACACGACGTCAGCCTTAACGTTCTTCAGTGAGATTACTTTGTCTGGTTGAAAAGACAAGGATACGCCATCTTACTAGTCACAGTGACCAAAATGTGGCCGATGGTTTCCGCTTTCTATGGCAGACACACACTCGCACGCACGCACACACGCACGCACACACACACGCACACACGCACATACGCAAGCACGCACACACACACACGCGAACGCACACATACTCAAATACATACAAACACTGAGTAAGCAGAGCCCGTTAAAACCAGGCATAGAAAATGACTGCAGCGAGGCTTCAAAACCGGAACTAATAATAATAATAATAATAATAATAATAATATCATGAATAGAGTAGTAGTAGTAGTAGTAGTAATAATAATAATAATAATAATAATAATAATAAACACTCTTCTTTATACTATATATGGTACACCGAACTGTATAGATATACAGGTAAAATAGACATAATTATCAGTGTACATGATCTAATAACGTAACCTTTTTAGATAGTTAAGAGTTTGGAAAATACAGGCCAGATCTGGCTCCCTTCCCTAATAATAATAATAATAATAATAATAATAACAGACCGAGTCGCTAACAGATAAGACATAATAAAACGATTAATAACGGGAGAGTGAGATCTAGATGTTTGTTGACTAACATAAACATTAATCATCATGTAACAACATATCGCTAATTGAAAACAATATTCAAATTCTTGAACGCCGTAATAAATAGTTTACTTTGTACCTACCTTAAAAAAATTGAACTATATAAAGTTGATATAGTGTCGTTTTTTCAACGAAGTCTTTTGACTAACAAAGGTCAAGGTCGTATTGACGAAATATGATAATACGAAAGGTTCTAATCAGCAGAGAAATTGTCAGTATAAAAATATGAGAGCTCTGATTAATGATACTGTACTTAGAGCCCACCTTTGGGGTCAGGTGCGTTATTTGTTATTATTAGTATTCGTTCAAATATTTATACACAGTAATAAACAATATTTGGAACAACTGACCATAGGGATTGTCACTACTAATACTATTATTAGCACTACTACCACTACCACTATTGTTCCTGCGACTACTACTACTACTACTACTACTACTACTATACTATTACTAGTAGTAGTAGTAGCAGCAGCAGCAGTAGTAGTAGTAGTAGTAGTAGCATCACCATTGATATTGGCAGCAGCATCTGCATTAACAACATAATCATATTAATCATTTTCAATATAAATATCACAGCACTACCCTTTTTGACGATATTCTCGTCCTGCTAATAGAAGATAATACGTTGCATGACGTCAGCAGACTTCCTGTCGCTATGACCGGCCGGTTTTGTTGTTATTCGGCCATGCTGTCATTGTGAGCGATAATATGCTATTTGTAGACGTGCCCCGAGCTAAGTCACAATGTGACGACTGAATGTTCTACCACATTGAGAAAATAAATAATTGAACAGAGATAAGAGATGGCCGAGACCTCCATATTATTGTAATGCCATTTGAAAGTAGTAGGTTCTTTTATTAGTGGATATGGCAGCGTTGAATACTACTACTACTACCAATAATAATATGGATATAGTAGTAGCAGCAGTAGTAGAAGTAGTAGTAGTTGAAGTAGTAGCAGATGTAGTATTAGTAGTGATGGCGGTGGTACTAGTAGTAATAATAATAATACTGAAAGTAGAAATAATAATAATAATAATAATAATAGTAGATCTAGTAGTAGTAGTTTTAATAGTAGTTGTAGTAGCAATAGTAATAATATTAGTCGTAGTAATAGTACCAGCCTGCCTGTTGACATACATCATTTATTTGCACCTATTCACACATTTTCGGTGCTTGACCCTACCTAGTTATGCATCACCTAACCTCGTTAGTATATTTATGATGACTCCTAATTCAACAGTAAAGTTTATTTATGAAGGAATGCTAATTATAGTTCAGACAGTAATGCAACACAGTTCCATGTAAGAAGCAATTAGTTCGAAACCCAACAAACCCTTTAACATCTAGACTAATTTATTATATCATTTAATTTCCAGGGTACTAGTATTGGGTCTCACCTGTCATTAAGAAAATGCTATATTTAGACTCTAATCTGCTATTTTAGTTTTGAACTTATTCCTTACAGGGATATATTTTTTAAATTAATAATAATAATTACAAACTTCTATTGCGCCAATATCCTCGAAAAGAATCCAGCTCACTGGCTCAACTAGTAGAGGAATTGGGCAAGCTCATTGTCCTGATACAATACAAAGTTCATCAACAAATGATCAGATGGAGTGGAAACTTAGGAAGGAGTGCCAAATATGGGGAAAAATACATTTCCACTTTATTTGAAAGTTTTTATGTATTTGTATTGTATTTGTATTTGACCTTTCTAAATTGAAAAGTATTCGTATTTAAATGCTTCCACAAACTATTTTATTTTAAAGTACATTTTCAAATACATTAAATTACTTTTAAAATTGTGAATATTTTCTGTCTGTGATCTTCGTGAAGTAGAATTGGTAATCCCTTTATGTAATATATTCTAATACATATATGTGCTATAAGATGGCATAGGAGGTAATATATGTGATTTATTATTTAGCATTATCATTAAAATAAGAGTCAAAAGAAACAAAGGAAAAAAAACACAGGTATTTATATTTGTATTTGAAATGTTTTAAAAGTAATTGTATTTGGGTTTCAATACATTTAATTTGAAGGTGTTTCTATTTTGCCTAATGACAAGTATTTGCGTTTTTAAGTACTTTACAATAGGATATATGTATGTGATACATAGCAATTATGTGCCCTTGGTAGGCTAATTGCACCATGTAACCTACAAAGGTAATGAATCAAAGTGAAAGATGAAACACCTTTCCGACATAAGTCTCCCAACGTTTGATTGTATAAGCCAGAATACACGTCGTTTATAGGCACTTCACCTTTATAAAGGTATATTCCTAGTAGCAGTTCATGTTATTAGGAGGAAACATTCAAGGACACTGTTTCTGATAGGTCACTATACGGCCTACTCTTGGACAGCGAATACAACAATGACAAAGGTGATCTTACATTAATTCAAGTTATATGTGATTATTATTTAAATTTTATTAGTATTACATCAATTAAATGTAAATTGATTATAGATAGACATAAATAATATATATATATATATATATATATATATATATATATATATATATATATATATAGATTACAAATACAGAGAGAGGCGGGGCACGGAAGGAAAGAGGGAGAGAGGGGGATGTGAGGGGGAGATAGAAATAGAGAGATAATTAATTTGAACATGATCCTAAAAGTCCCTATTCAATTCTACTCTCTAGATAATTGTCCATCATTTCATTTAACCCTCTCAATATAATACACTTTTCAGTGGCTCATACTGCTAGTAAAGGTGTTTTATTGAATCTACACAATTATTATTATTAATAATAATATTATTATTATTATTATCTAACAAAAGCGATGCAAATACAGAGGATAATCAGGTTTTATCTTCTCATTTTGGTTCCGATGTTAGAGTTTCTTCAATCTATGATACAATTTACAATAACAACTCTTTCCTGATATCTTTGTGGTCTAAGATTTCTAACAATATTCGTCTTCTAAAGAAACTGATATGGTTTTATTTGGTTAGACAAAAACAGTATATTAAGGTTAGCTCGTGTCTATTTTCTTTCCCATTGAGATTAATGGAGGTATTTATATTGAAAACATAGCTATGTATTTGAAAGGCAAAATATTTCTTTGTGTTTTTTATGTGAGATGCCTTCTGGTTTGGTTTTGGTATTGGGTACCATCTGAATGATTATATTTTCATCGTAATAATAATAATAATAATAATGATAATAATAATAATAAGCAGCCATTAAAGAAAGAAATCTGTGATGTCTTCAGGATTGCCAGTGCATGTCACGTTCCTATTGGACACCATTGTTTGATTGCCATCCAAGTTTTCAAACCGTGACAGATTCAGCGATTCCATGGCTTCTGCTACTTCGTTCTTGGATACAACCGGGACGTTGATATAGCAATCAATCAGCGCACAGTATAATACGTCCGCATCAACAACAAAACAATTACAATGAAAGCTTTCACGCGGGAGGTGGGTTTTCCGGTAACTGCAAAACTCAGGGTTTTAGGTTCTAATCCGGGTCGCACCGGTGTCTGTGGGATTTTGTTCTCTCGGTGAGTCGCTTCTTGGCTACATGCCTAAAATGTGAGCAGTTTTCATGTTAAAGAACTCGACTGAACAAGAATAACAACAACAACAACAATCACAGCCCGGATGATGAAGATGATGATTGATGATTTACGGCTACTTTTGCGCACATGGTAGGCTAAATGTGCCGAGCGACCTCCAAAGGTAATGAATCGAAGATGAAACACCCTTCAGATATGGCACGCCGAGATTCGAACTCAGGTGGGAGTGATCTGTGGTACAACGCGCTACCAAATAGACCACGGACACGTTCCAACAACAGCCTGCAAGGTGTGAATTCCATGTATTTTGTTGTTCCATCATCCTTACGTTAAAGACACGACCCAGTACAAACACTGATTACAACGATATAGGTCAACTCAAGTAATCATTCATTGTTCTGTTTTCCTGAGGACATGGTCGACATTTTATAACCATTTCTTTATTAACTAGACGGTGTGGGCGTTATCTACGAATTCGTCTATTTTTGTTTGGCGAAAATATAAAACTGGAAGATGACAATTTAGAAATATAT
>JAODUP010002434.1:0-11959 GCA_025642065.1 Paralvinella palmiformis
ATCAACGACCATAATTAGATTATGTAATTAATTTGGGTATAAATGACAAAAAATCACGTGGCCTATAAATGGGATTATTTCGTCTTGCCTACAAACAGACTAACATTTATTCCGAATAGTCATTACACCAGAGAAACTCGTCAACGTGGCACTCGGAGGATAATTTGATTTTTTTTATAAAATACAGGTAAGGCTTACGATATTCTTCAATCTTTCGTATATCTATAATAGAGATTTGCTTTAAATTCGAACGAAGATAATATTCCGTGATATAATGATTAATGCGTGCGTTTGATATGGAAAAGTTCGAGCAGTATATCAACTTGGCTAGGCTGTATCTGGAGGATGTTTCAAGACTAGCCGTCAAACGACAATATTTCTACGGTTCGATCCGAAGAAAACATCATTTGATTAGTATTCACTTTGTTCAAATGTTGATATGATAAGCTTTCATAATGACTACATCTTTTCATGCTGCGGTCTATTTTCCGAAATACGAACGCGCTGAGACATATTCTTAATATTCGGCGCTGAGTCAGTTTGTAACACAACATCACTTTAAAAAAAGGACATTTACCAAAACACAGCAGGATAATTTTACACTGAACACCCGTTGATTATTGCTATTTCATACCAGGAATATAGTATGCTATTGATACTATCCTCCATAAAAGACTGACATGTGAAACGTTTCACTTAACATGCATATCTAAAAACAGGACTAAATCCTACTTTCTTCCAAATCATATCCGCTCGTTCTCTTGCTCGGTCACTCGTTCGTTCAATTAAAGGTTCACTCACTCACTCACTCACTCACTCACTCACTCACTCACTCACTCACTCACTCACTCACTCACCAACTCACTCACTCACTCACTCACTCACTCACTCACTCACTCACTCACTCACTCACTCACTCACTCACTCACTCACTCACTCACTCACTCACTCACCACTACTCACTCACCACTCCCTCACTCCACTCACTACCACTCACCTCACTCACTCACTCACCCTCACTCACTCCTCACTCACCCTACTCATCACTCACTCACTCACCACTCACCACTCTCACTCACTCACTCACTCCCTCACCTCACTCACTCCTCACTCACTCCCACTCACTCACTCACTCACTCACTCACCCCACTCACTCACCACTCACTCACCCTCACCACCACTCACCCCACTCACTCACTCACTATCACTCACTCACTCACTCACTCACTCACTCCTCACTCACTCACTCACTCACTCACTCACTCCTCACTCACTCACTCACTCACTCACTCACTCACTCCTCCTCACTCCTCACTCACTCACTCACTCACTCACTCATCCTCCTCACTCACTCACTCACTCACTCACTCACTCCCCACTCACTCCACTCACTCCTCACTCCACTCACTCACTCACTCACTCACTCACTCACTCACTCACTCCTCCATCACTCACCACCACCACCCCCTCACCACTCACTCACTCACTCACTCACCACTCCACCCTCACCACTCACTCACTCACTCACTCACTCACTCACTCACTCACTCACTCACTCACTCACTCACTCACTCACTCACTCACTCACTCACTCACTCACTCACTCACTCACTCACTCACTCACTCACTCACTCACTCACTCACTCACTCACTCACTCACTCACTCACTCACTCACTCACTCACTCACTCACTCACTCACTCACTCACTCACTCACTCACTCACTCCCTCACTCACTCACTCACTCACTCACTCACTCACTCACTCACTCACTCACTCACTCACTCACTCACTCACCACTCACTCACTCACTCAATCACGAGAGATAATTAAATACAATCATTATCGACCTTAAACAGTATCTTATCATCTCAGCGACACGGTACTTGATCATAACAGTCAACTGACACGCCTTCTGAGACGTAACAAAGGAAAGGATAATTTATTCTAAAATGCCAACCCCCGTGAGGGGATGGTCGAATGGGTGGCACGTGCTCACACGTTGTAGTTAGTTTAGAATAACACGTGAAATGATGTGAAACGGGGCACGCATGGGGAGGTATGTGCCGGACCCGATTGCAGACATACGTACGAACGGACGGACGGATGGCGAGACACAGAAAGAAAGGCAGACGGATGACCGGACGGGCAGGCAGGCAAACAGACAGACAGACAGGCAAACAGACAGACACAGGGGTACAATATACGGCCAAACAAAGAGGTACAGTTATAAGCGGATAGCAGCCACTAACAATAGGAACAATAATATTGACAGTTGGTGAGGGACAGGTGTTTGGTGGAGTAATTATCTACCTGGAAATGGGAACACAAAGACAACCATAGCATATACACACGGTCAGTATGTGTGTGTGTGTGGGGGGGGACATCTTTGACTGTTTGTTTATCAATAAATAAACAAATACGTAAATCATAGAAAGATATATACTTGTATCCATCCATCTATCTATCTGTCTATCTATACAGACTATAGCCTCATGACTGGCCATACCTGAGATCTGAGAAAACAAGGGTGACCTGGATTCGAACCCACTACCTAGAAGTCGGTATCAAATGTAGAGAAAATTTTTACTAAATTTCGAGCTGAGTTGTTTGGTTTTGTTTAGCTTCTGAGCCAGTAATACCCGGGACGTATTACCGAAGGGCCACTCCCCAGTAAAACATCCCACAAACCCAGGCACGAGTAAGGTTCGAATCGAGAGTCTGGCCTGGAATGCTCTATCCACAGTGCTATTGGAGGGTGCTCCTAATATGGTGCGATGTTTTAACCAGTAATTGGTCAGAGTTCACTGATGAGCGATTACAAACTGACATTTCACGTCGTGGCTGGATATCAGCTTTACGTAACCGATGTGGAGGGTGATTGTCCGGTGATCTCCATCCAATCCTATTTCTTCTGTTATCGAAACGTTGATCTTGATGACGTCATAAACATCTCGACAAACGCCGTAAGGCCTTTAATCCAAGACATCATTGATGGAAAACTTCACACGTGACGATGTTTTCCATTTACGGTCATTTTCGTAGCATCCGATCGGTTAAATGGATCCGACAGTTAGAAAAGTTTATCACTTTAGTATTGGGAACGTAATGCGAATAATGCGAATATCAATATTTGATCAAGAGAGTTGATAACCTCTTCTTAGACGGCGTGCGTTGTGACAGAAACATCCCCTGTCTATAGGTTTCCTCCGTGGAGTCACGACAGACAACAATTACGTAACACCTTCATCGTCTCTCGCCTATAATATATCTGGCCGCGGTTGGTTTTGTTGTTCGGGGAGAATCCCCCCAGGCTGTCGCTTAATCAGCACAGCCTCTATGTTGGAGTGGTTGAGAAACCCCCTCCCCCACCACTCACAGGGGAGCAGTACTGAAAGATGGAGCCGAAATACCCTGAGGGTGGTCACTGCCAGAGTGTTTTACGTCCTCAGGGGTTTTTTAACGTCCCCCTTTATTTTAAATAATTCAGTGGAGACGGCAGCGCCATTTAACGTGGTCAGCCACCCACGATGTAGTGAGCCGAGAAATTAATTCCTGGAAAAGTTTCGACCTCTTACGGGGTTCGAACCTGCGACCGTTGGCACCAAGTGCCGAGTTGTTTAACCGCTAGGCCACCGGAGCTCACTGGATAACCGCCAGGCAAGAAAGCCGACAGCCAGCGCCATCTGGTAGAATTTGCAAATGAGGCAAAACTTCACACCTCATACTTTTACGTCCATTCGACTCGGATCTACATTTTTCATTCCGAAAGTAAATAGATATCACCCTTTCTCATCTTATTAATAGTACAACCGCTAACAATGTGTCTGGTTGATTAAATATCAGCAATAGACAATTTTCGCGCCGATTGCGCCATCTAGCGAACGTCCGTTTATGGGTGGCGTTTCACCGGGCTCGCTGAACCATATGATAAAAATATTTATTTACCAATCGTCAGATCACGGACATCACAATATGTTTCATATGTCGATAACATGTCTATTGCAATTCTCAACTTTATGATTTATTTTCAATAACATGTATTTTTTTCAGGCAAATATAAACTGTCAACTTTCCCCATAGTAAAAAATCTTGTCTATTAGTAAAAATAATTCTACGTTATATTTAACAAAAATGAAACTGCTACAAGAAATTGTAGATCCATTTAGTTCTGTGAATCCCCCAAAACGTATATTTATAAATAATTAGTTCCCCTGACCCGCATACTACAGTAGATGCGGACTGCGCAAGCGTCGTGGAAACGGTCTATTTGCCGAAATAATGAAGATCAGCCATAGCGAGACCCTATGGGAATTATTACCAGCGTGTGGGGGTGGCTTCGTATAGTTGGCAGGAGGTCAGCGACTGGTCAAACTCCACCAAACAGATAGATGTTTAGAGGCATTACTAGGAAGTTGATACGGGTAACGTTGGGCAGTATTCCGCTGTCTTTGTGGAGCTAGTTTCGGCGCATTGAAGTCGCAATAATTCCTGGAAGTCGTGTGGATAGCAGTCATTCTGAAGGAAAACAGCAAGTAAAGGAGACCAAAAACAGTGGAAATCGGCTTTCTTTTGACGTGATCCATTGAGGTTGAAGAGTCGCCTTTATCCGTAAGTAACTGTGCCTATAGGACAACAAAAAGCACCATATCCACAGTCGTTAAAATACGAAGTGCATAAAGCAATCGCGAGTGGTCGCAGTGAATTTAACAAAAATGTCGTTTGTGTACTTATTTCGCATCAAAATACGTACTTCGTAATATGACAGGAGTAATGGAAAATGAAAAAAAAAATGAAAGGCAATAACCTTTGTTTGTCTTCGATGGCTTTGGAGACATATAACCATTTGTGTTAATAAGTAAATAGCGGTTAGTGAACGTTTATTTTGTTTTCAATCTAGTCAGAAATTCATTTCAACAAGAGATAAAATTAATAGAAACAATTGTTTAACGGAATTTCGATAATCTGACGATCATAATGGTTTCCGAAAGCTTTATTCTTGAATAGGTGTAAAATATTCAATTATTCGAATATTCTAACAGCGACCTTATATCACTATACGGTTAATTCAAAGGTGATACTATTAACCGACGTGTGCTAGATGTAGAATAGAGAAAGAGAGATGGTAATGACAATGTATTTCAAACGTCCTATAATAACATATAACGTATATGTAATGTAGTGTCCGACAAGAGGTCTTATAGTATAACATATAACGTATAGATCTATGCAGTTTACTGTCTGATAAGAGACCCGAAGAGGTGTTATGATATAACGTATATGTAGTGTGTTGTCCGAGAAGAGATGTTATGGTAAAACATATGATATAACATATGTTTAGTGTGTTGTACGAAAAGGGGTATTCTGATGGCGCAGTGAATAGAGCACTGGGTTACAAAAGCGATAGGTAAGGTGTTCGAATCCGGTAATTATCTGTGTTTGCGGTATATGTTTCCCTATAGCTTTGCCCCTCGGCCAATTGTTCTCACCTGAACTCAGTCAGGTTTTTGTCCGAAATTTGTGCTAAACTTAAGTTATGCCTCATTATATGACGTGTTTCAGTAGACGATGACTATCCGATATTTAGGTGATGTTTATAAATTGTAAAAAAACTATCCCGGATCAGACAGTCAGCAAGCCACTCACCCATTGTGCAGGAGTGAATGTGTTTTTCTGCATGTATGTAGACCTGTATAGAAGTCTACATGTGCGCACAGGCTTGCGCGCATACGTGTGGATGTCACACATCCACACTCATGCAGGCACAAACACACACGCACACACACACTCACTAACCCACTCACGCTCAGTAAAAGATTGATTGATTGATTAATTGGTCGACTGAATGATCGATTGATTAATTGATTGATCGATCGGTTGATAGATTGATCGATTGAGACAGCGAAATTGTCCATCAGCAATAATTTGAAGGAAATGCTTATAAAAAGAATTTCGAAAGCTGATCAATAAGTAAGGATTACACCGAGGCTGATTACATCGTTAATATCACCTGGCTGTTAGTGATCCCGAATACATTTTGTAAACTGCTATGGGAGGACACAGTATCCGATATCCTGGCTAAGACCAGGCACTCATCCAAAACCATCGCTGACTAAACTAGGTTTATAGGCTCGTTGGCTCAATTACCGCTACTAGACATTTCATCAGTTTAAGACGAAATTATACGAAGACAATAGTCATGTCCACAGCGTTTATATTACGTAACCAAATTCCTGATTTGTTGTTCTCTCTCCAGAGGAACAATGGCCACGGTAGATCCGGTAGATCTGGAGAATCTGATCAAGAAATGGGCAGAGGGGATGTTCACATTATCGAAGACCAAAGAACAGTTGCGGATCCCGAAGAAATATCTGGCCTATAGTATCGACTGGAAGAAGGTACGCTTCGTACACGGCAAGCCGAAATATCTGGATCACAACAAGTCGGCACCGCAGCCGACGACACAAGTGCTCTTCCGGACGTTCTTCACGAACCGGACCGACGCCGCCCAGGACTACTCGTTCCGGACGTCGCGTGTGACATCATCCACATGCGACGTCGTCATGCAGCGGTGCTACACGGTCGGCAGTGAGATGAACATTTCCGTGCAGACGCCAGGCGAGGTGCTGAAGGCCAATGCCGGATTCAGCAAGGAGCTGTCCCTGACCAACGCTTTGACGAAAAGCATACAGAAAACCCTCACCTGGGAGGTGGACAGCCAGATCAAAGTCCCGAGTGGTGTCCAGACTACCGCCGAGCTAATCGTAAACGAACTGGAACTCACCGACAAGTTCACCATCAGTACCGACGTCTCCGGGAAGATATTGGTCACGGTGACGAACACCGATGACAACAACTCGCTGTTGGACGTCCTCGAGGCGAACATCGTAGAGATAATCCGGAACATGAAGGACAAGGAAGAGAGTCTGGATAACTTCCAGCTGACCAAAGACGTGGCCACGTTCGTCTCTAAGGGAAGCTACACCTTTCGCTATGCCATCGAGCAGTATATTGACCTATCAGAAGAAGATATCAAGAAGACCTAAGAAACAACGGCACGAAGATGACCGGAGATGAGCATTTAGGATTTATCTCTGACCTATCATATCCTGTGGTAGTATCAGTATTAGAGCAACGTAGTGTTTATAAGAATTTCGAAAGATATGAGAACATTGTAGCTATATTTATTTATTTAGTCGTTCATCTCCCTCCACCGTAAGATTGCTGATATGACTAGAATACTAGTAGAAGTACATCGAAACAACACCAACAACAAAACAACAACAACAACAACGACATATGTACCATCTCTCTATTACTGAACAATTGTCGCCGTTTGTATCATAACTTCGTTATCCACATTCGTCACGGGACGAAAACGGTATCAGTTGAATAGCTAATACGATTGATGTTGACGATAAGGATGATGATGATGATGATCGTGTACATCTCTCAGTCGCCAGTAAGACCAGTCTAAGCTGTGGTTGATTTGTTATCTCTAGGGAGCCTGGTTATCATGCTCCCTCTGGTTTAATATGATCTGTAACTCTAGTTATTTGACGGCTTGGAGTCTGTAACTAGACTCCAAACCATCAAATAACTAGAGTTAGCTAATGACATAACAATATACCTTACAGAAGATATTATACTAATTTGAGAAATACCAATCAGATTGATTTCCGTGTATAGATTTATGTGTGTTAGTTGGTAGACTATCCACTCAGTTTTTAGTCTTTGAATTGGAAAACATGTCAATGTTAATCCATGATATATATATATATATATATATATATATATATATATATATATATATATATATATTGACTGTATGTATTGTGTGTGTTTTGCGATCATGATTATAATTCTAATTGTCTTTTTTTAATGTTTTTATTTTAATAAAAAAATATAAATATTTTGAAAAAGTAGGCAAATGGCAAATTACTTTATCACTGTACGAATACAGAGAAAGATTTTCTAAATATAAAGAATTCACTAAATTTGTAAGGTACATAACAGCCAAGGTTTGATCAACCGGATGAATAAAACAAAATAAAACCTAAAAGAGAAATATCATTATAATAGATATAATATCATAAAAATATTAATACACAGTATAATTTAATAATGTAAGCATAAAGCGAAATAAACTCTGATCAATACTGATGGCATTGATATAATACGACCTAGCCCAGTGGCGACGACTGGATTTGACTTATTCAAGACTTCATGGTGTGTGTCTTAGGATATATTGATAGTGGGACTGCCATGTGTCTGGGCCCAACTAATTCGCTTTTCGTACACGACGAACATGTCACGCCAACAGGAAAGCGACTGCATGTAGGCTACGTACAAACAGCGGAAGCACGTACAAAAGCACGTTTTTACATCACAGCTCCCACTAAACAACACGCGCTGTAAACTAACCGATTTGCCCGGTTCACTGTAAACCTCGGCTATTACCAAAAGCCGTTCGTGATTAGTGAACCATTAATAGATACTCTTCACGCAATTCCCGGAAACACACGCAGCGTGATACAACAAGCGGCAGGCATCATATTATATAAACGATTAAAAGGTGACATGCAATCCAAACCAGATGGGTTTAGATTTACATAAGTGGCCATGCAACAATATGAAAAGATAATACTAAGTTAATTAGAAACAAATTATCTTTAGAGTTATCAATTAAGAACTGATACGATCAGTTAACTGATGCCTGGCCGGAAGTATCACGCTGGGTCTCTGGTCCGGGAATTGCTATATAAGCCAGTGGGGGTGGACTAATGAGAATAGACCTTGCCAATTAAGCTAGGGACATCTGGCGCAGGATTTAGAACTACTACAATCGGATCGTAAACACGACCCGTTAATCACAGAGTCTGGATCACCGTTCCTTTTCAGTGTGTACGCGAGATTTGTTTGTATATTTTAACGATCAGTGCGGGTGATAATACTCCACGATTCCAACAGTCAGTAAAGGAAAATGAAAGATAAAGTGATATTTAGTATATTTCTATTCAAAGAAGACTGATTTAGTGGACTTCGCCAAAAAATATTTACTCAATTTTTTTCACTTTGTTGACAATAATAACAGTTAATAATGGAATATGCCGAACAACAAGAAACTAATCTATCAGTAGAAGTATTTTCCTATCTGAATTCCAATTGTATTACGCAGTAGATCGTTGTTCAAACCGAGGTGTTCGGAACAAGAATCCGGCCCACATTGAAAACCATGAAACTCCGCTGTTCTGGGGCTGTACCCGGCGGTGACCCGAAGTGGAAAAGCCGCGAAACTTAGTTGGCAAGGTCTATTGGTAAACCAGTGAATCAACCAGTGACTAAAGGAGCATATGAAGCAGAGACGCAATGAAGCAGTGCCTTTCGCAGCTGATTTTAGCCGAGGTTTACAGTGATCCGCCGGGCTAACCGGTATACTTTACACATGCCCTATACTTAAAAGTTAAATAGTACATTTAACTAAAATTACCAATTCCAGGAAACTAATCGATTTGCTACAGGACATCAGCTAACACAATAATAAGCAATAATCGCGAGGTTTTCAATGTGGGCCGGACTCTTGTTCTGAACATCTCGGTTTGAACAACGATCTACTGCGTAACACAACTGGAATTTAGAAAGTAAATACACAACTCACACACGTGTGGTGGAAGGGAGTTTATTGAAATACATAAATATGCATGAATAACCTTAGATAACTTACAAAATATGCAGCCGCACTTAAAGATTGATTTTCATTAAATGAGATGCAGTCCTTACACTGAACTATACCATGGTATAATAATAAATTGATAGTATGACGAAAACCCCAACTAGCTACTTAAACTAACTACAGACTAAGAGAAAAATATTAAATCATATAATTACAGGGATGGTGGGAGAGGTAAAATGCTGAACAATGCCTTGCAATGGCTGACGGGAAGTTCCTGTAAGAGTCCCTGTTAGGCTTCTCCAGAAGGGAGGAGATAGGTGCTAACCCCTTGTGGATACCCTGAATGATCCATGTGAGGGATCATGACAGGTGCTGCCACCCGTGGAACATTATGTATTTACCCCACTCCAAAGATTACCTTTGGAGTGTGCAGAAAATACTTCTAGTGATAGATTAGTTTCTTGTTGTTCGGCATATTCCATTATTAAATATTGTTATTGTCAACAAAGTGAAAAAATTAGAGTAAATATTTCTTTAGCGAAGTCCGAATTAAAATGAGTACATATCGAAAGAGTAATTAATCACAGCCTATTTCACAGGAAAACCCCGGTGACAAGAAACCAGCTGAGCTAAGTCATAAGACACCGGGTTTGGATATAACCAAAGTCTTTTTCAGTGATGAAAGTAGATAAGAATATTAAAAATATATTATAATACTTTAAGTTAATCCGGCTTAACCTGTTCTTTATAGAATATCCAGATGTCTCCCATAAATACGTGATAAATGAATAAAATTTATATTTTAGTGTGAGATTGATAATACGAAATAGCCATCTGTATTTCAAATGTTTTTTCATCTGAAAGATCTCTATGAGCTCTCCTATTTATTAGGCCACAGTTAGAAATAAGTTGTGAGTTTAATATTTTATATTATAAGCCTGAATATACCTTCTACATTGCCCCACAAATTTGAAGCGAAGGGACCATGAACAAATGATTATTTCAGTGAATAGTAAACCCTGTTCAGGATTTTGCCCTGAAAAGGGAGTCATTATTTTCTCACAATGCAGTTCACTTTTGGTTATGTTTTCAGTCACAATTAACTAATCAGTTTTTATGCTGTCAAAAACAGATAACAGTATTTGATTTTATCGAATAGCATTCCAGTATGGCACCCAAAGTGGATATTAATAAAGTAAAATACTACAAATCACAGCTGCCATTGACGGTTATTACGAAAGGACTCAAAAAGGTAGCCAGCTCCTGATTGGTCGGCTGATTTACCGAGTTTGCCAATCTCTATGAAAAGGACCATTCTTCCAATTTTACCAGGAGTGACCTTGCAGCCGATGGGAATCGAATGTGATCCCCCCCCCCCCCCCCCCCCCCCCCCCAAAAAAAAAAAAAAAAAAAAAAAAAAAAAAAAAAAAAAAAAAAAAAAAAAAAAAAAAAAAAAAAAAAAAAAAAAAAAAAAAAAAAAAAAAAAATATTTTAATTATTTTTTTATTATTATTATTAATTTATATATTAAATATTTAAAAAAAAAAAATAATAAAAATTATTATATATTTTTATTTTATAAAAAAATATATATATATATAAAATATATATATATATATATATATTTTTTTAAGTAACAAACGCGAAGCGATCGGATACTGGCCTTTCTGTGGGTTTTTTTTTTTATTTTCGAGATATAAATTCAATTTAATAAACAAAATAATTAAAGGGGGGTTTGGGGAAAGACCCCCTCAATCCTCCCGGAAAAATTTGGGAAAAATGGTCCTTTTTATAGGATTTGGCAAACATCGGGAAATCGGACCAACAGGACGGTCCTTTTTTGGCCTTTTTGAATTTTTCGTAAAAACAAAAAATGTTTTGTTTTTACCAATAAAAACTTTGTTAATTGGCTGAAAACATAACCAAAAGTGAATATTGTGAGAAAATAAGACTCCCCTTTTCACAAAAACCTGAAAAGGGTTTACTATTCCTGAAATAAATTTTTTGGTTTTGCTTCAAATTTGTGGGGCAATGTAGAAGGTATATTCAGGCTTATAATATAAAAATTAAACTCACAACTTTTTTTGTGGCCTAAAAATAGGGGAAATCTTTTCAGATGAAAAAAATTTGAAATACAGATGGCATTTCGTATTATCAAACTCACACTAAAATATAAATTTTATTCATTTTCCTTTTTAGAATTGGGAAATTTAAAAAAAAGGTTTCCCGGATTAAAAAGTATTATAATATATTTTAAAAACTTATCTACTTTTCCTGGAAAAGCTGT
>JAODUP010002431.1:0-7500 GCA_025642065.1 Paralvinella palmiformis
AACGGCGCTAATTGATTGGCTGTAGCATTCTTATTACTATGTCTTATTACTATGTACAGCAATAATTTAACACCTAACGGATGCCCCCTTAGCTGGTAGTAAATATAGGCCTTCGGTGTTGATCGGATTAGTTATCGATTACGAAGTGTCACTGGTGTGATTTGTTCCGCTGGAAGCCACTACGGCCGGCTAAATATCGTCCCAGCGTTTTCCGTTCCCAAAGCCGTGGTCTGACAGAAGTTCCCTGTTTTCTGCCATCAAATGAGACCACTAGGGCTTTGTAAGCGATATGGCCTTAAGTCCGAATAGTTCTGTTAACGGTTTGATCCGGTATTAACCATGCCATACGTCCTTCAGTTGGGTATTAACTTTGGCAAATAGTTTCAATAGTTATACGCGCAACGGTGAAGAATGAAACACCACGAAACCAAACCCGTAATATCGCAGCCATCCAACACAAGTGTACACGAATGCGTTGAAGGGGAGAGTGAGCGTTATCAGATAACCTTCTATAATTCAATTGAAGTATACACAAGGCGATTGTTTTGATAAAAGAACCGAAAATATACAATAATACAGCGAACTATATTTGAGTGTTGTTTTTATTGCTGTTGTTGTTATTGTTGTTTTTGGTTTTAATCGTTGTTGGGAACAACTGTTGTTATATGTTGTATCAGTCAAAATATGTTCAGACATTTCTTTAGTGTTTAAACCTTTTACTTATTTATTTATTGATTTCTTATTTATGATCGCATATGGCCGATTAAAGGCTAAGAGTACTGAGTATTCTGAGTAATAGAGTACTAATATTCCTGCTTGGTGTTCCTTTTGTCTGCTGTCAGAAACAAACACTTATCCCGACATGATGTAAAGCAGAAATAGCAATCAAGGAATCTCGTGGTGCATTTAATAATAAATTTCGCATTCTAGCCACTATTGTCTTTCAGCTCATCGCTTTTTGCCTGCCTGCCTCCCTAGTTACATGTCCGTCAATCCGCTTGCTTTCCTGTGTGTCATCCAGCTGCTTTGTTTAACTGTTTGTATGCATGCCATTTGCCTGCTTGCCTGCCTGCCAGTTTGCATGCATCTCTATCCACTTGTCGATCTTTCCGAAACTTTCGTATTTCCACATAACACGCAATCATAGATTTTAGTATAAGACGAAACCTTCATTAAGGTGTATCATGCTATTTGGCGGTGGCCGTGAGTTGTTTCCTAGTCATCCGTCGATACTTTTCATTTCCTGCGCAGTAATCGTTCGGCAATTTGTCCCAGGTACGACGAGCATCGAGGTTAACAAATCTATTAGGCAGCCAGTCAAGTCATTCAATCATTCAGTCAGTCGGTCAATTATGCGGTCATTGAAAAAACATTTACCACACTTAACCAATCCTCCAATGATAATAGTATACACGAATTCATGCTCTAGTGATATATAAAGGCTTTGAACAATGGGTGCTGCTTTAGTATAGGACTGATCATGAATGTTCATTTGAGTCATGCAAATCAGCAAACTAATATTACCCCTTAGTTGGGTCTGCGTAATGTGCATCCTTTATGGTCAAAACATTCATAGCATGCATTATTACTGATTCAGTTGCTAAAATAAGAGTGAAGTTAAATACCTCAAACTTATACTATTACAGACCAAAGACAGTTTCTTAAATGTTCCTGAAGTTTAGAAAGCCTGTAACTGCTAGGAGGATTATTTACGTTTTCCGGTTTTCGAACAGCAAAACATGATAAATAAATATTAGGTTTTAAAAACAAATTGAAATTTGCGGATAAGGCAATTTTTCCAATAATCCGTTAACAAAATAAGTTCTTTTGAAATATTAAAAAATAGCATTGTATAAGCCTATTCGGAATTCCGGCGCTCAATGCGTAGTGAGATTTTGTCGGGATAAACAAATGCCTCTATGGCCTGGTGGGTAAGAGCGTGGGACTTTCTTACTCATGGTCATGCTGTGCTGGAGGTCGGAGGTTCGAATCCCCGCCGTGGAACTATATTAGGAGGCGCTTTTCATCCAACCAAACAACTGGCAAAGTTTTCCCCGCCGAATATGCCATCTATTGTAAATTCTAATTTCATTTAGAATTAGTCCCGATGGTGAATCAGCATATTACAGACCATAGACGTCTCACTCAGTTCAGGTAGCTAGGCCACGTAAAATAACTGTCATTTTGGCCATTATTATTAGGCAGTAAAATAAACATATGAAGAAGCAGGCGTCATTTGCTTTTAACGCCAAGTTATAAAATAAAAGAAGATTTTCTATGTTTGTGATATCGAACACCTATAGTACATTTAAGTTGTCTAAGTCTCTCTGGGGTAATTACAAATTACTCGAATACGTTTTTTTATTTAGATCTAGTAGTGAACTTTATTTACTGGGTCTAAACGTCATTAGAATCTCACATACATTGGCTGCATAAACAGCAGATGAATGGAGGCCATGGAGGATGTACCTCCTCCTGTATGGTGAACCCTCTGTCTGCCATGATCAAGTCATTGGGTTCCATCAGATCTAAGAAGCCCGATTTCCTGGTGATCATCTGGTCAGAGGCCCGCCCACCCCATGTCTCTGACAAACAAAATTAATAGCTCCATTTGGTGTGATGCCAACAAAACATTTTATTGTATTGTTTTTTGTTTATAATAATCACTCCATGTGATGGCCTGTAGTTCTAAATTACGAGGACGCTCTATGAAAATGTCGGTCCAACCTATGGTATATCGGAGGTGTTGGTAGTCAGTCTTCCAGGACTTTTCGAAGATGTTCACCTACCACTTGTTTTGATGGCCAGGTGTTGATTATTTGAGAAGCATGCCCTGATGAAATTCCAAATATACCTGACAGCAACTCAGTTATGATAGTCGTACGCAACTTCACCCACCAGTACCAGCAACAACTCTTCCTGGAGTGATGTACGGCGCTTTGACACAGGTTTCTGTGATATTTTAAGGAGACCAGTCTTCCCCAACTTGCGGACCTTACCAAATCCGCTTCAATAGCGCATTATCTGTGCCTTGTGTGCAACGAGACTAAGGAAAATGTCAAAAGCTTATCTATTACGGAGTCCAGTATATGTTCTGAGCATCTTATCACCGGCCAGAAATCTCCTATTAAGATTGGTTTGTTTCTTGTTGGTCAAAATCGGTGTCTTGGACTTAGTGACAATTTCCTTAAATTCATCATATCCACTCTATAAGTTTTTCAAAGTATTTTCATAAAAATAAAAATAATAGTTTTTCTAGAGTTGGCAATGTATAAGCGTTCATTTCCCGCTATAAATATATTCGAGCCTGTTTTCTGATAATGCCATGTGCGTTTGTTTATCCCAAGAAGATATCCCGGAAGTGACGTTTAACGCATGCGCATTGGGAACTCCAAATAGGCTTATTCCAGAGGCAAATGGGGACGTAAGTGTAATTATAACATGTTAAGTGATAACTAGTAAAATCTTTATATAAATGTACATTAATATCGAAGAAGACAATCTATAGAGAACGAATTTGAATATTTCATCGACGCAACATCAGCTTGTCGTAGATTTCTGTTTCATTCGTCATTACAGTGAAGCATGGAACTGACGTTGGTTTGAGCGGGTATATATTTATTGTTTATGTGTAGGAATGGTCAATTACTCGAAATGGCAGAATTGTGTCATTTTTTGAATATCACAATTAAATTTTAATAAGTACTCGAATAAACAGGGTAATCTGCCGATGATATAATCAGGTGCAACTAGAAACAGCTTTTATGTGCGCATGACGTTTTAATAAGTGTTTCGCTGTGGCCGTTTGTTATTATACGAAGTCTTATTTATTCTTCTCCTTCCCACTTTTTGTAAATTGAATATGTTTTTGTAACAAAGACTGACTTCCATAACCCTTGCGGTAATTCCATACTTTTTTTAAAATAGGCTGGTTTTATGAACATTACAAAATATATTTATTTATTTATTTGGTGCAAGTTTAATATGAATAGAGAATTTATTCCATAAACTGGGAGCTGGCGTTCGGAAAGAATTCTTTCCCTTAAATGTCGTGTTGTGATTTAGCATCATCAAAAATAAAGAGCTGTTCCTATGTAATGTTGGATTATGCTTCCCTAATTGAGAACACATTTATTGAACGACTTGGCAGTTATCGTTGTCACATGAACCGAAACTAAATATATACAGTAACAGTTATACACCAAGCTGGCCACTTTGTAGCGTTCATTGCTCCATATTATGTAAACCAATACACCCATTTAAAACTGTTGTTAGCTAACTAACTCTTGTAAGATTTCTCCAACCATCATTACCCGAAATCGGATATCTTCCATTATATTTCGCTTGCTTTTTCCTTACGACCATACAACTAACACGATAGTTGAGGTACGAAATACTGTATTTGACGTATTTGACGTATTTAGCGCAATGTACGCCGCTCAGAATATTGTGAACAAGCTACTTGTCATTGTTTTCATTACGACATATTAACCGCACGGTGCACTCAGAAAATTGTGAACTAAGTTTTCGTTGCCTAAATGCGTCCCTCTTTTTCGTACAGCTGAGCTCATCAACATTCGATTTTAAAGCACTAGATCTGCTGCAAAATAAATACCGTTCTTATTTATAACCACAACCTTCTCTCCAAGAATATTAATAACTTCATGAACTTGAATTGTTTCAAATCCTAGTCTTCTAACCTGTAACAGCGGTTCAACATTCCAAAGAGCACAACTCAATGTTTCACTTTAAACAAGCTAAAACTACCACAAAGCGGCTTTGAAAAGGTATAATTAATTTTCCTCTGCTCCAGACCATCTTCACACATGAATTACCCAACATCTTACGGCAGTTGACAATAATCTGTGAGATTTTTCAACAACACAGGTGAGTATTTGCTAATGTTCGGACTGCGTTGGTCATGAAAATGATCCAGCAAAAATCGAACTACGCGGCACTTCCACCGGAAGTAGTCTGTGCGCTTATTATGGCATGTACGTTAACTACGGGGAATACGGTATGCCGTTTATTCTTTATATTATAATTGCAAGATATGTCATATACTAATATTCAACAAATTATGTCAACGAATAAATAAGACAAGAGTTGGTTGATCTGTTACGGGCAGACAATTACATTGCCGGGTTTTAAATTATTTGTCATAATTTGTAAAATACAATAATTTTGATGTGCTATTTATTGCATCAAGCGTGCACTGGGAAAACTTACCGGCAATCAGCGAAATACGAAATGAATTCTTGACATTTTGCAGCCAGTATGGTGTATACGACGGACCGAATGGACCAATCAATTTTCAACTAAGATAGGGCGAAGTGAAAGTTAAAGATTCCTTTAGATATAACCAAGTCGGGATTTGAACTCTGCTGCACGTGGTCTGTGACCATCCTCGCTACCAAGTAAGATTGGAGAGACGATGACTGCGTGTAGAATATAAATGATTTATTTGTTTGCTTCTCTGTTGCTATTTTTAAATTACTTATGAAGATATTAATACACATATAGGTTTATTACTAGCTGGTTATCTATATTAATGATCAGATTTTAAATATTTCTATTCATTATGATGGAATTACGGTGTGTAAAATATGTTATAATATCTTATATCTATTCTACAATATCCCTTACTTAGCTTACATATATTTACACGGCTTTCCCCATCTCTAGCAGTGAGAGAAATATCCTACTGAATTATCTATTGAAGATTTGAAAAAGTCCCGAAAATGTCATCACAAGGTCTTCCAAACACTAGTCGAGTACCTTGGTTTAAGTATCTCATTCCATCAGAATATGAGTATTGCCATCATATCTGGGCTACCTCGTGATTTAGAACATCTGGAGATGTTCTACGTGCCCTTAACTACATAGATATATATATATATATATATATATATATATATATATATATATATATATATATATATATATATATATATATATATATAGTTGGAATAGTGTACTGTCCTGGCAAGATTCTAATGACAACATTGTTTTGTTCATAAAGCAGGATGAACGCCTAAATTCCGTTTCCTTTATTTGCTGATTTATCTTTAATAAACATATTATGTTGATTAAGAAAGTATTCGGGGAATGTTTGCATTTATTCGACAACATACATTCATACCCAATCAACTCCATTCTGTACAATTTAGAAAGGAGGAAATGGCAAAGGACGCAATGAATAAATTAAAGACATTCCTCGAACAAATCAAAACAGAAATTGTGTGTTTACTTCGTAGGCAGCCATTTGATTTATGCCACCATCAGAAAGCTAGTAGATAAATAAATACATATTAATATGCATTAATAATAAGCGAAATTATGTCATCATCGCCCGGGTCCTTATAAACAGACGAGATAGCATGCATTCTATTATCTCCTTAAAACAGATAATTATTAATTGTCTTTGATAGTCTTCTTCGATATGTCAACAGCTTATAGTGAATGAATATATTTCCAGTAGAATATATATATATATATATATATATATATATAATATTGCCAAAGTGTAACTTTCCCTTTGCTTAATATATATATATATATATATATACATATATATATATCGGTTGTAGCACATCAGTTCCACAGCACAAAAGCACTACTTATAACGATAGGCGTTATAATTCATATGTCACAAAATAGAATGACATTTAGTGCGTTATTAAATATGATTTATTCATTTGTAGACGCGTCCATCAATTTCAGATGTCATGTGTATGTATTCAAACAGGGTGTCCATTAGTAATTTATTTATCCGACATTAGCCTCGCGACGTTATATTTGAATGATCAGAACGTCCATTCAATCCGACTTAGTGAGTCTCACTGTACGAACTGCTGTCTGCTTATTTGTATGTGTCACATGTTGTTGTTGTGCGCACATCTCTTGCAGGGCAAATAAATATTTAAATAACCGATACAACATTGACATTTCCTATAAAGCCATACCGTGCTTGCCTCGTTCGTCCATCGGTTCATCCACAGCCGGCAGATTGGTTGTTCTGGCTGGTATGGACCAATATCACTGTCTAAGGGGAAATGAGATAATCAGACAAAACTGGGTTAAGTGGAGTTGTTTTGTCTCCGTTTTAATAACACCTGGGACATGTAGCCAAGGGGAGCCTGCCGAGGGAAAGAAATCACACAAAACACTGGTATGAGCCGGAATTAAATACACAACCTGGGTGTTAGCAGCGCAGTATGCACTAACTAATAAAATAGAAGTTTATTATGATGTAAGAAACATCCTCCGTGTAAAGTTATGTATGAAATTCGCTTCTGCGATCTTCTATATGCTGCATTGCCTCCCTCTACTAGTTGTGAAACTCGGGTTGATACTAGACTCCGTTAATTTTTGTTGCCTTGTTTTGGTGGCTAATCGTGACTAAGCGTGTGGTAATTTTATTATCGTGAGACGATCATTTATGTATCCGGAAATTGTCTACTGGATACTCGTCACCAAGGATTCACCAAAAACGTCTGA
>JAODUP010002420.1:0-11585 GCA_025642065.1 Paralvinella palmiformis
GAGCAAAGACGACGTCACATTCCGAAGTTTTCCGAAGATTCTCGATTAAAGTTTCGGCTATGTGAGATGCTAGCAAAGCAAGCTTTAAAACCACTGTAACTTTATTTCTAGGAAAAATTAAATATATTGATTTTAATATATAACACTAACATTTTGACTAATTTGGTAAACCTTTTCCTGTGACCTTTAAGTGACTCTTATCATATACATGAAAGTGTACATATTCATTCATAATAATTCACCAAAAGAAGAGATACTATGATAAACAAACTTTAAATAACTACCACTTCTGAACATAATATTAGACTACGCATAAATCTATTTCAGTTATGGTATGGCGTAAACATAATTTGTTCTAATTTTTATTTCAATAATTAAAAGCATTTATATATTTTGGTTTACTAAACATTCTAGTTTGTTAACATCTAAAGTTAAACACTGTTCACATGTCATAGTATATTACGTCTTGAAAGTCATACACAATGATATGGTTCCATTGAAATGAACATTAGGTAACTGCTCATATATATATATATATATATATATATATAGAGAGAGAGAGAGAGAGAGAGAGAGAGAGAGAGAGAGAGAGAGAGAGAGAGAGAGAGAGATAGATACATTTCCTGCATTATCGACATAATCGCCAATCACCAGAACTCGTATATATTTAGCTAAAACGAACCCAGGCAGGTTTATTTCTTAAAAAGTCGCACCCGAAACCAACAAGTTTAACAAATGCCGATAAGACCGGTCGATGGGAACACAATGCTGTATTTGCAAAAATTACAATAACAACATTAGTACCAACAAAGCACGGATAAGTATGCGTACACACGTACACGTGCATTTTATTAGACAAACTCGTACACGTTTAGCTTGAATAAATATCATGACATTGACGCTGTATATTCCAGGCATTCCAACATCTAGATTTTAATTATTTAGTAATAAAAGTAATAGTTAATACAACAGATGACCCGCATTTGTCATATTCAACACCGGACGTACTCCTTGTAGTATGTTGCCTGCCGAGTTCCTACCATTATTCTAGTTACAATAATGTAGCTTTAAATGTTTAGGACCCAATTATAACATCTCCAGTGGCGTTCTACGTGATAGTTTTAATATTTCATGTTTGCTTTAAAATCTGTCAAATGCCGAGAATAAATGAGTATATCCCAGTCTATGTGGGATTGTACCACGTGTAGCTACCGAATGCTATACGTGATCATATGTTAATCTAAAAGTTTCTACCCCACTACTGATCCAGAGAACTAATGCAACTCGATTCCGTGTCATTGACCCATAGCTTGGACGAAAACATATGGCAAATGATATCCCGATCATCCATTATAATTGACCATTGATCAGTTCGGATTCCCGATATGTGATTATTGATTATGAAATTGATTATCGGCGTTATAAATACGACTTGCCAACGATTTTAAGACTATCATCTAAAGTCCGCGTGTGCTGTTTACAGCCTAAAATATTTCGGTCGGTTTGTATATGTGACAATTCTTCTCATCATTGCCTAATATTTAATCTTTAAAAATGGCATGTTGCCTGCATCGGTCATGAAATGCATCATCCAGATATTCATTTGTTTGGTGATGTACAATGTGAGGATCGTTAAGTCTAACTTTTATTATTTATATTCCTGTTGGTTCATGTTTGGTTGATGGCGAGCATTTACATATCAAACCGACAGATTTGTGATTGGTTAATATGTACACTGAATCGGATGACATGCGCCTTTCCGTTTGGACCAAAATATAGATACTTAGTGATTACCATAAGCACATTTAGAGATGATAACTCACCTCACTTATCCCAGTGTAACTTTCCCAAATTGGAATGTATTAACGGGTTGCGTTTTTCTCCTCATTAACCGTTCCTCCAGCTTAATATGCAGTCCAGTTTGAAAAACACATGGGTGTCAGTTTGTATCAAAATATAGATATTTTCTGGAAGCAGGTGAACTTGCCCCAGAGCAACTTTGACCCATTAAAGGTGTGATCTCCAAGAATGAGGCTAACAACAAATATGAGGATAAGTCAGTGATGTGGGAACTTAGTAAAATGGATATAAGAAGTAAAACAGTAAATATTGCAAACACCTTAAGTATGAAAAGCTGAAATGCGAGAAAACCTAAATTACTTCAACAAATAATAGTGAATGGTAACAACTGATTGAAAGAGAGAGATAATTAATCAGCATCGACAATGAAAAAAAACAGCTGGCATCATTCTGCGATCAAATGTCCAGTGGACCGAGTATGGCGAACAGAACTCTTTTTTTTTTTTTCTTAAATCTTGAAAAGAGAAACTATCTGAATAAATGCATAACTCAGTTTAAAATATATAGCAGCATAATAAATGATCCAGTTCAGACTATCACTGAAGAAAGAAAGTTTTATCAAAAGTTATATGCCGAACCTGACGAAGACAATCCACATCATCAAACTAAAATACGAGATATCAGAGTAAGTTTTTTAAATAAGAAATATCCAAAACTAACGACTAGGGAAAGAAGGAAATATGAAGTAGAAATAAATGAACGTATGTGTGCTGAAGCGGTAAGCAAATTAAAAAATGGTAAAACGCCTGAAATAGATGGTCTGCCAGTAGATATTTATAATTTGTTCTGGAAGGACATAAAACATTTAGTAATTAACTCAATTATTAACGCATTTTAAAAAGGTACGCTATCAACTAATAAAAAAACACCGGAATCCTTACATTGATTCCCCCCAAAAGATAAGGATAGAACATTTTTGAAAGCCCGTTTTATTGGAGAGAATATACGAAAGATAACAGATATAATAAACTACTGCAAAGTCAAAAACATGTCTGCTATTCGCTTGTTGGTCGATTTCGAAAAGACCTTCGACGCTATTAAATAAATATTGAAAGTTTTTAGTTTTGGTCACATTTTTCGAAAGTGGGTTCGCATTATTTATACTGATTTTAAAAGTTACATTCTTAGCAATGGCTAACTATCTGACAATTTTCATATATTCAGAAGTGTTCATAAGGATTGCCCCCTCTCTGCTTATTTAATTTTGCTAGTTGTTGAAATGCTAGCCATCAATATAAGACACGCAAAAACATTAAAGTTATTAAACTGAAGTCTAAGGAAATTAAAATTAGTCAATCGGCTGATGACACCACCCTCATATTGAAGAGCTGTGAATCAATAAAATGTTTAAAAGATATGTTGCACAACTTTGAACTAATTGCACGGCTTAAGACCAACATGGATAAAACACAAGCATTTATGATAGGCAAACATATGAAACGCTTCAAGAATGAGTATAATCTAAGTTGCACTGATGGACCAATTCACATTCTAGAACTGCATAAATGTAAAACTGAAATAGAAAGTATAAAATATAACTTTGAACAAAGAATGAAAAGGATTAGGACCGTTTTTAATATGCGGAAGCAAAGAAATCTATCTCTCGAAGGAAAGGTAAGAGTGATAAACAGCTTCGCTGCATCACTCTTAATTTATCCAAATACTGCATTACATACCCCAGAAAATATAATAAAAGATACCGAAAAACTCTTTTGTTAAATTCTTTGGAATGGAAAGGCAGATAAAATAGCAAGAAACGCAATGATCAAACAAATAGAACGACGGGGACCTTAAGCTGATTGACATGACAAGCAAAATCAAGTCACTAAAGATGACATGGGTTAAGCGCGCATTAAATAATCTTACTTCCTCGTGGAAACCGATATTAGATAACATAGTTGGGTTTCCTTTCAAATAATTGTTGAGATGCACCGAAAAAAGTAAAAACATATTAGAAAAACTATCAAAATTTTATAGAAATAATATGAATGATCATCTAAACACAATACTAGTCCAGGCAATCTTGTATATTACTCAAAAGAAATTGAAATAGTTTCCAATCATGATTTTTCTTATTTATTATACATCTGGGAGCATCAATTTCAAATTAGACGCAAAAATCAATTATTTTAGAAATAAAACAAACATTTCTACTGTCCTCATGGAAATAAATTTAACATCAATTCAAGGAATTTGAGGTGTGGTAAGTTCATTAAAATTAGGATATTTTAAGATTGGATTATTTCTCATTTGCATAAATCCAAGATGGCCGCCACATTTAGTGTATTCTGAGCATAACAAAAATTATAATGGTTTCACGGGAATAGATTTAATATCAATTCAGGGTGTTTGGGGTTTATTATGTGTTGGAGTTTGTTAAAATTAATACTATAAAGATTGGAGTTTTCCGTATTTGCATAGATGTAAGATAGACGCCAAATACGGTGTATCTTGTCGAAAAATCTGCAACAAAATATTATTTAAAATTCCAAACATTTACATAGGGAATAGTATTACCTTATATGTACAATTTCAGTGATAATCATATTTATTTTATCTGTGTGTTTCAGGTTCAGCGCCATCAGTCTCACAAGTGGATAAAGAGAAATTGTAGCAAGATGAATGATTGCATAGTTTGCCCAAAGACCTTGTCAAATGGAGAAGATACTGTTACATTGCAGCAAATTGGTTGTGATAGTATCCTGAAAGCAAGCGAAGCCAGATTCAGTGATGTACCTGTTACCCTTAACCAGGTTGAACATGCAAGGTGCAGACTTGACTTCACAAACAAAAGAACAATTCAGTTCCGTTTGAAACGAAAACAGTGTGGTCACCCGGAAAAGTACTTGCAGCAAACGCTCACGTCAGAGGAATCCACGTTCAGCTATAAATATGACTGTATATTTTGAAGATCGCAGGGAACAGCAGACCCAGGGATTCTAAAACTTATGAAGCATTTCAAGCAGTGGCAGGGTATCTTGAAGTTAATGATCACGAACAAGTGACCATCAGTGACCTGATAAATAAGATGAAAGGATGCCTCAAAGACACTGACACAGAACCATGCAGCTTCCCACAATATGAAGAATGAGTTAAAAAGCTATTTCCAAGACATAATTTTTATCTCAGAGATTGATGATAAACTAAATATTGTTACCTTGAAAACCATTGCTTCGAAAATCTTGTACAATTTGCACCAGCAAACACAGCAAAGGGAATATGACGAGAAGAACCACATAATAGAGGCAATAGCAAAGTTAATAAAGCAGAGACATTTGTCAGACAAAGGACACCTATCCCTCGATTACCTACCAATAGACACAGCAATGCGGTTCCTTCCACGGTCTTTGCTACTATTTTGTGAGACGGATTCAAGGAGCAAATAAATTGCTTCAATATTCAAATCGATCATGCAGGCAACACGCCCTCATTTACTTATGGCCCCACATTAATCGGATTTGGTGTTCAAATGCATCATGTCTTCCAGTCCAAGGTATTGGTGAATTCCTTGCATCGACATCGATTTTGCTGCTCAAATAGTGAAGTAAGTAAAATGTTTGAAAAAAGTGATTCTGTACCACAGGGTACACAAATACCAAATCTCGACAACAGTGGTCTGGGTTCATGCAGCTCTTCCACAAGGGACAGCATCCTGGAACTTCATCAATCATATTTCTCACCATGATCGACATGAACCCAAATGACCTGTCTTGCATTTACTCTACCTTGAAGTTTATTTCTTCGCATACACAACAGCAACAGTCATATTCAGTGGTCATGTTTGATCAGCCACTATGGTAGAAAGCACATACCATGGTAGAGAGTGTGCCAGAATTACAGCCAGCTGTCATTCGTTTGGGAGGTTTCCATACTTAAATCAGTTTCCTGGGATCTATTGGTCACTTCGCGGAAGGATCTGTCCTACAAGAGCTGCTGGAAGTGGTGTATTCTGGCAACATGCTCTCAGGCAAAGCAGTCAGTCGTGCTGTTTGAGGTCATTTCCTTGTCGATGCGGCCCTGAATATAATGGTGAATTCAAGTCGTCTGAACATTGACTTGTCCGAGCTTTTAGTACCATCGCAACCAGATGCAAGCATTCCCTCTTTCCGCCTTGACAAACCTGTTGGAGGGAATACTGTCAGAATCAACTTATTCTTCTGACGTGGAGAGAAATGACGCCATGCACGCTTTTCGTGAAAATGTGGAGCAAGAGAAAAAGAGGTTGGGAGAGTACCAAATGGCAAGACCTTGACTCTAATATATGGACATGGTAGACCTGCTCCGAAGATTTATCAAAGCAGAGAGGCTTGCACATTGGGCGCTTCATCTTCAGTGTCTCTATGACAAGCTGCCATACCTCGCGGCATCTGGCCACAGTCTCTATTTAAAAAGTGTTCACATGTATCTACAAAACATGCTAAAACTTGAAGCAGATGTACCCCAGATACACAAACACGTCTTGTGGTGCGCCGGTCTGACAAGCTTTGGGTGGGAATTTCAACCGATCTTGCAATAAAGTAGTGTCCTAAGCGAGATTTGAAGATTTGAAGCAATGCAAGACGCCACTGGAACGACATTTACCACCAATGAACAGCTCAGAGTCCAACAGTGCCAGAATGACCAAACATTCCAGTGATATCCAAGACCTGTTGCCATACCTGACACAGAGACATCCCTTCAGCACAGAGATTCCAATGTCGTTGGGAAACATTGCAACTGGTGTAACAGCACACGCCTCTGTGAGTTTTGTCACTGCTAAACACGTGGAACAGAAAATAATGCAGTCAATGACAGATCAAAATGGTAGTTGAGCACACAGTCAGAAAGAAGGATCAAGCTGTTACAATTGGAACAATGGGTTCAGTGAAGATCAGCGACGAAGTTGTCAGTGTGGATCCTCAGCTGGTGAATTACCAGATGCCTTCACATATGTGCTCCTATCCACCTGCTTTGTTTGATTATCCAGACGGGATGAGGTCGGCTAATAAAGCAAGTCTAGCAGATAGTCTGTGGTCTCCAACAATTGCAGAACCCCCCAAACCTCTTAAACGAGTCTAGTATGTCCTCGATGGAGGTGCTCTCCTTCACAGAATACCGTAGACAAAGGGTGCTCTCTGGGATGCCATTATGAGGATGTATATGGAGTTTGTTACTCACAGAAATGGGAAAGCCATTGTTATTTTGACGGCTACCGAGTCTCGTCCAGCACAAAGGATTGTACACACGCACGAAGAAGCGGTAGTTGCGTTTGCACAGCATTGCACGTTAATGATACCATGGCACTACAGACCTAAAAAGAAGAATCTCTCTCAAACCAACAGAACAAGCAACATGCTAGGTAATATACTGGAGACAGCAGGCTGTGGCGTTTACCATGGAAAGGAGTATGCCTACCTTTTGGTAGTGGAGTTAGCTGTCGATTGTGTTGAACACACAGACACGATTGTCATTGCAGATGACTCAGACATATTGGTTCTCCTGATCTACCATCCTGGACAAGCTAAACGCCAAAAGAGAAAATAAAAAGCCTCAAAGGTTCTGGAACATGTCAGCAACAAGATGCTACCTGGGGAGTACTGTCTGCAGCAGTATTCTCTTTCTCCATGTCGTACTTGGATGCGACACCACATCAAGACTGTATGGAATAGGCAAAAACAAGGCTGTGTTCAAAGTGAAGAGTGACATCTTCTTTGCTAGACACGCTGAAGTGTTCGTGGATTCCAACTCAAGCCCAGAAGATGTCATCAAGGCAGGGAATCATGCACTCGCCTCCTTGTACAACGGTGAGAAAGATGAAACCCTCGACAGCCTAAGGCTTCGGAGGCATGCAGCACTGCAGCAGTTGAGCCATATACTGGACTGTTCAATAGCCCTCAGTGAATGCCTTGGTATGTGTTCAAACGATCACTGTCTGTTGTGAATATCCAGCCAGCACGTACAGGTAGAGCCTACGTCGATAACACATAGTGTACGTTCGTTACGTATCGCGACATGTTTTACGTGTATATTATTGTCGATAGCAACGTGTCGATGTGTTTACCACTGGTAATTGTCAACACGTACATTTTACGTAAATACTACGTGTGCACTTAACAACTTCACGTTATGATGATCATCATGGTCGCGCAAACACAAAATATTTCCCATGATGCATCGAAGCCAGGAAGTGACGACATTTTATAGAAGTAAGACGCGTGTTTCTCGATTATTTTAATATGTTATGTGATAATAGTCATCACGGGAAAAGAAATGTCACATTTCGAAGTAAATATAATGTAGCAAAGAAGTGTTTTATTCCCTATCAAATGCACTACCACGTTCAAAACAATTCTAACCATCAGCTATCATATTTCCTTCAAAATGTTCCCTAGATCCTTAAATTCCGAAACTTTCGCGAGCCATTGCTAGTACGTACTACACTCGCCAGGGATTATCGTGTGACAAATATCACGTAGTGCCACAGCTTTGTTTACAAGCGCCCTGACCACTTGAAAGACAAAATGTCAGATTCTAACGAATGTTTTGAACTTCTCAGGTATATCAAGCCCTATAGCTTTGATACACTCGCAAAAAGATAACAGGCAGTATCAATTGTGAAAAACTAGCTGTACCGAGAGCCGACGATGATATAGAGCAGCCATCTATGCCGCGACATCCGGACCTGATCCACAATAAGAGTTGGATTGTGTGTATTTGTTTTTATATTAGTATAAGTTTAATTGACACACTCAGCCAGATAAGAGTAGCGTCCTCTTCTAAAAAATACAGTCGTATTTGTCGGTACACAGGAGCCCGGTGGATGGAGGCTCTCCCATATGAGACATATACAGGGATGTGCCGCCCATGGTATGTCTTTTTAGCCATAGGAAGCTTTGAGTAGGCCTAAGTACATTAAAAATTTTGTAAATAAGTGAAAGTTTACTTATTCACGAATGTGTGAACTGGTGAATTTACAATAGTTTTCTCCCAAGATTACCCTATTATCGCTCATACATACCCGTTTTCTTTTCTATTTCTCCATCAAACTGCTGATTCGTTTGGGCTTAGCATTACGCTGTTTGTCAAATATTGTTGGAATTGCATCTTCTGTGAGTCTGACACTCTTTATCTCATATCGAATTGATAGTGCCAAAAATGGTGAAATAACAAACATACGTTCCTCACAATTTACTTTGGCAAGTTGGCTTCCACTGCACCCATGTAGCCAATCAAGCAATGAGTTTTATTTTGGGGAGAACGAATTTTCCCGAAGATTTCCGATTAAAGCTGTGGCATATTGGTCCATGGGAGATGCTAGCAAAGCAAGTCTTAAAGGCACTTTATTTCTAGGAAATATAAAAATATATATCTGATTGAAATTGATTTTAATAATAACACTGACATTCTGACCAAATTGGGAGGACCTTTTCCTGTGACTTTTCCTGTAATACATGGCTTGAAAAAGAATAGTGATAATACATTAGACTGGTCTGAGTAATTGTTTTTTTTTCCTAAATTGTGGAACAAACTGTGTTCCCGGCAAAAAATAAATGCATAGGGATTCGTTTAAATATACAGAGTTTGCATAGTAAATATAATCAACTTATATCTCTCGTGGCAAACATGAGAGATATTGGTATGGCAATATATTTTGTCATGGTATGTGAAACAATAGGATCAGTGGCAGAGGTGGACGGGTGGTTATGATGATTTTGAATTTGCTAAAAGTCCTGGTCCCAGAGTAAATCAAAATCTCGAATTTGAGACGTTATTTCCTGAGATTATTCATCGCATGGTATACACAAACTTATTACAGAGCAGGCGCATAGAGTTCCCAATATGAGTTAACAACAGTCCATTAATAGATATGAAACAAATCTACGCAAATTGACAACTATTACAGGGGACCTTTGGATAGGAACCGTTCAGAACGTAGGTATATCTGACCACCTGCCAGCACTTGGGTAAGACTACTCAAACAATACGAATCCCAAAAGTAGTATGGATGAAACCGAATTCAATGTGTGGACAATTATAACTGGACCTTTCTCAATGTTGAGAATGTTGAGGGCGCTAATGATTCATGCTTAAAAACCGTTAATTATCCCCCTGGATCAGTTTACCAAGAAGATAATTCTATATACAATGATTATTCGAATACCATTAATGATCCCTGTCCTTTTAAAATCATCAATGACTAGAGGGTAAATGTTTAGAAAAAAGTAAACCCAAATATAATAAAGCATTCGTTGATATCATTAAATATAGAAATTTATATAAGAAATTAAAAAGCTTCATAAAAATTAATATACCACTGATTCGACTAAAATCTAAAATGATACGAAAAAAATATGGAACCCATTGAAGGAAACAAAACGATAAGAGCAATATCTCAGAAGTAGTTAAAAGTGGAAATGACGTGATGAGGATCCTAAAACTATTTCGAATATGTTCTGCAAATATTTTTTCTAAGATTGGACCAAAATTCGCCGAACGGATTCCTATTCCTGAAAAATCACAAGAAACGTTCCATTAGTAACCAATCGTTATTTTGGCCATCACCAGATCCCATTTAAATAACTTGTACAATAATATCCCTTAAACATAAGAAATATTCTTGTCATGATGGCATAAGTTTGAAACTCATTACAACGCTGAAACAGTTCTATATTTATATATATATATATATATATATATATATATATATATATATATATATATATATATATATATATATATACAATAATAAACAAATCATTACAAACAGGTGACGTACCCTGGGGCATGAAGATTGCAAAAGTGATACCAATATACAAATCCAAAGACGAAACTGATTAACTCATGGAAGACTCTAGAGCTTTTTATGCAAGCAAGATATGTCATATGAAAAAAAAGGTTTACGACAGAAACACAGCACCATTGATGCGGTAGCTCAATTCATGTCTCACGTAATGACCTCCATTGCACATAAGTATTCTACAGTGGCGGTATTCCTGGATCGCTCTAAGTAGTCTAAGGCATCCGACACTATAATTCATCAATTATAATTTGAACAAACTATACCATTATGGTGTACGAGGCATTGACCTGGATTGGTTCAGTAACTACTAGTCCAATATATCGTAGTTTGTGTCATACCGTTAAGCTCAATCCAGATGTCATCACGGCACCTGTTGTGTTCCAGACGTTTTCGTCCTGAGGCCACTCTTGTTCATCATCTACACAAACGATTTACCAAACATGTGGTCTTACTCTAAGTGCGTATTATTTGCCAATGATACGACAATATATCCCAAATTTTAAAATGTTAATAACTTAAATAACGAAACAATGATCTGTATGTTCTAGCCCAATGATTCTATGCGAACAAATTCTAATTACGATATCAAAAACCAATCTTATTGTATTTCATCCGAAAACAATCCAAGAAACTGAGATGCAAATATTTCCATGAAGTTGGTGCTCATCACATTACCAATGTTAGTAGTGAAAGGTTTATGTGTATATATATATATATATATATATATATATATATATATATATATATATATATATATATATATATATATATATATATAAAGATATATACTGATTCATATGCCATACATTCTGCCAAGAGATTTCTATCAACAAATAATCTTAGACAACTCGTCCATTGTATGCCATTCTATAATATGGGAACCTGCATATCAGTATATATGTTACATCAGCTAGTATTTATATTTATTAAACGATGTATACGAAAT
>JAODUP010002425.1:0-11392 GCA_025642065.1 Paralvinella palmiformis
TAAATTTGTTATAAAAAGTTAATATCAATCGTAAGAATCAACCAGGCATGTATCTAATTTATTAATTATCAGACAAAGCTAGCAATATAGTGAAATGTACATATAATCAACTTATTTATGTATATATTTAGAGAAAGTCAGCAAGTTTAGAACAATTATTATTTATTGTTTACTGTCTATGGCGCGGAATTTCCATGATGGCAAAAGTTCACGTGTAATTAAAAGCTACAATATTGCCAACTACTTAATACATTTAGATCAGTACAGCTTTAAGTTGACACGTTCCTTCTTTTCTGTGAAACTACGATTCCAAATAATGTTTTGATTTGTTTATAATCAATTACCAGAAATAATATTATCCACACTGACAACTGAGCGATGGAATAATATTATTTTATTGTCCTGTTCAGTCTCGATATCGATTTCACTTGAAATAGTTGAAAATGGTCTATTACCTATAATCCAGAAATCATAAAGCATTTTGCGAACGTGTGGAAAGTTCCACCAACAGAAAGAGGGTAATAAAGGTTTACTGTCTCCTTTGATTATTGTGATGAGTATGGTGGGTGTTGTATTGCTTTCAAATGCTGATGATAGTTGTAATGGTACCGTCTGATTATTGGCACTAGTACTTACAAACGTTTAAGGTGTAATTATTCTGATATCAATAAGAACAAAATAGACTGAAATGCTGACTCCTGACCCGGTCTTAAAAATAAACATGTCTTACAACATTTAGCAAAGTGAAAATTGCATCACATTTGTATCCTACATTGAATTTTAATTAGTGATTTTTATAATTAATAGCCTTTCCATTAAACACCGCAGCACAGATAATAATGTCCTTACGTGGAATGTTTGTCATAACATACATAATGTATGACGTCAAATGGTTAAGTGGTAAACAACGTTATTGAGCATGCAATACAATGGTGTTATATAAATAGTATATAATATAAAACTGATACTACTACTATTACTGCTGCTGCTGCTGCTGCTGCTGCTGCTGCTACTACTACTACTACTAGTAATAATAATAATAATAATTATAATTATTATTATTATAATAAGACTAATAATAATAAGAATAAGAAGAATAAGAATAAGTTAGATGACACTTATTCCTCAAAATAATATCCGCAAAAGAAGCATTTTGGTGATGATAAGACAACTATGATCCATTGGCAACGTGACAAACGGATAATTTGATATTGATGACATATTAATATCACCATGGAAGGCTTGATGACAATAGATATGACATAATGATTGACAGAACATATCTTATGTTGTCTTGCGACAATCAAATCACAAACCCAAACCTTTGGTTATCTATCTTTCTGTGCATTAATGTATCAAACCAAAAGTAATTAGTAGTATTGTTTTTAATATTAGATTTGAATTTTATTATATTAATCCACGTTTTAAGATATGATATATAATCTGAACAACGACCGATATGATAATACTAAATAATGGCATAGAAGTATAAGTATCAGAAGTAAATTAATGTTTTTTTGAGTAGGTATATATATATATATATATATATATATATATATATATATATATATATATATATATATATATATATATATAGTACGCCCCCCGTTTAACCGTCTTTGGGGTCCATAACCTATCGACCACGGTATAGATGGACCGCGAAGTGAGACAGATCACTGTCGGGGTAGGCGATAATGAATATTACATACAACTGTTCATTTCAAAATTGTTCCCAGTAATTGGTTCATCATTTGTTGATTTAAACATAAATATGATCTCGGTGTTTGTGTGGAAAATAAAATAGTTCTGCAAAATTGCGCAAAGAGTAACAGCCATGTGGGATTGGTGATATTGATCCGCTAGAAATAGTGCATGTTTTACACACAAAATATGATACTTAACTGCAATAAATAAAACAGACGCAAGAGCTATGAATTAACAAACAGAATCAAACTTATTTAGTGGCAGGAGTCACACAATAAATGAGGTTTGTGATTGGCCTGTTTGTTTGGCTGATTGAGTAATAAATCCACCAGGCATAATTTTGCAGACAGTATATTACTTATCTGTTCTGTTTAATTACCGATAGTCTTTCTGTTGATTAAATAAAGTGATCTCGGTTCTCATAGATCAGAAAACTAAATAAATTTAAAAAAAAACACTTTTATTTGAAGGTCATGTATATAACCTGTTTCTCAATTTGCTCATTTATATTTGTTGTAGATGTAACATAGAAAATAACTGGCCTATGACTTAAATACCTTTAAATTAAAGGCCTAAGACATCTGAGTTTGTATTGTAGAAGTAGTTTGTTTGTGTCAAAATTATAGATTACACACTGTTATGCCTGAGTATCTGCACGCTGCAAGAGATTATGCGGTGCTGTCATCTTGCCAATTCGATCGGTAGTCGTGACATTACAATCGGATTGAGATTGTGTTTATCACATCAGTGTATTGCTTGGATATTTCGATCAGTCCGTGCCTCTGGATAACCCCGGTATGCCTCTCTTTTCCGAACATCTGTTCTTATTGGAGCAAATTATATGGCATATGTTTTAGGAGGTGCACGTGTCATGTTGATGTTTGCCAGGACTATGTTAGGGACGACTTCTTTCTTCAATATCAGTTTCTTCGCCAGTTTTGTTGTGACAGTTGTCACCAACAAAATGCTCACTACATATATATGATGTGCTGGTGGGGCGATATTTTGCTTGTGTTCAAGCCGCTTTCAGTTTTAGAAGATGGTGGGAGAAATTCATAAACAGAAACCCCACTTTCCAATTTAATATTGGCGCATGCGTACATATGTTAGCACCAATCCATATTGCTCAATTACTCTATAAACTACTATTCATCTAAATATACAGGTCATACCGTACTAAACACGACATTAGTACTGCTATCACATTAGTTTACGCTGGAAATAAAAATAGTTTATATTAAATTAATTACAGATAAGAGAGTGAAGCCACAGTTGGCACATATTCTTTCGACTTAGTTGTTACAGATAATATTCACGAGCATGTAGTTTTGTACAGGCAAAAGCAGCTAACATTAGAGCATAAATCATGGATCCAGGGACGTCTCCCAGAGCTATGGAAAACAGCAGTAGTCATTCCAATCCCTAAGACAGGTGGAAGGATACACAGACCCATTTTACTCCTCCCCACTCTATGAAAGATCATGGAGTGCCTCATACTGACTATAATTCTTTGGAAATTCCCCAGGCCGAATAACCTTTTCGGCTTCACCAAGGGAAGATCAACAGTTGGTGCCATTCTCCATCTAATTAACCTTATCACTTCTATAACAGTACATACTGCATTCAGAAGCATAAATGTCTCTTACCAAGGTTGCTACCCTGATCCATATTCCCTTAACACTGGTACTCCCCAAGGATCGGTCCTCTCCGCTATATTTTTAATGCATTGATTATTCTCTTTTCTCCTTATCACCATGCGTTGACACCCTTGCATACGCCGACGATCTGGCAATAGTCTCACATGGCGACAACGCTGCAAACAAACTACAGACATTCCTTAACACGACGGCCACAACAGCCACCGACCTTGGACTCTTCTTCTTCTCAGCCAAGACAAAGGTCATGGTCTTCAACACTTCCCTGCCCACACAGCCCTTCTATCTGGGTCAACAACCGATTCAAACAGTACAAATACCTGGGCGTAACCATTGACCGCTGCCTATCATTTACTAAACATGCTGCCAATACTAAGCACAAGATATATAGTAGACTCAACATGTTAAAGGTAATATCCAATATTAAAATAGGACTCAACACCACCACGCCTGTCAACCTGTACAAGGCATTAATACAATCAATTCTTTTATATGCAGCATCGATCCTCCTCTTCCCAGATCAAACAGCAATTAAACGTCTAGCATGCGCCCACAAAACATGGCACCGACATGTATTGGGACCCCCCCCGTATCCTGATGTGCACTCCTCCATCAGTTATCAGGCATCCTTCCACTGGGTCAGCTAGTATGATTGGGTACCGCCAAGTACCTAGTTAGAACAGTCTCAAACCCAAACCCAGTCCTCAACCCCAGAATCCAGACAGAAATCCATAAAGCTTCGAGAATCCACCGAGACGTTTCCTGATCAATGAAAGCCGTATCGCTCCAGAAACACATTGGAATACTTCAAATCCAACGATCAGAATGAATCCCAAGAATTTCCTCCATGGGATGATACACCCCTATAGGTCCTAATTAGTAATCACATCTACAAAAACCTGTTATTTTCAGGAAGAGGCCCTTAACATACAAGGAAGACTTCCTGACAATATCCCCATCACCCTAGCATAGCTGCATGCCATATAGGCCGCTTTAGCCTGGAAACTCCCCAGACACAACACAGAAGACATAATCATACATTCAGATTCAATGGCCACCCTCACCATTCTTGATAATCGAATCTATAAAACCTATTCTGAAATAACTTCACAAATCTTTAAATCAGCTAAAGCACTTCAAAGACAAGGAACCCAATTGACCATCCATTGGGGGTCCCAAGCCATGTCGACCTTGGCGGAAATGAACATGCTGAGAGACTTGCCAATATCGCTACCATTGTACGTGAAGTCATCCATGGTGAACGAACAGTAGGAGCCTACAATCACCTGATAAAATGTAATTTTGCCCAACAACTTTTCGTATAGCAACGGAAAACATATCCCCTCTCCAGAATTCGTATGGAAAGACCACAGTTCCCGGCACCAACTTCCCCCCTGACAGACATGCACACAACCAGCTCCGCCGACTACAATGTTTTGATTTTAACAAGAACGGAGCCAATACCCATCACAACACAATATGAACACACTGTCAACAAGATCGCAATCCACTACCCAATCATCTGGTCAGCCTACCCCACCTGCCGTCAACGACTAACGGATCAACTAACCCCCCCCCCCCCAGCAACACAGGGGGGGCCTCGACCTCGACATTGCCACCCTTCTCATCAGAAAGGCCACTATCATCCCAGACATTATTCTCCCTTTGCTAAAGAAGGATCCATACACCTTTCACTAACATACATCAGTTATCATGTATTTTTATTTCTAATTCAGTATGTAATACAATTGTTTAGCCTTTATTCTCACCTTCACTATTTGGCTGATGGGTTATTATCCAGGTAAATCGGCAGATCAAACTTCTCACAGAACTATAAAATGTAATTTTTATGGTCATAATATACTATAATATAATATAACTCGAATAAGTTTAAACTTTGTCACTGATGTAACATATATTGCGGGCACTCGGGCATCATGCAGCTAAATCTAGGACAACTGTCTTACTTTGAAGTAGGAAATTTCCTTGGTAATGAATCAACCTGACGCTATCGGTAATGCACGGATTTATAAAAACCGATACAGTTGAGTTAGTTTCAATTTTAATTAAAATGAATAAGAAGCATAAAGGTTTCTTAACTCGTATAGCGATGATAACTAACAAACGCCAACTGAATTAATTTGATTGATGACTGCATTATAATGTCAGTATCAGCTAAACTTCCTTTTTATAACTGATTTAAATATTAATAAAAGAAAATCCAGAACAGACAAAACAACTATTATAACTCGCGTGAGAAATAACCAAAAGATAGTGATAGAATTTGGTATGTTTTTATTGTTTTGATTACATTACACCAACGTCTCCGTAAACTTGTTATTCTTATGTGAAATTATTTCGGTACTCTACCTCACATTACAAACAGTATATGTGTTTTCAGATCGTAATGTACTACATTTAGCCTTAGAGATTATGATATATCATATTACTATCGTTAATCTTCCTTATCACGATGGAACAATATCCAGATAGGATGAGGCTGGTACTAAAACAGGAAAGTTGTATAATTAAAGATTACTCTGTTCTTATAACTTAATTTACATCTAAATGGGAAAATTCGGCTAAAAGACTAATAAATAATTATATACCTAATTACGATCCTTTTACTGTAATTCCTTCATTAGATTTGAGTAGTAAAGCAGCTAAAGGAAGCGTCTTTATTATTATCTGTATGCACCTATACAATAACGTGTACATACTCTAATATGAATGGCTGTTGAACGTGTTTAGTACTCCTTAGAGTAATTTGGGCATTACTCAATTACGCTGTTTAAATATATTCAGAGATCAAGTTGACTATATGCTATCAATTGTGAATACACTATTCCTCGGTTTAATAGATCATTAATTAACATAGCATACCCTACTGTGGGGACAATAGTCGTTCAGTATACCTACGTATATTAGAGGTTTTGCAGAAAAGGGCAATCGGGACATTCCCAAAATCAAACTATGATGCCTATACAGAATCTTTATGTTAGCAGCTACACATTATCTTTCTAAATATAAATATGTATTCGTATCAAACGGTATGCTTTCATCACCAACACATAGTATATAAAATAGCGGCATTTTCCCTCAAAGCATCATTATTTATTAAGCACTTGAAGCATAACACAAACTACTCGAAACGAAGACTGCTGATGTCTTAACGTCGTTTTAACAGATATGTAAAGAAATGTCGTGCAAACTGTTAATACATATTATGAATTACATGCTCGGACGAGTTAAATGCATACGTGCTCGAGCAAGTGCTCCTCCTCAAATAATCTATTGTTTTACTGGAGATTGTAGTTTATTTCTTGCTTGTTGGCCTGATTGTAAATACATGTAAATTATGCTATGTAATATCAATTTCTTGTAACATTATTGTATATATAATCGAAACCAATTACTACTACTGCTACAACTACTGCTGCTGATACTGCTGCCATCTTGGGTTTAGCACTATCTTCAAATTCTGTGTGTCTAAGGAAAGCTATGGCCTAATGATGTTGATAGAACAAACGCGAACTATATTAGAAGTTACTTGTTGTCGTCTTACAAAGGAAGAATATCATTAGCCGGAGAGGAGGTCATGCAACAAACAAAAACAATATTATCTTGAGGCATTAGATGGTATCTATCTATCTATCTATCTATCTATCTATCTATCTATCTATCTATCTATCTATCTATCTATATATCTATATATCTATCTATCTATCTATCTATCTATCTATCTATCTATCTATCTATCACTCCCCCTCTCTCTCTCGATATATATATATATATATATATATATATATATGCTACTCTATATTTGTATGTATGTGAATCTAATTCTATATATGGCATAATGTAATAATTTTATTATATATTATACCATGCTAAAAGACTACAACATATGTCTTGACTTATTTGGTTTTAACCGCAAAATCTATTTCGATTACTCACTAGAAGCCACTTGTTAATTACAATCCTGCTGGCGTCTTTTGTCTACAAGGCAATGTTTATATGGCGAGATAATTGATCGATGAGAGACTGACTAGCCTCTTTTATACATGTATATATACACAAATAAGTTTAAATATAGGTGTCACTGCTAGGGATAACAGATATTTTTTTTACTGTAGGAAAATAAAATAGTTCAGAGAGTGTTATCCTGCTTCACATTTAACATTTTGTAATGGACAATGTGTCAGTTCTAAGCATACAAGCTTTACAAAGTAATAATAGTTGACTGAAAGTGTAATATAATATATGATTTTAATCTTGATAAGGTAAAATTACAATTTGTTTATTTAAGCAGTCAGTTTTCATCTAGCTGTCAGACAGTTGAAATGAAATGCAGCTATTTTAGACTAATTCCAGTAAATAACATGATACTAGGAAAATGAAAATATAACTGTATGAAATTAATAATAAGATTCCGTGTAACAAATTCATTTTATTACAAGGTTTTGTACGGAAATATAGTCTTCTTATGGAATTATACAAAGAAGATGTTGATATAGTGTCATGAATCAAGTGTATATATTAAGCCAGTTATTAAGAGGAACATAATACTGACGTAGTAACAACATTAAAGATAATTCAAAGCTCTGTACGTTACTCTCTCTCCCTCCCTCCCGCTTCCCCCCTCTCTCCCCTCTATCACACACACACACACACACACACACACACACACACACACACACACACACACACACACACACACACACACACACACACACACACACACACACAGCCGTTAGATGTTTGGCCTGGTTATCCAGCATTTAAATGACTGTAGCAGACACAGTACGCTCTTAAAGCATGTAACCCTGACTCAGGAATAGAAACACTGCATCGCATCTCGAGCGGTGGCATTGGACACAGCTCGCGCGGTTGGTGGGTTTTATATAACAACTTTAGTTGTATATAAAATTCACATTGGTTATATGTGGGAATAGTATTATCTTTCCTAGGTCCAGTTATATCCAGTTTATACTATGAGATTCAAAATTAGCTCTAATCTGCTTGTCATAAATAACATATAAGAACTACAATAGTTAGAATAGCAGACGTTAGGTCAGGTTTGAAAATGATAACATAGTTCAAACAGTAGGGAAGCTATGACGCGCTATTACGGTCTGCTTCAGCGCAGATGTCAGTCTTTTAATAGCAATTAAGATAAACAGTTTTAATAGTAGTCGCTTTGTGACGCCTGCCCGTTGTAAAAACTGATCTTTGAAGACAGTGACAATTGGGTTATATGGTTTATATAGTATTGCTTAGAAGAAAGATACAGCAATTGAAAAATAGCTATAAATAGGGCTGCTTAGATAATTAATCTAAACATTCTCACTACTGCCGTGATCTGACTTGGGTGTTCTACTCCCAAACTCCACGGCTGTAGGTGATTCGCTTTTTGTTTTTGCTTGGCGGCTTAGGGACTGGTGAGACATTACACATGTCTCAGCAAGAAAAGTCGCCACTCTGGATTCAGTCCCCTGAAGAAACGTCCAGAGTTTGAATTCACGGTTCGAGATTCTCTGTGCCTGTGCCTTATTATACACAGCTAAAACACACATTGCCCGTGCCAGAGATTGAGGTTCGTGTTTTCTTTTTACCAATTTTGTTTTATTTGATATAAAGGGTTAGTGACGAGTAGGTCATAGAATGTATTGGATTTGTATGCTTATGAGGTATTTGACCCTCCAGCAAATATCACAAGGCATATTATGCTGCGGTTAAGATGTTCCTTTTTCTGTGCGTGGAGACTGTATGTTTCCAGGTCCATGCGTTCTAAGAAAAGTTGATCTAGAGCTGTATATTCCGTGCACTATTTGCGTCTTTGGAGGCACGCCGTTTAGATGTTTGGCCTGGTTATCCAGCATTTAAATGACTGTAGCAGACACAGTACGCTCTTAAAGCATGTACTCCTGACTCAGGAATAGAAACACTACATCGCATCTCGAGCGGTGGCATTGGACACAGCTCGCGCGGTTGGTGGGTTTTATATAACAACTTTAGTTGTATATAAAATTCACATTGGTTATATGTGGGAATAGTATTATCTTTCCTAGGTCCAGTTATATCCAGTTTATACTATGAGATTCAAAATTAGCTCTAATCTGCTTGTCATAAATAACATATAAGAACTACAATAGTTAGAATAGCAGAGTTAGGTCAGGTTTGAAAATGATAACATAGTTCAAACAGTAGGGGAAATATGGGCCCCTATTACGGTCTGTTAGCGCAGATGTCAGTCTTTTAATAGCAATTAAGATAAACAGTTTTAAAGACGCTTCTGACGCCTGCCCGTTGTAAAAACTGATCAAAAATGACAATTGGGTTATATGGTTTATATAGTATTGCTTAGAAGAAAGATACAGCAATTGAAAATAGTATAAATAGGGCTGCTTGATAATTAAACTAAAATTCTCACTACTGCCGTGATCGACTTGGGGGTTCTACTCCCAAACTCCACGGCTGTAGGTATTTTTTTGTTTTTCCCTTTGGGGGCTTAGGACGGTGAGACATTACACATGTCTCAGCAAAAAATCGCCACTCTGGATTCAGTCCCCCGAAGAAACGTCCAGAGTTGGAATTCAGGTTCGAATTTTTGTGCCTTCCCTTTTTATACACAGCTAAAAAACACATTGCCCTGGGGATTGAGGTTCGTGTTTTCTTTTTTCCAATTTTGTTTTATTTGATATAAAGGGGTTTGTGACGAGTAGGTCATAGAATGTGTTGGATTTGTATGCTTATGAGGTATTTGACCCTCCAGCAAAATCACAAAGGGATATTATGCTGGGTTAAGATGTTCCTTTTTCTGTGCGTGGAGACTGTATGTTTCCCGGTCCATGCGTTCTAAGAAAAATTGATCTAGAGCTGTATATTCCGTGCACTATTTGGTTTTTGGAGGCACGCCTTTAGATGTTTGGCCTGGTTATCCAGCATTTAAATGACTGTAGCAGACAAGTACCCCTTTAAGCATGTACTCCTGACTCAGGGAAAGAAACATAAAAGCATCTCGAGCGGTGGATTGGACAAGTCCCGGGGGTTGGGGGGTTTTATATAACAACTTTAGTTGTATATAAAAATTTACATTGGTTATATGTGGGGAAAAGTATTATCTTTCCTAGGTCCAGTTATATCCAGTTTTACTATGAGATTCAAAATTAGCTCTAATCTGCTTGTCATAAATAACATTAAGAACTAAATAGTTAGAATAGAAGTTTGGTCAGGTTTGAAAATATAACATAGTTCAAACAGTAGGGGAAACTATGACGCGCTATTACGGTCTGCTTCAGGCAGATGTCATCTTTTTAAAAGCAATTAAGATAAATAGTTTTAATAGTAGTCGTTGTGACGCCTGCCCGTTGTAAAAACTGATCTTTAAGACAGTGACAATTGGGTTATATGGTTTATATAGTATTGCTTGAAGAAAATACAGCAATTGAAAAAAAGCAAAATATCAAAAAACAAAATTTCACTACTGCCGTGATCTGACTTGGGTGTTCATCCCCAAAATCCACGGCTGTAGGTGATTTGCTTTTTGTTTTTGCTTTGGGGGTTTGGGACTGGTGAGACATTACACGTCCCACCTGGATTCAGTCCCCTGAAGAAACTCCAGAGTTTGAACAGCAATTTCCGGCCTGTGCCTTATTATACACAGCAAAAAAAACACACACACACACACACACACACACACACACCATAACACATACCAATGCGCGCGCACACACATGCACAGACCCGAATAGGCATACAATAGAATACAATGTTGCTCTTGCTGATCTGTAAAATTGTCACTCAACACTGCTTACAATAGTATCCATATTCGTGTGTATACTTGTTTGCACCCTCATCAATGGACTGTTCATCATCCTTGCCCTTTTATAGGAAGGTACGTTTCCATAACAAGATCTGCATCTATTTCATTCAACGGGTTACTAGCCCTCTGAACAAACTCTGCATCATGACAGGTTTGGAAGTTATCTCGTAGCATCTGGATATTCTCTAGCAATTATGTTTTAATTAAT
>JAODUP010002428.1:0-11677 GCA_025642065.1 Paralvinella palmiformis
TAGTGTATCTAATATAAATCCCATCCCTTTTAATATTATAAAGAGTCTGCCGTGAGTGACTGATGAGTGAGCGAGTGAGTGAGTGAGTATTAGACCTGATACAATTTATAGGTTAGTTGGTGGGTTGGTTCGTTAGTTAGTTGGTTGGTTGGTTAGTTCGGGTGGGTGGTGAATGAGTGAGGCAGTTAGTCATTATAAACATAAGTGTTTTATGAAATCAAAACATTAATATTATGCTGAACTGACGATGTAATTTATACGTTTAAAGGCCGTTTGAAGCATCATTGCTTAGAAACCTATTCTCTTGAAGTAAGGATCCATCAAATATCATAATTAAAGAAGGTTATTATTTCGTATCAAATATTTTGAAGTTAGATAGATTCTAATTTGACATCACGAATTAAAATTGTTAAAACAATTTCAAGAATACGTTACATTGATGACCAAATTTAAAAATATGTCATATTTATCTTACATGATAAGATGAGATAAGTCACGAAACGTCATTTGGTGTTTGTCTACCGTTGGATGACGTTAATTAGTAGCTAATTGTATTATTTTCCATCATACACTTAGTGTCTTTGTTGTTATTAAAGAAATATAAATTATTAAATTGACTAGATTAATATTTTAAAAGAATAACAAATGACTACTATGACGAAATGTAATTTGAATTTCTTCTTGTGGGACCAGCGATAAAATTATATTTAAACAATTTCTTTTTTGCTTCATTATCATATAGTGGCTATTTAGTGTGATTAATAGCACTATTCATGAATAGGATATTATTTAAGTGTTTGGCCTGGTTATCCAGCATTTAAATGACTGTAGCAGACATAGTACGCTCTTAAAGCATGTACTCCTGACTCAGGAATAGAAACACTGCATCGCATCTCGAGCGGTGGCATTGGACACAGCTCATGTGGTTGGTGTGTTTTATATAACAAGTTTAGTTGTATATATAATTCACCTTAGTTGTTTGTGGGAATAGAATTATCTTTCCTAGGTCCAGTTATGTCCAGTTTGTACTATGACATTCAAGATTAGCTCTAATCTGCTTGTCATAAATAACATTTAAGAACTACAATAGTTAGAATAGCATAAATTAGGTCAGGTTTGAAAATGATAGCATAGTTCAAACAGTACGGAAGCTATGACGCGCTATTACGGTCTGCTTCAGCGCAGATGTCAGTCTTTTAATAGTAATTAAGATAAACAGTTTTAATTGTAGTCGCTTCATGACGCCTGCCCGTTGTAAAAACTGATCTTTGAAGACAGTGACAATTGGGTTATATGGTTTATATAGTATTGCTTTGAAGAAAGATACAGCAATTAAAAAATAGCTATAAATAGGGCTGCTTAGATAATTAATCTAAAAAAAAAAAAAAAAAAAAAAAAAAAAATCAGTGAGCTCCGGTGGCCTAGTGGCTAAGCACCCGGCACTTGGTGCCAATGGTCGCAGGTTCGAACCCCGTAAGAGGTCGAAACTTTTCCAGGGATTAATTTCTCGGCTCACTACATCGTGGGTGGCTGACCACGTTAAATGGCGCTGCCGTCTCCACTGAATTATTTAAAATAAAGGGGGACGTTAAAAAACCCCCCTGAGGACGTAAAACACTCTGGCAGTGACCACCCTCAGGGTATTTCGGCTCCATCTTTCCGTACTGCTCCCCTGTGAGTGGTGGGGGAGGAGGTTTCTCAACCACTCCAACATAGAGGCTGTGCTGATTAAGCGACAGCCTGGGGATTCTCCCCGAACAACAAAACAAACAAACATTAATCTAAACATTCTCACTACTGCCGTGATCTGACTTGGTTGTTCTACTCCCAAACTCCACGGCTGTAGGTGATTCGCTTTTTGTTTTTGCTTGGCGGCTTAGGGACTGGTGAGACATTACACATGTCTCAGCAAGAAAGGTCGCCACTCTGGATTCAGTCCCCTGAAGAAACGTCCAGAGTTTGAATTCACGGTTCGAGATTCTCTGTGCCTGTGCCTTATTATACACAGCTAAAACACACATTGCCCGTGCCAGAGATTGAGGTTCGTGTTTTCTTTTTACCAATTTTGTAATATTTGATATAAAGGGTTAGTGACGAGTAGGTCATAGAATTTATTGGATTTGTATGCTTATGAGGTATTTGATCCTCCAGCAAATATCACAAGGCATATTATGCTGCGGTTAAGAAGTTCCTTTTCTGTGCGTGGAGACTGTATGTTTCCAGGTCCATGCGTTCTAAGAAAAGTTGATCTAGAGCTGTATATTCCGTGCACTATTTGCGTCTTTGGAGGCACGCCGTTTAAGTGTTTGGCCTGGTTATCCAGCATTTAAATGACTGTAGCAGACACAGTACGCTCTTAAAGCATGTACTCCTGACTCAGGAATAGAAACACTGCATCGCATCTCGAGCGGTGGCATTGGACACAGCTCATGTGGTTGGTGTGTTTTATATAACAAGTTTAGTTGTATATATAATTCACCTTAGTTGTTTGTGGGAATAGAATTATCTTTCCTAGGTCCAGTTATGTCCAGTTTGTACTATGAGATTCAAGATTAGCTCTAATCTGCTTGTCATAAATAACATTTAAGAACTACAATAGTTAGAATAGCATAAATTAGGTCAGGTTTGAAAATGATAGCATAGTTCAAACAGTACGGAAGCTATGACGCGCTATTACGGTCTGCTTCAGCGCAGATGTCAGTCTTTTAATAGTAATTAAGATAAACAGTTTTAATTGTAGTCGCTTCATGACGCCTGCCCGTTGTAAAAACTGATCTTTGAAGACAGTGACAATTGGGTTATATGGTTTATATAGTATTGCTTTGAAGAAAGATACAGCAATTAAAAAATAGCTATAAATAGGGCTGCTTAGATAATTAATCTAAACATTCTCACTATTGCCGTGATCTGACTTGGTTTTCTACTCCCAAACTCCACGGCTGTAGGTGATTCGCTTTTTTTTTTTGCTTGGCGGCTTAGGGACTGGTGAGACATTAAAATGTTCAGCAAGAAAGGCCCACTCTGGATTCAGTTCCCTGAAGAAACGTCCAGAGTTTGAATTCACGGTTCGAGATTCTCTGTGCCTGTGCCTTATTATACACAGCTAAAACACACACACACACACACACACACATATATATAAAGAGAATAGAGAGAGAGTGAGAGAAAACTTAACAACCGTTGATGTTAGTAATTCTAGGATGTTAGAGAAATTTTTAATTATATATATATATATATATATATATATATGTGTGTGTGTATGTGTGTGTGTACAAATGGTTTGAATGAAAATTTGCACAGCTGCAGCTAGTAATTAATCTCCCCTATGATTATCTAAAATATAAATATAATTATGAGAGATTGTTGATAAATTATCCGCCAATTATGTCTCGCGGCCCATCGTCGGTTCAACGTGATTATCGCGTTTTCGTCGTTTTGATTACTTTATAAAATGTTAAATCTTCACACTATGATATTAAGTTGTGACATAGATAACCAACATCCCCAAAGCGATGACTCAAAACATGAAGCGCTCACCTCACGGTTTCTACTCTAACCATTTCCAGATAAGTCGTTATGACTCATGGATGAGATATCAAAAACGTCATAATCTTAGGCCAATATCGTAGGCCCACGCTTAGGACAGACTCCTCGTATTAAGATATTATTCCCAGGCAGTTTGATATACATCAGATTGGCAGATGGACATATATGATTCAGTTAATATTTATCGTGTCATATTCTGTTAAGGCACCAGCTGTGAGACGGCAGGCTAAGAAACTTGGGAATAACAACAAGTTTGTTACTCGTATATCATTATTTCTCTAAATTAGAAAGTCTATCGCTTCTTCATATAACTCTCTCTCTCTCCTCTCTCTCTCTCTCTCTCTCTCCCCCCCCATAATACATTAACACACTAATAATATTTACCCGTTCGTACAATTGTATGATTCTCGTACAAATTGCCTCATTGTCTTATAATCCACATTACCGGATTCATAATACAACTAATTATAAGGAATCCCAAACAGAATGTTATATGATATTCGCTAGGTGGCTAAACTAGGATTAATCATAACCAATACTGTAAAACGCTTTTTTCGACATCGCCACAATCACCGAGCCATCGATAACAGTTAAAACCTCGCCCAATACCAATATTACGGTCTCTAGTTCAGAGTTCGTCAAGTGGAATCCAGCTATAGAGAAAGGTGTGGCCATTAACGAATCTGATGCTCTTATCATAAGCGAACTTTTTATCTAGATTAGTCTATGAGACGCAATTAGTTCATCCGTCACTTCCATCGACGCTTCCCTTCGTTATTCGTGCAAAAAGGTTGTGGAAGGTGTGACAGCTAAATGGAAGGTGAACAGAGACAGGCAGTCAGACAATTCGTATATTGTTCAAGTATTCGTCAGAAGTTATTCGTGCAATATTAAAGGCCCTGATATAAAATTAATGGTCATCATTGTATTATTGTCAAATCTAATTGATATAATAGGATTTATAATAGTCTATAACTTCACACATCAAATTGGTCAATAAATCATCGAAATTAAAACTTTTCCGCTCAGCCTATAAATGTTATTTTATAATGATTAGTCAGTCTGTCAGACAGTTTTGATTGAAGGATTTTATTTATGTTTATATACAAATTGGCATTCAGGAGATATCTCTCGTCATACGATATCGCATTGAAAACTCATGTCACCTAAATCCATGGTCCCATTGTTCATAACATATTAAAACGAATAAAAAGATTTAAGTATTCAGCATTGGTTCAGCGAATGAAAAAACGAACCTTTTCAGCAAAAAAGGCCGACAAAAGAATAATAAAGAATAGACCTAAAAGACACCGAAAGCTCCAATCTGAATACGATAGAAGTGTAGTTTCTCACAAGATATTCGGATTCGGCCAAGATCGTCTTTATTCGGAGAATTTTCATGAATATGCAAACCGAGTTGTAATCTACTTAGTTGGCCAAATACTGGGATTTCTTTATAGAAAAACGTATTTAATTAAGATCAATGAAAAGATGTAATTAAAAACTATCAAATATAGTTTTAAAACACTTGTCACTGGTATGTCGCATTAGTATGTAAACGGTACTTTATTTATCCTGTCAAATATAGTTAATTTCTGGACAACAGATTGTCTAATAATTGCTTAAAGGTAACGGAAAATAATTAGCATTTCGAAATAAATATAACGTAACAAACAATTATCATATTTCCATTAGAATGATCCTAAAATTCCTAATTTCCGAACTATCACCAGCCATTGGTAGTGTGTACTGCACTCGCTAGAGGTAGTTATGTGACGTCATCTTTGCTAAACATCGCGTAGTGTCACAGATTGTTTACAAGGATTCTGACCAGTTGACAGACAAAATGTCAGATTCTGATGAAAGTTTTGACATTTTCAGGGATATCAAGCCTTACAGCTTTGAATAACTGGCGAAAAAGGTCACAGATAGTATTAATTGTGAGGAATTAGCTGCAGCAAGTACATACGTGGACCCAGAGCAGTCACCTGTGCAGCCGACACGCGGCCTCGGTCAACAATAAGATTTGGATTGGTATGTATTTGTTTGTGTTGGTATAAGTTTAATTGATAAGTCAAAAAAATGGACCTGGATGCGAGTATTTCCCTCCTCCCATCGCATAGTAATGACTCTTTAGTAATTTATTTTTGTAATTTTCGGGGGTTGTTGTTGGTGTCTCAGGCCGGATTTTTACTAAACAAGGCCACGTGGGCTGTTTGGGTCTTTGTTTAGCAAAGATGACGTCACATTCCGACGTTTTCCGAAGATTTTCGATTAGAGTTTCGGCCATGTGAGATACCAGCAAAGCAAGTTTTAAAACTTCTGTAATTTTATTTCTAGGAAACAATAATACATATTTCTGATTGAAATTGTTTTTAATATGTAACACTAAGATTATGACTAATTTTAGAAAACTTTTCCTGTGACCTTCAATAATCTGGGTCATAAAAACGTAATCTAATAATATAATGTAATATAATATATAATGGATATATATTAAAAAACGATCTTGACCTATAATCTATGTATATATATATATATATATATATATAGTTCTACTAACTGCAAAAGGACCACACACACACACACACACACACACACACACACACACACACACACACACACACACACACACACACACACACACACACACACACACACACACACACACACACACACACACAAAAGACACACACACACACACACAATTGGCTAAATTTGAGAAGGAGGCCTTATATAAAGCAGCTTTAAAACCACATACATACTATCGTTATTTAGATGACATATTTATTGTGTGGCCCCACGGAAAAGGGGCTTTTTATGGATTTTTGGATAGTTTAAATTATCACGAACCCTCGATTAGATTTAAAGCTACATTAAATAAGCAGAAAATTGATTTCTTGGATACAACCATATTTAAAGATCCAGAAAATGAAAATGGATTATTAACAAAGGTCTTCTTTAAACCGACAGATATTCATCAACTCTTGCATAATGATTCCTTTCACCCTAAACATACCTTTCAAGGAATCCTGAAGTCTCAGATCTCACGTTTTTTTAGGATTTGTTCAAAAATTACAGATTTTGATGAAGCATGGTAGATATTGTCTCATTCATTATGCAAAAGGAATTATTCAAAAAGATGGCTACGCAATATTAAAAGTAAAACTGTCCGTGAACTCCAAATAAAACAACGTCGTATTAATCCGACTAATCCTACAAATAGTCAGTGGTGTTCAAAACCATGTGGGATTAGCAGATGTAGATCATGCGAGATATTGTGTTCTTGTCACAATATCACAAGTACAGTTACCAATAAAACACATGGAATAATAGGCAATTTAAACTGTAGCTCATCTAACATAATATATATCTGTGAATGTTTACGTTGCCCTAAACAGTATGTAGGCGAGAGTAATGGCGAACTTCGTGTTAGAATGAATGGCCACAGATTTGCGATTAATTCAAAAGTGATGTCTTCTGCGTTATTCACCCATCTTCTAGAACATACACGGATAAATAAAGACTTGCCCGAACCATCTCTAGAAGATTATGATTTAATTCCGATTGAGCAGTTGCCTACTACAGGTTCATACACTCAAGACAAGATAAATATATTAATTCGGGAAACATTTTGGAAAGATACCCTAGGTACATTAGAACCGGGAGGTCTTAATAAGAAAAGATATGAAGATGTTATAAAACCTATACAAAATGAGGACGTTGTCCCATTTTTCAAAAACGGCTAACATAGCAGCAAGAATAATTAAAAAACATTATAAAATTCTCCAACAGAAAGAAGTGTTGAATGATTATGAATATAGAATTATCACAGCTTATTCTAAACACAAAAATCTAGCTGGTTCCTTGGTTTCTAGCAAAATGTAGGAAAACGTTATATTTAACAATGTCTCCTGGGGCTCTGAATAGGTTTTCTTTTAACACATCTCCAGTAAAACAACTTAAACCCAATTATAAAAATTCTCAGCCCTAGTAATTACTTCAGTAAAACAAAGCAATATTTCCTGAAGTAGATCTCAACCGAAGCTGCAACAAACATTCATTACTGACAGCAGTCAGATTTCAGTACACACAGTTAATTACTATTAATATGTGTGTTTTGGTATCTTTACAGCTATGAAAGAAAAATTGGAAAGTTGGTTTATTTTCAATTACTCTAATCAAAACAGTTGTTTTGATTATAGTAACAGCGCTTCGTTCTAGACAAAGGCTACAAAGGTTAACAGTTTCTAGATTCTGGTTTGAAATTCAAAACTAGCTAGGGAATTCTGGTATAAATATTGCTGGCAAAGTAAATACTTTAGACACATGCACTAGATAAAGGTTTCTTATAACCGAAACTAGTCGTGCTATTTTGGGCTGAGTGAAAATACTATTATTTCTGTTATTGTCGGAGGTATTCGAATTATTACCATAATAGATATTATATGTACTGATATGTATGCTTTATTTCCTGTTATAGCTGCGTTATATATGTACTAATATATAAAATTTGTTTTCTATTTAGGTAGTAGTCGTTTGATCATAATTCTGTAAGAATTATAAACATCACGAAAACCTGATAGCGACCTTTTTGGTCCACATATGTGTCATATCATTAAAACTTACCTGGTAATATCATTCCGTAATAAAATATAACATTGTGTATACAGCTTAAACTGGAGCAATGACATCAGACATGTTCTAGGTCGTTATGTCATATAGTAATTCATACTCTTATAGATAGATTATATTTTGTTTATTCTGATAACTCTGATTGATTCTCTATCTATTTGTCGTTTTTATGTCATCGTTTCATATGGTTGTGTGTGTGTGTGTTTTACAATACATACATATAGTGGCACTGGCTCATTGCATCACCAGCTAAACACCCATTACAACCTATGCCTTCATAAATCTATAGATAAATAAATCAATTTGCACGAACTCAAATATATAAAAATCTCCAACTCTACACATGTATAAACCTATATTATTGATGTAAATAAACCACAAATATTTATAATAAATCTAGACGATTCATCATTCTATGGGTCTCAGCTAATCCGCTTTTCGTATTCGATAAATGTGTCACACCCACAGTGAAGAGTTGTATCTTGTCTACATACAGCGGAAGCAAATACAAAAATACTATTTTACAGTATTTGATTCAATTGTGTGTGTATGTAAGTGAATTAGTGTTTAGTGTGTGTGAGTTTATATGTATGTGCATGTGTGGGGGTCTGTGTGTGCGTGCGTTAGTGTGTGTGTCTGTAGGTGTGTGTGGTGGATGCGTGCTTGAGTGTGTTTAAGGATACACCTAGTGAGACACAGGAAGAGAACATTAACAACTCTAAACCTCCTTTGATACATCTACCTCAATAAATCTAAATCTAAATAAATTATACATACATCTATCTAAATATAAAATTTCAACACCTCCACATGTCGATACATTTGTGCGTGTACCTATACATGTGTCTGGGTTACTCATCAGCCTGTGGGCCCCAGATAAATCACTTCGTACGCGACAAATAAGTCATCACCACAGGAAAGCGGCTACCTGCAGGCTACGTAAAAAAGCGGGACGATTATTCAGGGGACTAAAACCACAGTGGCGACTTTTCATGCTAATACATTTGTAATGTCTCACCAGTCCCAGCAGATTAATGACATATATATATATATATATATATATATATATATATATATATATATATATATATATATATATATATATATATATATATATATATATATATATATATATATATAGAGCCCTTCACGGATTAACCCAATTCGGATACATGGGATGGATTGGGCGAGTTGACCTTTTTCTCCTGGTCACGATTTGTGTTTGGGTTTAAGTCTTGTGGTTTGGGCTCGGATCGGGTTTGTTGTTTTGCAGGTTGGGTTCGGGTGGTCGTCTTGTGGGTTGGGTTGTGTATGAGTTGCTTGGAAAAATATGGGTTTTATTTATTTTAAATCCAAACTATATGCTAGGGCACACTGCCTTCTTTCATTCCTGATACACACTGCGGGACATTTGTTATTATTGGATATTAGTAGATATTGTTTTTTATTGAAGACATTTATTGTATTCTAACTGATTGGGGGTACTCTTATGTTTTAAATAGAGGTGAATTTATTTCAACTACTGCTACTGATAACCGTGGCTGCCGTCAAACTTACGTCTTTTGTACCTGCTAGGAGATCCACTTCGAAATATTCTAGTGTAAATAATATCCTATTCATGAATAGTGCTATTAATCACACTAAATAGCCACTATATGATACTACAGGATTGTAATATCAAATTAGGATTCTCACACTACTCTCTCTCTCTCTCTCTCTCTCTCTCTCTCTCTCTCTCTCTCTCTCTATATATATATATATATATATATATAGATATCAAACTTACGTCTTTTGTACCTGCTAGGAGATCCACTTCGAAATATTCTAGTGTAAATAATATCCTATTCATGAATAGTGCTATTAATCACACTAAATAGCCACTATATGATACTACAGGATTGTAATATCAAATTAGGATTTTCTACAACTCCTACTCTCTCCTCTCTCTCTCTCTCTCTATATATATATATATATATATATATATATATATATATATATATATATATATATATATATATATATATATTCGATCTACGTGCATATGTGTATAAAGTATGTATACGCATGAATTTAATGAAATAGTGTGTATTATATGTTGTTCACCTTTAATTAAGTATCTGGGTTGCACCTGTCTGGAAGCTCCACCAGTCTGTAAAATGTGACGTTAAGAGAACGTTTGACTGTCTATATATATATATATATATATATATATATATAAATGCTCTACCTCAAGTAATACGCAAAATCTATGATATATCCAGTACTAAGGCTAATAAACAAAACACTTACTCCATCACGTGAGAAGATAAACAGTTCTTCAAACACATAACGTATCGTTAATAAGAGAACAATGTCCAAATAACTAGTGTATCTAATATAAATCCCATCACTTTTAATATTATAAAGAGTCTGCCGTGAGTGACTGAAGAGTGAGTGAGTGAGTGAGCGAGTGAGTGAGTGAGTATTAGACCTGATACAATTATAGGTTAGTTGGTGGGTTGGTTCGTTAGTTAGTTGGTTGGTTGGTTAGTTCGGGTGGTTGGTGAGTTGGTGAGGCAGTTAGTCATTCGAAACACAAGTGTTTTATGAAATCAAAACATTAATATTATGCTGAACTGACGATGTAATTTATACGTTTAAAGGCCGTTTGAAGCATCATTGTTTAGAAACCTATTCTCTTGAAGTAAGGATCCATCAAATATCATAATTAGTTAAGGTTATTATTTCCTATCAAATATTTTGAAGTTGGTTAGATTTTAATTTAGCATAGTGACTTACATTACCCGGCAAGGGATTTGTTTAGATTGAACAATTATTGTAAAGTTAACATCAACACAATAGAACCAGCAACTGTTCCAACTCTTGATCAAGGTACAGAAGTAAACATCTATTGATTATGTATCTTCATGACAACAAAGACTCGTTAATCCGTTTTTGTTGTTATTAGCCCCATGAGAGTAAGTGATTCATTACTATCTCGGAAATTAAAACGATTGGGAATTAAAATTGTTAAAACAATTTCAAGAATACGTTACGTTGATGACCAAATTTAAAAATAACTGACATACGTCATATTTATCTTACAAGATAAGATGAGATAAGTCACGTAACGTCATTTGGTGTTTGTCTACCGTAGGAAGACGTTAATTAGTAGCTAATTGTATTATTTTCCATGATATACTTAGTGTCCTTGTTGATATTAAAGAAATATAAATTATTAAATTGATTAGATTAATATTTTATAAGACTAACAAATGACTACTATGACGAAATGTAATTTGAATTTCTTCTCGAGGGGTCAGCGATAAAATGATGATATTTAAACACCTTCTCTTTTTTGCCTTCTTCTTTTGTAATATTTTATAATATGTTGTCGTTAGCATATTATATATTTCCATTTCCATAGAGCAATTGCATTGCTTATTTACAATTTATTGGATTTGTATGCTTATGAGGTATTTGATCCTCCAGCAAATATCACAAGGCATATTATGCT
>JAODUP010002432.1:0-11693 GCA_025642065.1 Paralvinella palmiformis
CATTAACTATTAAGGACAATTTATTATTTCTACATTATTTCGAATCATTTAGAACTAATCTACAGCCAAGAGTTTACGAAGGTTTCGTTGATTCCAGTAAATGTGGATTACATTATAATGTTTAGTAATGAACAAGACAGAAAATCGACAAACCGTTTATTTATATCAATAATTCGAGACGCCTCAAGTAGCACAAGAGAACGTTTTCTGTTCGTCACATGTGGCGCATCAAGCAAAAACAAATATCACAAACCCAATATGAGCATTATCAGTGGTTTAAAAGTTTAATTGTTTCCTTCCAAAACATCACATGATGGCTCTAGATAGTATACCAAGATGTTGTAGAGAAAATAGGGTACTTTAAAAAGGCTTATTGATAATCTCATGGAGCCATATTGGTACCGATTGTTTAGTTGCCCTTATTTTGTTCCGAATCCTAGTTACTGCCGCACGAATCGTTCGGGATTAGTTCGAGCGTGGCGATGGCGTAGTTTCTAGGGATCTCGTTCAAAGGAGTTATCCCAAAATCAATAATCATCACCGAGGGGCTTCATTTCATCTGCCGCTTTCGAGATCGAGACGCAAACAAACAACTTCAGGACGACTTCAGTCTTCACCTGGCATCAATACATTAATCGAATTGAGTTCGTAAAAATTTAGTCTATATTAATCATCACTTATCCGTTGTCGTGGCTAATACAATAGGAAATTGATAACAGATGCTTAGCATCAGTCAGCCTATTTATATGTGAATTTACTCTATCGATAATTTTATTCATGTATGCGAATTCGACGGCTGACACTCATCGACTGTAACTTTCTCGAATCCCTTTGATGGTATTTTTACCAACCTACGATATTTCGCGAGCTTTCGTAAAATTCACCATCAGTCAATAGTGTGAAAAGCCTACACATTTTGGTAAAATTGAATGCTATGAAATGGATTTCTATATAAGAATGAAAGCCATCGTGTTCGTAATCCTAACTGATCAAACAATCAGTGCATGTGGAAAACGATGGTTCTTGTACAGAGAAGATGTTTCTGGATTTGTGTACCTGATTCTTCCCTTTTCAGACGAAAAATAAGAAGCGGTGACATCAAGAAAATAGGAATTTCATCCTTCAAAGAAAAGATTTGTTGCGGTTAAATATTATTGATTTAGTATCTTTTTTTAAATAATCTATAGATGAAACTTTAAATATATAATATTATATTAACCCACAACAGCGAGCGTTTGTTGACACTTTCGAAGATGTTTTCATCAGAACACACATTTTAATTTAGAGAGAACCACAGTTATATTATATTACAAGACTAAAAGCCGCACTTCCCGCGAACTTTAAAGATCACTTTTTGGGCTTTCGAGTCATATAACTAATGATTTAGAATAATACAGAATGGAATTTAATGAGTGAACACCATAGTCCCAAACAATAGCGCATTTACCACCATTATAAGACGCTTTATCAGATGTTTTAAATACACACGGACAGACAAACAAACAAAGAAGCATATTTATATAGATGTGAACTGTGTTTATCCACCATATTACAGTTAGAACTATGAGACACAAACCTGCACAATGGTGAAACGGAGAATGTTTATGAAGTTACAATATCTATATAAGTTTAGTTTTATGATCTGATATGAACCTATTCTGATTCACAGAGTGTTTCTATATTCGGGTTGCGCCGATAATATTCGCCAGGAAACAGAAACAAGGCGTCGTCTCTTCTTTTTTTTTGGGGGGGGGAATCCAAAGAGAAACGTATATTTTTACTAGAGATTTAGATCTAAGATCCACCGCACTACCAATGTACTAGTTAGGCCATTCGGAATCCCGAAGTCTGACTTAGTAAAACATGACGTAAGAATATCACTTACCATTTAATGACATTCATTACACGTAACGCATTTTGTAATGTAAAAGAGTGCTTTCTGTTTCTCAGATGTGGAGCATTCTCAACGAGTAAATATCCAAATAACAAAGTAAGCATTAACAAAGAAGTACTGAAAAACAGACGATGTATACTGAAGAATCGCATCATGAAGGTAGGAAATGTATTACAAATGACGTTGAGACAACGAGGTACTTAATAAAGTATTGGCCACGATTTGGTTACTTTATATCATTAGCATAGATTGCACAGATCGTTGGGGGGGGGTTGGGTTGGCCAATCGATGGCCAGTACGGCGCATGTTTCTTCACATTTAGGTCCAGGAAAAGGATAGAGAGAGAGAGAGAGAGAGAGAGAGAGACGAGAGAGAGCGAGAGAGAGAGAGAGAGAGAGAGACCGATTACTTACAATGTCATGTCAGACTATTACATCAACATTAAGGCGATTCTTTAGATATTTGAATATTATTCTGAAATAAAGAATTCCTTATAAAATTACAAATAAGGTTAATTTACGGATACAATATATTGTATGTGTATCGACAATGGATTCTGCCTTATGAGATCGAAATTAATGATGCAAACAATAAGTTGAGGTGAAATAAAGATGTTACAGCTGATAATTGATACATGAAAATTTGATAATTGATAATCATTATTCAGTCTTGACCTCTGATATTTGGGAGATAGTAATTTACAAACAGCTGATGTGGATTTAAAACAATTCACGCTTCGATTAATAGATCAACTTCTTGAAATATCCTTTATTTGTATTGAACGGCGATATCAATACAATTAATATATATATATATATATATATATATATATATATATATATATATATATATATGAGTGCATAATAATAATAATAATAATAATGACACATCACATTTATATTTGGGTTATATGACTTGTAATCATGATTGTGATCATATTTACTTTACAATGAATTAAAATTACCCTCATTATCCATATAATCGTTATATAGTTAGTTTATTTCGGTTCTGTAATCGCTCCAACTCGACCTAGATGTGAAGGATGTTCTTCGTTATCATTGTTTATTTCAGGAATTTGTCCGATCCATCTCTGTCCTTTGTTTAGCTTTAAGCGATTATTTTTTGAATGATTCTAATGACGATTACTTTTAATGACAATATTAGTCAGTTGTACATAGAAAACGTCTTTTTGTCAGTTGAAAAGTTGCAATAAGTATGTATTTATACCGATCACTCTAATCTGGTCAACATGCGACTAATTAATTATACAACAGAATATGCACGCATGCTCAGTGTTGCCACGCCGAAAGTGGTGACGTTATGCACATAATCAAACAAAGCCATAACAAACGCTTATATCTTGATGACGTCAGTGCGTAATAGGCTTCTGCGCGGGCTGATATTTCTGACCCGCAACCGTCCCGTCCCGGATTAAGAAGGACCACAACCGCTCTGTCCCGCAACACAATTTAATGCGGATATAGTGACATCTGGCGGCAGGATTTAGAACTACTACAATCGGGTCGTGTTACTCGCAGATCTGGATCCCCGTTCCTTTTCAGTCTGTACGCGAGATATTTTAATGATCATTGCCGGTGATAAAACTTCACGATTCCAACAGTCAGTAAAGGAAAATGAAAGATCAGGTGATTTGTAGTATATTTCTATTCAAAGAAGACTGAAGTAAACAAAATAGATTAAATTGGAAGTTCTATGTGGTAGTTAGCAGAACACATTTCCCGTGTTCAAGCAGATTGCCGTATTCGTAGCGAAAGTTTATGTATAGGCAGTGTCTTTCCCATAGTGTTTCTTCAATACACATCGTTGGCCACTTATAATAATATCGAAAATGGACAAGACAGTTGTAATACTATCATTTTACCGGGACAATTCAGAGATATCGTGAACGATTTGTTTTATTTGTGGTCATTTTCCGTATAGCATCGTCTAGCAGTAGGCTCATTGCACATGCGCACGTCATTGATAAAGCGCAGGCATAGATGACATAATTCTAATAAACTTGTTCTTCTGGACTTGTCTGCTGCATTTGATACAGTTGAACAGAATGTACTTTTCTCTAGCTTAAAAGACATATGCGGTCTGTCATGTAGAGTACTTGAATGGTTTCGATCATATCTGGAATAACGCTCTCAGAGAGTGTCTATTCATGGTATTTTATCTGACATTCAGTTTTTGTTATCTGGTGTACCACAGGGTTCAGTTCTTGGTCCTCTGCTTTTCATAATGTATACCCGTCTTCTTGGGATCATTGCGCAGCGATATGTGGTTAAATGTCACTTGTATGCTGATGACACACAGCTGTGTATATCACTGGATCGTGACAATGAGTTAAATTTCTCCTCTTCCTTGAAGAATTTAGAACATTGTATTGCTGATATTCGGCTATGGATGACTCAAAATCTTCTAAAACTAAATGATAATAAAACTAATATTTTATATTTGGCATCACCACATTGTGTTAAATCCCTAAAGACACCAGCATTACAGAAAATATGATCATATCACCCCAATTCTTCAAAAACTACAGTGGCTACCTGTTAGACAGCGTATCCATTTTACGATTTTGTTAATAACTTATAAATCTATTTATAATATGGCGCCAGAATACCTGTGTAAACTGGTTTCCATTAGAAAGTCATCCCGAAAACTCAGGAGATCTAGTCAGATATTATTGCAGGTGCCAGTGTCTCGGCTCAAGGCATATGGTGATTGTGCGTTTAGTGTTGCAGCCCCCACTTTGTGGAATAGGTTGCCGGCAAATATTAGAAATGCGTCATCTCTTGAAAATTTTAAATCTCTTCTAAAAACATACCTATTTAAGGTCGCTTTCACAGATAAATAATTATTATCTTTCAAATCAATACAGGGTTTTTACAGACATATTATTTGGGGTATTATTATATTATATATTATTTGTACAGCGCCTTTGAATGGCTTCTGCTAATAAGGACGCTTTATCAAATATACATTATTATTATTATTATTATTATTATTATTATTATTATTCCACTTAATTCCATTTGGTCAATTAAAATTCCACGTAAAATTTATCAATTAAAATTCAATTCAAATTCCATTTTTACCGACTCTTTTTTATCTACTACTTTTTACCATGAGTAGGTACTCCGAGTACCTACTCCGAGTACCTATTTGGAATACCTACTCCGGGTAGTTTATATTCCAAGTAGGATTGTCATGAAATAAATATTTCTGAATTAAAAAATTAATTGGTAAATTAATTTGTAGATTTAATTTTTTTTTGTCGGAACTTCAATTCTTATTCCAATGCAATTTTTGTACATCATCAATTTCAATTATAATTCCGGAATTGAATTGACCGTATGTTTGGTTAGTTAAATAGGTCCAACGACTCGTAATTGTAATATAGCTAGATGAACGATGAAACACCCTCCAAACATAACCCCGGTGGCCAAACAGACTATCTTTTATCTCATGGAGTTTCCAATGTTTGACCAGTAGATGGCGATCTTGTCGCTTGTTTTAGTACGCAATGAACCACCCTGTAACACGTAGCAATAAGATCCATTGATAAACCGACATTCATTCACTACATTACGGTAATGTAAAAATTGTTTAATTTAAATGTAAACAAACCCCATCTGTAGCCATTTCAATTTTCAAGCGAGAACCAATACTATCGAACTTCGCTAAAGATGTATTTACTCTTAATTTGACGTTTAAGCGAGGGCGTCTCGTGGGCTAACTGGTTGCGCGGTTAGCCACATATCTATAGCACTTGGGTTCAAACCCCGGCCGGGCTATGTCAGAAGGGTGTTTCATCTTTCACTTCGCTTCATTACCTTTGAAGGTCCCTCGCCCCATTTAGCATACCTTGTGCACAAAAGTGGACCGTAAAGCATCAACATTTTGACATTTAAGTGCCACAAAGACATTTTGGAAAGACAGCTAATTAATAGCTAGCGGAAATAACGAGAACATCGGTCAAAAGTTTAGGTGATCTTTAAACTTCGATATAGAACTGGTAATTTAATACCCAAATAGACATCTGTTATCTATCCAACAATAGCAAGGACTCTTCACTAACAAAACATAGCCATCTATGTTTTTTAGCGAGAATGGCAGATGGTCCAGTCTTGAGTTTGTTCAATGTGGCCTAAATTAGCATTCAGTAGCGATGTAGAGTATCCAACCAAAGGCAGATGTTATCTGAAGTGTAGTTAAATATGTTCTCTGCATCGATTAGATGACGATCAACAGTACCATATGGTGAATTATAAAAGGGACTAACTGATTTATAAAATAATTAGGAGCTCGGCGAGTGTCGAAAACTAAAGATGATGATTGGTGTTTTACATCCACTTTTTTGCACATGTTAAGCTAAATGGGCCGAGAGACATCCAAAGGTAATGAAGCTAATTCACTGATGAAACACCTTTGAGATATGCCCACGCCGATATTCGAACTCAGCTGGTAGTGATATGAGATCCAACGCGCTACCAGTTAGACCACGGAGTCGCGACAAGTCGAGTTTAGCAAAATGGGGTCATCTCGTCTCGGGAAGAAGAGCCACAACGGATTTTGCGAGCCACTTTTAGTGTGATCCTGACGAGATCCGTTTGTCACATTTGTGTATTAACTTTACCCAGGAAAATCTCGTTCAACGTCCGACTTAATTTGACATTTAAGCGAGGGTGTCTCCGTGGGCTAACTGTTTGCGCGGTTGGCCACAGATCTATAGCACCTGGGTTCAAACCCCGACCGGGCTATGTCAGAAGGGTGTTTCATCTTTCACTTCGCTTCATTACCTTTGAAGGTCCCTCGCCCCATTTAGCACACCTTGTGCACAAAAGTGGACCGTAAAGCATCAACATTTTGACATTTAAGTGCCACAAAGACATAATCGCCGTATTGGAGTAAGTGGCTGAGTGAGTGAGTGACTGAGTGAGTCAGTGAGTGATTTGTTTAGCCCCTGTGATGCCCGTTGCAGGAATATATGGGCTACTCCATAGAGAAACACCTGCGCATACGTTGGTTTAGTTCGAACCCTGAACTGCAGGTTTTCAGTGATGTACTCTATCAACTGAACTATAGAAGCGCTTGTCTCTTGTATCTTTTGGAAATCCTTATCCTCCAGCCGCCACAAAAGAACAACAACAACAACAACAACAACAATAATAATAATAATAATAATAATAATAATAAATTAAATGTTTATGGCACCTGGTTTTCTATGGCTCAATAGGCATCGCAGTAACCCACAGACCTCTAGTACCTGGGCTAAAGTCCCAGTTTGGCTGTGTCTAGGAAATATTTCATCTCTTACTCCGACGGTTCATAACGCTCGGCCAATTTATCCTACTACAGGCACACAAATTGCCAGTAAGCGGCAACGATTCATTCAATTTCATGCTTCAATCATTAATTAAAAATATTAATAAGTAGTAATTATAGAACTTCAAGCTGTGTGTAACACCAGGTATATATATATATATATATATATATATATATATATATATATATATATAACACTAATTGCCACAGATGGAATATCGGATTATTTCACTGTCATAACGGAAATATAATTTAAGCATAATCTAGTTCACTCTAGGTTTAATATTCTTCATCGGAATACTCATGACTTTGACATTCTTGGATTTAATGATGACACAGTAAAATCTGAACTTATCACCAAATCTAAAGGTGACTTATCATAATTATGTGAACAATACCACACTACACTTAAAACCTTACTTGACAAACACGCGCCTTTCAGATCAAAATCCATAACTATTAAGCCACCTGCACCAAGGATGTCCCCTGAAATTATTAATGCCGAAGTGCGTTGCCAATATTTAATATTCATATGGGGAAAATCACGTACAGAACTTAACAGATCTAGATATACTAAACAGTGCCATTTCTGCAATAGATCCACGAATAAAGCTAAATCTCACTTTTATAGGAACATGATCTCCAACAACTCTGACAATTCTCTTCAATGCTGGAACTGTTGAAATAGGACTCTCCATAGAAAGACTTATTTTAAAATCTTGTCTTCACACACTAATTGTTCTAATTACTAAGATAATAAATTCATCACTAAGCTCCGCAGTGTTCCCTTCTCATTTTAAACATGCCCAAATAATCCCTCTTCTTAATGACTTAAACAGCTATAGACCTATTTATAATCTATCTTTAATATCTAAAGTATTAGAAAAAAATGTATCCTGTTGTTTAAACGTTCACTTAAACTGTAATCACCAGTCTAATGTTTTTCAGTCTGCTTACAAACAATTTCCGGCTACCGAAACCGCTCTACTAAAAGTTCATAGCGACATATCACTAAACATGGACACAGGAAAGCTCACAGCAGTAACACTTTTAGATTTATCTGCAGCTTTTGACACCATTGATTATTCTATTCTTCTAGATAGCCTCTCGGATTGGAATGTCATATCAGGCACAGCACTTACCTGGATCCTCTTATTCTTAATAATTGGGTTTCAATCAATACAAATATGAAACTGTTTTTAAAGGTAGTACCTTTGTTTTGCGGTGTTCCCCGTGCCTTTGTTTTTGAACCACTACTGTTTAATTTGTATATCACACCAATAAGCTCTTTTACCCAGAGCCACAAATTATACCATTTATATGCAGATGACACCCAAATATTCATATCTTTAACTACTGAAGTCACTGATATTTCCCTTAAACAACTTAGTGAGTGTCTCAGTGATATTTCTGGCTGGATGACAAACAATAAACTTAGGTTCAATGCCAACAAAACAGATTTCATCATTATAGGTACATCCAGTTAACGCATCAATCTTACTCATTTCTTCCTTATGAACATCCTTAGTCATAACATCACACCATCAGACACTGTACGTAATCTTACAATGTTACATTCGATAGTGATTTTAATTTCAGAAAACATATTAATCTGATCTTTGTTGTAATATCCACTACTTTTAATTATATCAGTGTAGTCTTATATTGTGGCACAGCTACTACTGCTCCTTTGTATATAATGATATCACCCTATTGTGGTGCCACCTACCGATTTGTTTTCTATTGTTAGCAGAGAGCTTAAATATAGAGGGCGTTCCTCTTGCCGCGCCGGATTCTCTATATATCATGATGGGGTTGGTTTCGTTGGGTAGCCCCAATATTTAGCGAAGTGGTGCTCGTTGTGTTTTTTCCATGTTTTGTAACGCTGTGCTACAAGCCAGTAGAACGACGGGCGCAGCGTATAGTATAACTGACTGTATCAAGGACTTATACAGGGTTATAAGCATCTTGGTGTTGACGCCAATCTTCAGATTGGTGATGGCCATGATCATGTTGAATCTGGAATTTACTTTGCGTTTTGTGACTGCTACGTGTTGAATGAAGCTGAGTCTTCTGTCTATGGTTACCCCGAGATATATATAGTCGTTGACCATTTCTAGGTGTTGTAGACCGAGGATAAACTTAGGCTGTCTAGTTGTGTTGAAAGCCATGGTCTTGGTCTTAGCTGGAGAGAAGTATAAGCCCAAGTTATTAGCTGCTTTGTCTACTGCATTTAGGGCTTTTTGGGGTTTCTCTGCTGGTTTACTTCGTGTGAGATAAGAACAAGGTCGTCAGCATAAGCAAGGATGTCTACGAATATTGGTAGAGTGACACTCAGGAGTTGGGCGACGAGAGCGTTGAAGATGGTGGGGGATATTGTTGACCCCTGAGGACAGCCAGTTGTGAGATCGTGGGGGTCGGAGATGGTTCCTTGTATCTTTACTTTTAGCTTTCTGTGTGTTAGAAAGTTCTCTATCCATGTGATAATCCTCCCAGATATGCCCAAGGAGATGTGGGAGTCCAGCATGGATAGATGATCAACGCGTTCGAATGCCTTGTCCAGGTCCATGAAGGCGACGAACACTGCTTTTCTTCTTTTGGGGCCTTTTCTGGCCGTGATCTTTGTTGCTAAATGAACGATGGCGTCTATAGTTGCTCTGTCTTTGCGAGTTTCCACTGGAGTCTTGCTAGGATCATTCTCTCCATGATCTTTGAGAGGGTGGACAATAGAGAGATGGGGCGATGGCCTTTTCCTCCTGGTTTGGCGATCGGGATGACTATTGCCGTCTTCCATTGTTCCAGTAGTTTCCCTTCGATCCAGGATTGGTTGAACAGGTTGAGAATTCGATTCTTGAAGAGGCGTAGAAAGTGTAGGTAAAGCCATCCTCTCCAGGTGCTGTCGTTCTGTGTCTTCGCAGTACATTATCGAATTCTGCCCCTCCGACTCTTAATAAAGAAGGAGACGGCCACATATCTCCTGAGAACTGCTACCAAACCCATTCAGACCGACAAGATACAGCTTGTCCAAGAAGAAACACAAAAAGATCCCAGAGTCTTCAATGACGCATCATGGTCAATCAAGGCTGCCTGGCTTCAGAAAGAAATCGGGATACCTCCAGTCATCCCCCCAATGTCCAAGGAACGTGCTCCATGGTTAGAACCACCAATACAAGTAATCATACAGAATCCCATCCAGAAGAAAGTTGATCCAGAAGGCGCAGCAATAGAAGCAACAAAGAGAATTGCCTGCTTGAATGAAAGCCGAACACCAACCATCAACATCTACACCGACGCCAGTTGCCAAGATAACAGAACTACAGCCTGGGCCTGCTTCATCAAAGAAAAAGACGAAGAGCTAAGAGGCATAATCCCAAACCACACCCCGATTACCTTAGCCGAGCTGCACGCAATCAAAGCAGCCCTAATATGGATATCGAGACGGACTATCCACGAAAGAGTCATCATCCACTTACACAAGAAACTTCACCGGCCCGTCACCCCAAACACTATGCCGGCACTGTCAACAAGTGTACGATCCGGTACATTATCTGCTGAACTGCCCAGCCTACCCGAAGCACCGAAGATCACTTAAAGGTCATCTCCGCCCGGAAGACCACAAACTTCCAGACCGCCACCTAGCGGCGTTGCTCATAAGGAAATCAACATTCCTACCAGACATCATAACTCCACTTCTCCAGAAAGATCGCTACATATACCAAGGACAGATCAGACCGCCCCTATGGACTAGTGGATAAGAGCTTGGGCCCTCGTACCCATAATCCGTGCTGTTCGGGAGGCCGGAGGTTTCCGGCCGCGACATTATAGTAGGAGGAGGTTTTAGTCCAACCAGGCAACTGGTAAGGTTTTTTCTCTTCCGAAATTGACTTCTATAGTAAACTGAGGTTCCACCATACTAAACATTGCATAGTACGCCAATCGTCACAACAACAGAAGCCAACACCAGGTGGCTGTGCCCAATAGGCGACAGCCAGGGGTTTCTACCCCAAACTTCAACAAGACAAGTCTTGCCGCGCCATGTTGAACCAGTGCCGCCTCCAGCGACCGGAGGTATTTATCAGATAAACAAAAGCTCTCTGGTTGTCCACATCTGATCGTGTACATGTGTGCGCATGGTTGAAATGAATTGCCAATATTAGTACTATATGTTACATGATCACATAACACTTTAATTGTGCACACATGATATCGAAGGAAACGAAGCTCTGAAACTGTAAATAAATAAATAAGTGATTTCACAGCACAGTCACTTAATTAATGTATAGGCTACAATTTGTGATCACTTGACAGCTGATCAGAACATAATTGAACGTGGTTTAGTTTATTCTACAGCTTTGTGTGTGGAAGTTTTGTAATGAAAACAATTAGGTATATATGAGGTAAATGCATACAAACATACTTTCATCATGTCAGTTTATCATAGTCCTCAAATTTTTATTTCTTTGGA
>JAODUP010002442.1:0-11278 GCA_025642065.1 Paralvinella palmiformis
TAGAAGACACCAACATCTTGCTCTGTGCTAGACATTGTCTGCTATGAAGTATTTAGTCGATTTTAATTTGACATATTTTGGTTCTCGGTTCGTGATCAACTTTAGTTATCTGGATTTGACGTGATTTAACCAAGAAAGTATATTCTATAATTGTAATAAAATGGAATAAAATGATAACAATATTTACAGGGGGGGGGGGGCGGTAAATGAATACAATATCTGCATAAACTGATTGGAATTCATTGAGATTCATAGAAATATTAATATTATATAGTAATTGTTTTATTATATTGTGGTAAAATTCAAATGTGAAGAAGAAAATAATTATTTTTATTCAAGATAAGAGTAAACAAATGTTGTTAGATGTGGAAGGAAGAAATACTATTGAAGTAATAGATTAAAACAAACAAACTAACTAACTAGCTAACTGTAAATACATACAGACAGATATACATACATATATACAAACAAACAGCAAACTGATGCACAGACAGTTAAACAGACACATACAGATACATACTTAATAATATATAGTTTGTGTATGATTTATGGATTGTTTTATAGATCATGAATTAAGTAATACATTTATGGTGGTTCAAAGATTGTTTATTTCACAATGTATTTCGCAATGTTTTTGCAGCTTGAATTGTCCAGTATGCGAATTGTAGAATCATGTTTTTTTAATTTAATACGAAAAAGTTATGAACACAAACTATAATGACTACTAGAAAAAGTTTAACTTCTGATATTCATGCATTTCTATATAAGATAGTTACTGATTTACGGTCATATTTCTGTTTGTCTGTAGGTTAAAGATTCGGGAAGATGGGTGTATATCAAATGTGAAATATTAAACCCAAACATAAACCTCCAAAGATCGTTTGTATCGTGACTGCACCGAAAATGATAACTAACATTAATCAAAGAGTTTGTTTATATGTTCCACATAGCTATAACTGTCAGATTAAGATCGTTAGACATTCCATACCTCTACTGAAGTAAATATTTTAAATAATTATTAGAGATCTCTTGTTGCGAACGTATTATTATTATTATTATTATTATTATATACTGAAGCTGATTAGTTGCATATTAGTTACTAGTAAATAAAGTTGTAGCAGGATATATTCTCAGTTAATTGACAATTTTAACTGAATTGACTAGATCGTCCCAAAAATAAATCGGCGTCGTTTGTATATATATATATATATATATATATATATATATATATATTTTTTTTTTTTTTTATATGCGTGCGTGCGTGTGTGCGTGTGTGTTTTGTGTGCGTGTGTGTTTGTGTGAGTGCGCGGTCGCGCGTGTGTGTCCGTATATATATATATTAAAATGTGTGTGTGTGTGTATGTGTATGTGTATATGTCTGTGTGTGTGTGTGTGTGTGTGTGTGTGTGTGTGTGTGTGTGTGTGTGTGTGTGTGTGTGTGTGTGTGTGTGTGTGTGTGTGTGTGTGTGTGTGTGTGTGTGAGCGCGCGTTCATGTTTTACCCCGTCATTTTACGAGGCAGATATTGCTAGAACCAAATTTAGAAACCATTGTGCCCTTTCTAGCACGATAAAATAAATAACATAGTCAAAGCTGATCTTGAAGTGCACCAAATATCGTGCCAGTTTGGACAAAATTATGTTTTTGTTGTTGTTAAGTTTTGTCATATTGATATTTGTTTGGTGCAATTCAGTTTTCATATTTGCTGATCATGAACGAAGTAATAACCCAGACGTGTCACGATCTGAGTATACCTAATTTGATAGTGAGTTAGTGTTTTGGGAAATGAGATGACAAAACAATCATACAGAGATAACACAGATTCACCTCTACAAAGTGTAGATGTATGCAATGTCTTATTGTACCAGTTGCACAATTGGAACACGTATAGAACATTGGATACCAAGTTATTTATAATTGATGTTCTTATTTCAAGGGTGTGGCTTTTAATCACCATATTTATTTATAGCTACACACATAACTTAAGCAAGCGAACACACTCCACATCTGGATACATCTGAATGGACGCAACAAAAGAGTAGTGGACACACGATCCTGTATGTATTAACTATATGTATTAACTTTAATAATTAATTGTATGTATTAACTGCATTTATTAACTGTATGTATCAACTGTATGATTAACCGTATGTATAAACTGTATATATTAATATATGAAATATACAATACATTGTTGAAACTAACAACTTAACGTTCTCACTTTATATGCTGGGTATTAGTTTTACCCTATCACTAATGACTAATTAGATAATTAGTGTATATTTTCAAGTCTTGACTCTTAGCAGAGATTCGATTACAAATAAAATTATATATCAAGCATAAATTACTGATTAATATCTTACATCCATACTGTCAGATTATATTTATTTCAGGACACCTCCTTCCAGTTTTGCTAAGTTTAGAGTAAAACTTAGTACAATACATACTTTGTTATAACGATTAATATTTCACATTTCTAATTTATGTGTGAAATTAAAAAAAATAAAAAAAACTCGAAACATCTACTTATTCACGTATCAAAATATTCTATTTCAATAACTATTCGAACCAATCGATCTATTATTAGATGTATGAGTTTACTACCCATCTATAATTGGGGGAAAAAAGAATTAATATAGAAATTGATGAATTAATTTTGTCAGAATCTATTTATTCACGAATATCCCCAGCCCTCTCACAAAGTTTGATAAAACAGCATCAATTGTTCTGATCTTATTTTCTGTTTGAATAAAAACGCTATTTTATGAGAATAATATTATTAGCTGTGATATTTAATTAGTTAATAATTTCATGATAATGATAATGTATATTTAATAAAGCGCCCTTACTAGCAGCAGCCATTTAAAGGCGCTGTACAAACAATACTATTTCACATGATATAGTATCAACAAAGTCTGGGAACATGCTATATTAAGAGGATGAGAAGGAGTCTAAATAACTTTATTACGACTTGCAATTTTAAATGACTGGAAGGTATCGAATATTATTTATTGGATATTATTTTCCCGTCCAAAATAATTTAATTGGTAATATTTATAATGCAAACATGTATATTTAGTTTCAGCCATTTGTCGCAATTGTCTCCATAGATAATTCAGTATAATAAAGATAGCAATGTTTAATGTTCAACGAAACATGCCATAATAATGACTACAACATCAATAAAATAATAACAATAATGAAATATTTGTATTTACCAATTTTATTTGCATTTAATTTATTTCATTTCGAAAATATTCAACCCAAATTTATTTAACATAATATCTTAACCTTTTTTTAATGAATTATAGGTTAAACGTTTACATTCCAAAGCCTCCAAATATTGCATCATAATCATTTCCTTGCTGTCCATCATTTCCCTGTTGTCCGTCAGAACCCTGTTGTCCATCATTTTCTTGCTGTCCACCATATCCCTGTTGTCCGTCAGAACCCTGTTGTCCATCATTTCCTTGCTGTCCACCATATCCCTGTTGTCCGTCAGAACCCTGTTGTCCATCATTTCCTTGCTGTCCACCATATCCCTGTTGTCCATCAGAACCCTGTTGTCCATCATTTCCTTGCTGTCCACCATATCCCTGTTGTCCGTCAGAACCCTGTTGTCCATCATCTCCTTGCTGTCCACCATATCCCTGTTGTCCGTCAGAACCCTGTTGTCCATCATTTCCTTGCTGTCCACCATATCCCTGTTGTCCGTCAGAACCCTGTTGTCCACCATATCCTGGCTGTCCACCATATCCCTGTTGTCCGCCATAACCATGTTGTCCACCATATCCGTGTCGTCCACCATATCCGTATTGTCCACCATATCCGTATTGTCCACCATATCCGTGTTGTCCATCATAACCGTGTTGTACACCGTAATGCTGGTGACTGCCATATTGTTCATGAGGTTGGCCGTAGTGTCTCTGATATTGTCCATCATACTGAGCACTATGGTACCCATGATAACCACTATCATGACCATACTGTAAGTGATATAAGTATTATTAATAAGATATTAAAATGTATATATCATCATGGATTTAGAAGGCATCAAATATAACATAAAAGTTTTATTCTGCTGTTTAATAGTTACAAATGGGAATAAATATACAACAGTAAATGATAGTACTATTTATTTGTTAACCATTGTCTAACTTACTGATCTTCCTCCATGTCTGTTATGTGGCATCGCTGTAATCATGGCTATACACAGAGCCAACATGGTAACAAACATCAGTCCCTTAACAGCCATAATCGTGGTTCGTTGCAGCAGCTGCTGATATCGTATGTTGTCTTTCACTTTGTAAAGTTGATGCTTATAGTTGATATATCATGTATGAGGCAGTCACTTAGCTATTTATATAGTAGTGAGGGCTGGCTGAGTCGTGACATTCGTTCAAAGCGACTGATCTCCACTGACAGCTTTTCTTTTATGACGTTGTAGATGGTATGACGTCAATATTTATAGATGTTATCATAAGTTAGTATATGTATCACTGTTTTTTTTTGTTTTTATAATTAGACAAAAATAGATGAACGACGTTGGGCGTAATTTGGAATAAAGGTTATTTGTAAACACAAACGTGTTTTCACTCACTCACTCACTCACTCACTCACTCACTCACTCACTCACTCACTCAATCGATCGATCGATCAATCAATCTATAACTCACTCACTCACTCACTCTTTCATTCACTGATCTATAGTATATCACAGTATAGTATAGTATGGTATGGGGTAGTATGCTATAAGATACTAATAGTACAGTATAGCATAGCATATTATGGTATATTTTAGTGCAGCAGTAGAATATAGCATATAGCATAACATTGCCCTCTTAAGCCTGGCAATGTGCGGATTGATAAAATACAATACGGTTTGGTGTTATCTAGCAAAGTTAAGTATGGTGTCCTGTGGTATAGGATGAAAAGCTCTAGTATAACAAAAAATAATGGTGGAGTATCGTATACCATACCACATCACAGAAGAAAGCATCATTTAATATTTTGTATTTAATTTTATTCTTCTTTTACAGTTTAATGGGTTATCTTATAATATGATGTTGTATGTTAACCTGAGCATATTTTACTATAATATAGCATTGTATAGTATAGTATAGCATAATAAATATCGAATCAGTTACAATATTACGGATTCAGACAGTTCAGTATAAAATAGTATTATATCATATACGTCAGTTATACAGGATACAGGAACATTAATTTGTATATTTATTCTATTTTTACTAATTACAATGAAATGGATGAAATGATATTTATTTTTGAATATACAAATTTACATGTGATACATTCTTCAACACAACATAAGCTAATTAAATGCCAATTATTATAAGTCAGTTAAAATAAGTGAAATAATAAAATAATAATCAACATATAACATGATTAGATAACCACAAAATTGACGTGACCAGTTAAGGATCGGGATTGACGTCATTGTATGTTTGGTTACGAAACCGAGTGAATATCATAATTAAGTTAACAATGGCTAACAAACGTGTTATATTTCAATTATATAATTCCATGATGATAATATGAGGCTAAGTTAAGTTTATTATTTTATTATAATATAATTGAAATGGTGAAAAAAAGAGCTCCACCACGTGTGTTGATAAGAATGTACAGCGAGTACTGTATTCAATCGGTTAACTTAGTTGAAAAAGTAATTAGCGGATAGTAAATACCTAAATAGGAACTTTTAAAATGTTTTCATGTTCATCCGAAGGATTATAATATGTGTACTTTCTTGTGAAAGATTAAGCTATATATTATATAAACTATGTTAATATAGTAATTTTAAATACTAATTTTAAAGTTAAATTATAAGTGATAATTTCCCTTGCCAGGCTGTATCATTTAAATTACTATTTTGCTTTACCTAGTCAACATTTCCGTGTTTTCAAAAGAAGGTTGGTATATCATAATGCCATTTATGCGAATGCTTGCAAAACGGTAGTCTGAACAAGTACTTTTATTTATGTAATGTGTGCATGGGATTTCGTGAGGCATTTGAGTTGGATTATTGAAAACATTTGTTGTGGGTGTGTATGTGTGTATCACAGTAGCACTGAAACATAAAAGGGTGATTGGTGGTTTGACCGATTTATGTTTATGAACAACCTCCGACCCACCCTTTGTAGCTTTTCTCCTACCCTTTCTTCTTTAGGCCACTATGGCCAGCTTCCTTTATTTTTATTTGGATTCCTTATGGTGCATTTTATCCAACTTGTGCAGTATCACTAATTTGTCCTAAGTTTTGGTTTTCTGTAACTTGTCCTTGTTCCGTTCTTGTGCTGGTTCTGTACTTTCACTATCTTGCCCTTTTCGTCCGCCGTGAGCTGATTGCTGGTTTACTTCACCTTGTCCTTCTTGTATATCTTGTATTGGCTGTATACTTTCACTGCCTTGTTCAGTTTGTCCCAACTGTTGATGTACTTTCTCCTGTTCTTCTTGTCCAAGTTGTCCTACCTGTGTATTTGCGGTCCTTTCTCTTTGACTTTCACCATTTCCAGCATGTTCTACAACTGGCCCTGCTTTAGTATCTTCTCCATCTTCATTTAGATTACCTTCTTGATCATTGTGCATTCCTTTGTTATAATCAGAATTATCTTAATCATTCTGCTCATCATTTGCTAGATATGGCCAGTATACCCCTTCCACATTCCACGGACGCATATGGTTAAAGTCAACATGGACTGATCGGAAACCATGATGTAGATTGTCTTCATATGGTCCTACGTGGCCATAGGTTCCACTATAGGCATTGCGTCCATTATAGGCTTGAGGTCCCCCATAGGCATGGTGGATACCATAAGGGTATAGGTATAGTTCGTCTTGATGTCTGACATACTGGCCAAGATACTGTCCACCATATTGTCCACGAATCTGTCCGCCATATTGTCCACCGTAATGTCCATTGTGATAGTCATCATAATGAGTGTCTATTCAACCATAACATTGACCCTAGTTCGTCAGGTATGAATCGTGACCATACTGAACAAATTATATAATACATTTATTTATTTAAGGCTAACTTATAGTTAAAATATTTAAAGATTTTCTACATTTCTTTAAATCAAGTCAGTTTTAGATGAAAATTCCATAAAATGTGTGCAACAATAAATATTTAACAAGAACAAGAAGAACAATAAGAACAAAAACAACAACAATTAAACATTTACTATTTCAGTTTAATGACAGTTTATTCTCAGAACATTTTTGGAGTATTATTTTTTTCTTCATATCAGATTTATATACACTTATTTCAGTAAAACCTATTTAACATAAACACCAATAATAATAATCTTATTAGTAGAAGTAGTAGCAGTAGTAGATTTAATACACGCGGAAGTAGCTGTAGGAGTAGTACTAGTAGTAGATATAGTACTCGTATTAGTAGCAATAGTAGTAGTAGTATCAATAGTTATAGTGGTAGTAGTAGAAATAGTAGTAGTAGTAGTAGTAGTTGTTGTAATAATAGTAGTAGTAGAAGTAAAAATAGTAGTAGTATTAGCAGTAATAGTAGTAGTAGTAGATTTAATACACGAGGAAGTAGCTGTAGGAGTAGTAGTAGTACTAGTAGTAGATATAATACTCGTATTAGTAGTAGTAGTAGTAGAAGTAGTAAGTAGATTTAATAAACGCGGTAGTAGTAGTAGTAGTAGTATTAGGAAGTAGTAGATAGAGTACTCGTTGTAGAAGTAGTAGTAGTAGTAGAAGTAGAAGTAGTTATGGTTGTAGTAATAGAAATAGTAGTATAGTAGTAAAAATAGTAGTAGTATTAGCAGTAATAGTAGTTTTAGTAGTAGTAGTAGTAGTAGAAAGTAAGTAGTAATAGTAGTAGTAGTAGTAGCAGTAGTGGTAGTAGATATAGTACTCGTAGTAGTAGTAGTAGTAGTAGTAGTATAGTAATAGTAGTAGTAGTAGTGGTAATAGTGATTCAGATTTTAGAGGAGCACTTTATATTAAATACTCAATATATCAAATAGACCACTTTATTATACCGATTTGTGTTTTATCGTGACTTGTAATATGTTTATTAAGATCAAACACTTCCTTAATAATATTGATATAGCCGCTTCAAGTGAAAATCTAATTTTTGTTTTGAAATGAACGGCGCTATCTATATTGAACGATAATGAAATGAAATTAGCAATGGCTTTATAACGTCTTCTGTTTTCTCGTATCTAGAAAGTAGAGCTTCGTTTATAACTATTCCAGGTAGATGTACCGCGTCTTATTAAGTTCACACAACTCAAACCTTTCGTTAAAGTATTGCGATCGATAAAACAAAAATCGTGACTATAACTTGCAAGTGTTTTCTACATAAACGTCTCTCAGTACAGAGACCCCCTAAATATTTGTTTACGTCGGTCACGGTCGTAATAGAAGACACCAACATCGTGCTCTGTGTTAGACAATGTCTGTTATGAAGTATTTAGACGATTTTAATTTGAAATATTTTGGTTCTCAGTTCGTGATCAACTTTAGTTACCTGGATTTGACGTGATTTAACCAAGAAAGCATATGCTATATTGTAATAAAAGGAATTATTTTAACAATATGGAGAGGAGGGACGGTAATGAATAAAGTATCTCATTAATCTGATTTGAGATAAAAACATATTTTGTTAAAGATAAGAGTAAACAAATGTTTTAGATATGGAAAAATATTATTTAAGTAATAGGGTAAAACAAACAAACTAACTAACTAACTAACGAAGATAATACATACATACATAATATATATATATATACATACATACATACACACACACATACATTCATACCAATTAATTAACTATCAAATATAGAAATGAATAAATATATATTTTAATCATCATAAAAGTTTGTGTTCATAAAATGTTCGTATTTATTAAAAAACACGATTCTAAAATTATAATACCGGACAACAGACCGATCCAGGCCAAAGGCTTTGTATCGATTACCACTAACGATAAATAGTGGATATCTTTCAGCAAATTATTAACTATCTAACGGTCACATTTCTGTTTGTAAGTTAAAGATCTAGGAAGAAGAGAGTATATCAAACGTGAAATATTAAACCCAAACATAAACGTCTAACGATCGTTTGTGTCGGGACTGCACCAATAATATTAGAGAACAAATATTAGAGAACTCTTGTTGCGAATGGATTATAATAGGTATTTTTATTAAAATAAATTGTACCGGGCTCGTTTGTGAATGTATATATATATATATATATATATATATATATATATATATATATATATATATATATTATATAAATCGTATATGTTCATGTTTTATCTCATCATTTAAAAACAAATAATGCTCTGACTAAATGTAGAAACCATTGTGCTCACTTCTGGCACGACAAAAATAAGGACATTCTTAAAGCTGATCGTGAAGTGCAACAAATATCGTGCCAGTTTGGGCAAAACTATTCAGTGTAAGATCGTAAGTGTAAAAGATTTGGCAAACATCATCTAGCTAGATTTTCCATGACGAGATAAATTAAAGAATAAATAAATAAAAATATGACTCCTCTCTGGCACTTCCATTCTGGGAAACCTTTGATGTTTATCAGTTTGTAGAAGCTGTACTTCATCTATAAGAGAGCGTTTAAGACATATTCGTTACGACGTCTTGTCTTAGTGAGTGTTGATTGTGGCCTGTTATTACGCAGCCAGGCATGTCGTGTGACGTAAACAGATGTCAGCTTGGGCTGGTGTCCTATGAACATAATACCGAATTCAGGTTGCGGAGGAAAGATAAACAAAAGGGGTGATAAATGGTAGATCTCTATTTCGTGCCCGCGGTGATATATGAGATACGTCAAGAGTTTCATACGTAAATCTAGGGACGTGTGTTACGAATGTCATGATAGTGGAGCATTCAGTCACGTTTTGGATCAATTGTGTGTGTGTGTGTGTGTGTATGTGTGTATGTGTGTGTGTGTGTGTGTGTGTGTGTGTGTGTGTGTGTGTGTGTGTGTGTGTGTGTGGGTGTGTGTGTGTGTGTGTGTGGATGCGTGGTTAGGTAGTAAACAAAGGGAATGCTTTTACCAGACATTAATCTATCATAGGAAATTAATTAAATTTCCAAGTTAAGTTTGTTTACAATTATCTGTAACCTGTTAATATAAAAATCATTAGTCTGAAGTGACGCTATCATACAGTTGTAATATCATTATATAGGAGATGGTTCTCGAAATGTTACAAAAACAAAAACAGTTATTTGTGGGAATGAGAGACAGTGAATAATTAATGTAGGTGAGAGAGTAAGTTAGACAGATCATGAAGTTACTCAGTAGTATTAAAAGGATCCTTTTGTTCAGTGGCTTAGATTGTGTATATTCGTAGGAAAGAATGGCGAGAGAATTATATTTTATATATTCCTGATGTTTCTTGAATGAGGAGCACATCTCGCTAACTCCCATAATCTACACCCCGGTTTGATTTATTTTTAACTTTTAGCATAATGATATCATGTTAAATACTTCAGTCAATCATTAAGTCTTTATATTTCTAGCTATCGTATGAATGGAACAACATTGTGTTTACAGTAGAAGTAACTGAAGCATGAATTCATATTGCTAGCCTGTCTCAATAAACAGATGGCGACATCTAACGAATATAAAGTCAAACCGCTATTTTAAAGTTTCATAATAATAATAATAATAATAATAATTTTTGTATATGTTTCACTGTTGTATGTAGCCTGTATGTAGCCGCTTCCCTCTGGTCGTGACATATTTGTTGCGTACGAAAAGCGGATTAGCTGGGCCACACAGGCTGATGAGTAGACTAGACATATGTATATGTTTACGTATTTAATAATATGTGGGGGATGTAGGGCATTTTATTTGTGTTGTTCTGTATATATATATATATATATATATATATATATATATATATATATATATATATATATATATATTATGGTATAGGTCTTAAAGTATGTTTTGATTTAATTTTCCTAGCCAGTGCCACTATATATGTATCCTAAAACAAACACACACACACACAAACAAACTAGGATAACATTATACAATATTTAATTATTAGATGTCAATAGAGTGTAAATAAAACGGCTAAGTGGTCTACCATTAATACTACTACTACTACTTCTACAATTAATATTACTACTACTACTACTACAACCACGAGTACTATATCTACTACTACTACTACTATTACTACTACTATTACTACGATTACTACTACTACTGCTACTATTACTGCTATAACTACTACTACTACTACTACTACTATT
>JAODUP010002436.1:0-11071 GCA_025642065.1 Paralvinella palmiformis
GAGTTTGGGAGTAGAACACCCAAGTCAGATCACGGCAGTAGTGAGAATGTTTAGATTAATTGGTTGATTTTGTTGTTCGGGGAGAATGCCCAGGCTGTCGCTTAATCAGCACAGCCTCTATGTTGGAGTGGTTGAGAAACCTCCTCCCCCACCACTCACAGGGGAGCAGTACGGAAAGATGGAGCCGAAATACCCTGAGGGTGGACACTGCCAGAGTGTTTTACGTCCTCAGGGGTTTTTAACGTCCCCTTTATTTTAAATAATTCAGTGTAGACGGCAGCGCCATTTAACGTGGTCAGCCACCTACGATGTAGTGAGCCGAGAAATTAATCCCTGAGCTCCGGTGGCCTAGTGGTTAAGCACCCGGCACTTGGTGCCAACGGTCGCAGGTTCGAACCCCGCTAGATTAATTATCTAAGCAGCCCTATTTATAGCTATTTTTTAATTGCTGTATCTTTCTTCAAATCAATACTATATAAACCATATAACCCAATTGTCACTGTCGTCAAAGATCAGTTTTTACAACGGGCAGGCGTCATGAAGCGACTACTATTAAAACTGTTTATCTTAATTGCTATTAAAAGACTGACATCTGCGCTGAAGCAGACCGTAATAGCGCATCATAGCTTCCGTACTGTTTGAACTATGTTATCATTTTCAAACCTGACCTAACGTCTGCTATTGTAGTTCTTATATGTTATTTATGACAAGCAGATTAGAGCTAATCTTGAATCTCATAGTACAAACTGGACATAACTGGACCTAGAAAGATAATTATATTCCCACATACAAAACCCACCAACCGCGCGAGCTGTGTCCAATGCCACCGCTCGAGATGCGATGCAGTGTTTCTATTCCTGAGTCAGGAGTACATGCTTTAAGAGCGTACTGTGTCTGCTACAGTCATTTAAATGCTGGATAACCAGGCCAAACATCTAAACGGCGTGCCTCCAAAGACGCAAATAGTGCACGGAATATATAGCTCTAGATCAACTTTTCTTGAATGCAGGGACCGGGAAATATGGTCTCCACGCATAGAAAACGGAACTTTCTCAACCGCAGCATAATATGCCTTGTGATATTTGCTGGAGGGTCAAATACCTCATAAGCATACAAATCCAATAAATACTATGACCTACTCGTCACTATTACATCGGCACTTTAGCAGACCGTTATGGTAGAATTACCCTTCTATATATTAACATTTTCAAATCAGACCTAATGTCTGCTATACAAACTATAATTATAATATAGGGTTTTATTAGTGACAAGGAGACTAAAGTTAGCCTTGAATGTCATAGTACAGACTGGACATAACTGGACCTAGGAAAGATAATTCTATTCCCACAAACAACTAAGGTGAATTATATATACAACTAAGCTTGTTATATAAAACACACCAACCACACGAGCTGTGTCCAGTGTTTCTATTCCTGAGTCAGGAGTACATGCTTTAAGAGCGTACTGTGTCTGCTAGAGTCATTTAAATGCTGGATAACCAGACCAGACACCTAAACGGCGTGCCTGCAAAGACGCAAATAGTACATGGATTATACAGCTCTATATCAACGTTTCTTGAATGCAGGGACCGGGAAATATAGTCTACAAGCGTAGAAAAGAGAACTTTCTCAACCGCAGCATAACGTGAGTCACCTTAAAATAATTTCTCGAAATATTATCGGTAAGTTACAATGTGGTTAAAGTTATAATAAACCAAGGCAAATATACCTTATAAGATAGTAATATGTAACAACAAAACGAGTGACATTTATAATTACTAAATAATAAAAAAGTAAGACTTTCTATTTAAGGAACAGTTCCTGAACATTCATCACGTGATCCATAATTAGCTGATTCTAAATATTATGTTCTTCCGTGATCTTCAGCCACAAATTGCATTATTATTTATAGTTTATTAAACAGCTCAGCCAATTCAGATAGTATCTAAGGCATAGAAGCTTAGTTTCTAGACCACAGCGTGGTGTGAGTATTTGTGTGAATGTAGATGTGTTTTTTGTGTGTGTGTGCCTGCATTCCTGCGTGTGTGCGTACATTGGGTGTGTGCGTGTTTATGTGAATGTGTATAAGTGTGTTGTGTGTGTGTAAGTTTGTGTACGTGCCTGCGTTCGTTCGTTCGTGCGTGCGTACATGTGTATATATGTGTGTTTGCGTGCGTTCGTGTGTGTGTGCGTGCGTGTGTGTGCATGTGTCCAGTGAAATAGTGTATTCCTGGTGTAATTACCGTTGTATTCGTCATTTTATGCATACACTGTATTGTGTGGTATATCACATGAAATTAGTATGTCACTGAATTAACTAATAATAAACCACAAATACCTGAGAATAATCTGGTATACAAACCCTCAGTACAGTCACAGAGAGCTGTATAATAATGAGGAAAGTCCCTCTAACTAACTAAAGAAAAACATTAATCGAGGTCGAAGTGGTTTACAGATGTGAGTGGTGCAAACTGAAGATGCATGGTTAGTAAGAAACTCCAGGCTCAAAGATTAAGAGACGCCATACCCAGATTAATCTCACAGCTGGAAAGGTTCAAACAGGTAATCGATGCCAAAATATAAATACGATCAAAATTAAAATTAAAAAAAGGTATTATTACATCCATCCTTGTTTTAGTCCAGAATGTCCAGACAAACCCAGTTTGTGATTTATTGTATAAATGGTCCGTGGTTGTTGGCGTTGTTGTTGTCTAACCACCAAAAATCCCATCCCCTTGTTTCTTCTTATATTTACATATATTTATCAATATTGAATGATAGTTGAGATCGGTTACTTGCCTTATAATCCATGCCGGTAAGACTATTTGTTTATCGATGTATATACGCAATAGATTATATCTCATGCAGATAGAGTTTAAATCGAGTAATTTGTCAATAACATCATCTAGTATTTTGAAAAACAAATCATTTTATTTTTGTAGTTAAGAGATAATTGTTTGTGTACCTATGATCTACCGATTACACCAATTAAGAAACATGCTCTGAAACCTGTAGAAGTTATCAGAGATATTCGACATTAATTGAATCGCTTGCAACCACCTATCACCTCTTGATCATCTCAATGTATATATAGCGATTTCTGAAATATCTAGATGCCAAACAAGTGGATTTTTTTCTCATATATGCTTTTCTCAACAGTATATATAATACTGAAATAAGTTATACATAAAAAAAGACATACCTTAGATCTTGTCATCTATATTAAGCACCGAAATTTATCATGGTGTGCCTGTATCAACTCCGTAGTCTAATCATTCCCTTATTATTATTGATGTATTTAGAGAAACAATATCTTTCACCTAAAGGTATTTCATACAAGTGATAGATTAACACGGATACCTTTCTCCAGCAGATGATCAATACTATATGTTGGATCTCTATAATAGTAGGGTGAATGAATTTGTAGATAATATGCACATTTAAGGACAAAGAAAATGCCAAGAAAATACAATCTGTCAGAAAACAGAAAAGGTTAATTATGAAATGTTCAACAATAGAAAAATTCAAGTTAAAAATACCTTGCCTCTGCCATCAGAATATTTCAATAAAAAGATCAAAGCATGCAAAGAAAATCGAAGAATTGTTTTCATTGTTGTGAATAAAGTACTCCATAATAATCAGCATGTTCTCCCAACTATTATCAATTCAGTCAAACAATTGAAACATTGTCTTAATAAACTCTGTGAAATTATATTAAATATACGTGGTGGGTTCCCATCCAGCACGTTATTAAAGGATATACCATTAGTAAACCAGTCCTAGATGTACATGATGGACACATTTTAACCTCTTACAAATGCTGATATCAAACAATTCCTGAAAAGGTCATTTAATGTTTTCTACACAGTTATCTCAATGCCATTATGGCTTATACAAGAATGTCAGGGTATTCTAATAAGCTAAATTTAAGTAATTAATACATCCTTATTTTTGAGTATTTTTCCAAGATCCGTGAAGGCATCTCTTGCAAAAGCATTCATAAAAACTTTCAGATTGGACTATAATGGTATGAACAATTACAGATCTGCTTCAAATTTAAATTTGTATCTAAAGGTTTAAAAGTGGTAGTTGTTTTTTGTCCACAGTAATTTATTCAATAATAACCTTATTGAATTATGACCGTCTGCATATAAATGTGATCACAATATCAAACCAGTAACTGGTCAGGTAAATATAATATTATGATATCAATTGATCGACGTCAACCAGTATTAATTGTAGTTATGGACCTGGCTGTGGCATTTGATACAGTTGATTATAATGTATTTTTCTCTAACGTATAAGGCATGTTTCACCTATCAGATACAATATTAAATGGTTTCATCCCTATTAGGACAATGTTCCTAAAGAGTGTATGTTGACGGATTTATATCTGATTTTCTGTGATTTTTTCCAGCGTACCACAAGGTTCAGTTATTGGTTCTTTGGATTTCACAATTTGAACACTTTCTCCTGGGATCTTTACACAGCGACATAGCTTTAAGTATTACTTCTGAACATTTGATTGCTGGTATTCACCTATGGATAACTCAAAATTTTTAAGATGATTTTAAAATAAATCATATCAACATGACTTCACCACATTGTATTATATACCTAAAAACATCAGCATTACAAATTGTCCATCTTCCATTAACCATAATGGGTTCGTAAAAAATATAGTTGTTATTTTTACCAAATCTATTAATCTAACTAAACATGTCTCATCAGTATACCACTTACGCGTACATATTTATATCTATTTATGTGTGTACGCCTCTGTATGTGTACATTTGTGCCCAGTGTGTGTCTGTGCTAATATACATTATGTAATTTAAATCATATGCAATCTCTTTATTTGAAAATTGACCTTTTAGAATGACTAGCTCGTGAATTGGCTTGTTTTTCTCAATAAGTGTCACCTTTTCTCTCTTTATATCACATAATTACCTGTATTTATAAGTAATGGATGAATTGTGCATAGCATTACTCTTTGTTTTAATTAAACCTTGACTCCTAGAAGCACTAACCGCTCAGATTATAGCAAGATAAGAGAGATATGAAGAATTATCGTCCTATTCTAAACCACGCTTTCATCTCCACACATATTGAAATGGTAGTGCCAAGATACATAGAAAAACACTTAGAGCAAAATACCCTCAATGAGAGTTACCAATATGCTTATTGCAGAGGCCATTCAACAGAAACTGTTCTCTTCTCAGAATAACATTGATGAGGTTCTTGGCGAAGGAACCACTAATGCATTAATTATGGTTGATTCATCTGCAGCTTTTCATACTACTGATTTGGAATCAACAAAAATGCCTTAATTTGAGTCAACTCGTACCTCGACTCGTAGCGAATAAAACCCCACCAGATGTAGGTCTTCATCTTTGTGTACCACGGGAATCCATTTGCGGACCAAAGAATTACTGTATGTATACCAAATCAATTGGGGAAATTATTATACGGCATAATATTTAATACCATTGTTATGGCGATGATACACAATTGTATATAACTTTAAAATGATGTGACAAATGAGGTGATATTTCATCTTCAATTACAACTTATATTGAAGACATAGATATTTGGATAAATAGCAACATGCTGAAATTAAACAAGGTTAAGACTAAATTTATTATTTGCTCATCTAAGCAACATTTGAAGAAAACTTAGAATCTTCGCATTAATGGAGGATCCAATTATATACATTCTTCCATTGCCGTGTTAAATCTATGGTTTATATTAGATAAAAAAACTCTAGAAATGGAGAAGCAGGTGAATGATATATGTAAGTCCTGTTATTACCAAATAAGAAATATAAGATTTATTCATAAGTACATACATTATGAGACATGCAAGACTTTAATCCAAACCCTTATTATTTCTCAACTGGACTACGGCAATATATTGTTATATAATATCCCCCTCTCTGACAAGCCGCCTACACCGAGTGCAGACCTATGCTCCACGTCGATCTGAATCCTGTTCACTTTTGACGGTACCAAAATGCACATAGCAATGTACGAAGCGAATTTTAAACCTGGAGCAAGTAAAAAAATATTTTGTAAGCTTCTTAAAACCCACTTATCGAAATTAGCCTATTTATAATATATAAACCAATGTATTTATGTATAAAATGGGTTTGTGTTAAACGATCTTAGAAAATGTTTTTATTGTTATTATTATTATTATTATTATTATTATACTCGGTGGATTTAATAAAGGTATGGTTTTGTTAGGGTACTCGAACCCAAAATGTAGGTCAAGACACCATCTTCAGTTTCTATGTTTTGAATTTATATATACAGGCTTTCTTAACAATATGGAACTGTTTATTACTATTTAATTTAAATTTTATTGCATTTTATTGAGACAACACCATTACAATGAAGTGATTCAGCGATGTTGTTTACATTATATTGAATATATCTGGACATCTTTATTGAACTCTCCCATTATATAGCGATGGATAGTAGACTAACTAAAAATACATTATATCTGCCTAACAACAGGTAACACCTCTAACAAAGACATGTGCTAATAATATTCCCCTTTCTGTATTTCTCCATTTACCACGATATCGGATTATAGCATAGATGATAGCATAGATTCTAATTAAAGTCATTTTACCTATGAGTAGAATATTGAGACAGATGGCTCTAGGAGATAGCCAACAAAGAAGTGTATTACAAGTGGAGAAAGAAGATGTATACGTTTATGTCTCTAATTACCAGCCAAGAGCGGATTAAATAGAGACACTTTTTTCTATAAGAGCCTTATCTCATTTTCATTACCCCCACCTGTCTGATAGAGGGATTGACTGATTGAGCGAATGAGTGACAGAGTCAAAGGTGGAGTGAAAGAGAGAGAGAGAGAGAGAGAGAGAGAGAGAGAGAGAGGTGTATAGGATAAAATGTGGAAAAAGAAAGTGAGTGAGTGAATGAGTGAGTGAGTGAGTGAGTGAGTGAGTGAGTGAGTGAGTGAGTCAGTCAGTCAGTCAGTCAGTCAGTCAGTCAGTCAGTCAGTCAGTCAGTCAGTCAGTCAGTCAGTCAGTCAGTCAGTCAGTCAGTCAGTCAGCCAGTATATTTTAGTGAGTCATTGGTTGAGTCAGTCATTGAGTGAGTCAGTCATTGGGTGAGCCATTGAGTAAGTCATTGAGTAAGTCATTGAGTGAGTCATTGAGTGAGTCATTGTGTGAGTTAATATGTGTGTCAATCTCTGACTCAGTTAGTCGGTGAGTCAGCCAGTGAGTCAGTCAGTGTTAGGTCGCTGAATTTGTTGTAGCATAACCATTATTAAAAAATGTATTACTCAAAATCCTTATACACAGAATATTAAGTACTTTTCTATTATTAATTCAGTTAATTGTTATTAAATAATTATAATTTTCAACTACAAATAATATTTCATGGATGTTCTGTTGTTTGTCTCAAAAATATCATTAGTATCTGTGGACCATGGCATTCCTTCTATTCGAGGACCAGCTTCAATTGCAGCAGTAAATACGGTTAGTATCATTATCAGTAATTATGCATGTAATATATCGGGGTTTTGTGTTAAATGTATTATAATATGTTTGGCAATAAATTACTTACTTCATTGATTCCATTCAATTTAACTAAAACTGTCGATCGATTTCCACTAGTCTTCACAGGTAATAATAATAATAAACACGATTAATCTAGTGTTATATTTAAAACTATCCCCCCCCCCTTCAAGGGTTAGCTGTATTTAATTATTTTACGCTAAATATTTCTCATTTAATGTGAATAATAATTAATTTTACTGATATATAAAAAACATTACCTACATTAAAGTGAGTGAGTGAGTCAGTCAGTCAGTGAGTCAGTGAATCAGTGACTCAGTGAATCAGTGAGTCAGTGAGAACAGCCAGTCGATGTAATATTGCTTCCGTCAAAGGATGCCGACGAGCAGAGTAAGGATTACACGCTGCTATGTTATATTTTCTATGCACAGCAGCTACTTCAACAGTATAACATTGACGTTACGAAGACTGTAATGAATCCCTGAACTTCCACATAACGATGTACATCAGCAGCAATAGTTCTCTCATATATTGCATATAATATATTTTCAGAAACATCTCAAAACGTATCACCATCCCAAAGAACCAAGAAATTCCACTTGAAACAGATTAAAATACATTTTATGACGTCAGTTAGTAAATACTTACCGCCATCAATGCGTAACCTTGTTTATATACAATATTGGGACGAATTATTACTGCCAGTATTTCAGCTGCCATTTTGAAAACGACACAATATTCTACCTGTTATGAACTCACTTCAACAACTTATCTATTATGCTAGTACTATTATGTGTGGTGCAATTTAATCCTTTAGTTTTTCTACTATTTCGCCCACAAAACAATCACAAAAACTCATTTCGACCAGGTTATCAAACGTTATAGGACACTGAATGGCCTAAATTGTGTCACTGTGTCATAAAACGACACCCATTCATCGATCGATGAGGTCATCTGAAATAAATCCGGTTCCATAATATTAACCTATATCCCGTTGGTAAAGAAAGATATATGTGATAAATATATGTCTTTTAGTTTGTTTTTATATTTCTACGAGTGCCAATTTACAAAATGTGACACAAAAGAGATAAATCACTTTTATGTTGTTAATGTTCTATCATTTTTATGAGAAATTGCTTTGGCTTTATAGTTCAGAATTAATGGAACTAGTCCATAGAAGTGCGTTGCATCGGTTTGCTCGCTCAGTTGTGGTACAGGATATTTAAACTTAACGTGGGACTATCCGGAACGTTTACTAGATCTTCTCTACCACAGACCTAATTATTCTCTCTGGATTTAGTTGACACTTAAAGTAAATGAGAAATACTAAAATAATAATAAAGTTACTAGTAAAACTATCATTTATCCCATAACAGTGAATATGTCTCGACAATTGATTAATTAGATTATACAGCCCATTTCGATTAGGATTGGATTAATTAGACCTAAATGTTTAATATGGCCTATGTGTTACTTTTATTGCCGAGTGATTAAAAATACTGTATTTATTTTAATTTATCTCAACTCGTATATGTGCATATAATTAATTGTTTGTGTGTGTGAGTCTACTATGCGTGCTTCATCTGTTATCACTAATGTGGTTCTTGTTGTTGCTTCTGTTGTTGGAATCGCCTACAGTATTTTTTTCACAACGTAATAAATGCTGTTTCTACCTCCTCCATAATAATATCTAGCTGGTTCCTTAATATATTTACACACACACACATACACACACACACACATACATACATACACACACACACACACATATATATATACAAAGTGAGAAGAGACACACACACACACACACACACACACATATATATATATATATATATATATATATATATATATATATATATATATATATATATAATTGTCGGAATGTGTCTGTCTCTTCCATGCTGTCTGATCAGTTTCTTATTGAAATTGACAAGGATGATATTCCTGCAGATCTGGGAATCTCTTCTCTAGTTTTGAACCAATCAGATTATGTCCATCAATTGGTTGATATCTACGATAATACATTCAGAGACATTTAAACTTAGATTCAAACTCTAATGAAAAAGAAGACAAATCAATTATATAGCAACAGTACTGATACAAAGGCTGGCAAAGACACAGTAGGCATTGTGATCGGCTGTCGGTCTGGAATATTCAAGATCAGTAAATTTCAAGTTAAAAACCTAAAATAATAAAAGCTGTCCACCCAAATATATTTACCTCAGGAAACAGACAGACACGAATATGGCAAACCTTCTTTTGCCTTATTTTGCCTCTTTTTTTCTCTTTAACCTTATTTTATCAAATGATAACAGATATACATAATGGGCTCTTTTCCGAAACCTGATCACAACATGTACCATTCGTAGAAGAGTCCTGCATGTCCATGATGGATACTTTTGAGCCACGTACAGAGACTGGTGTTAGATAGTTGCAGAAAAGGTCATCTAACCCTTTAATAGCCTTTTTGCCTACAAGGCTTGCGTAAACTTATCAAGATGTTCTAATAAGCCCACTTAGAAAGATAGTTCATATAGCATTATCCTTTGGCATTCCCTGATGATACATAAAAGTAGCCCTTGTATAATCATTAATAAAAATAACAACTAGGACTGTAATGCTCTAAACTGCTTCAAATTGAACATTATTTTTAATCTAAATTTGTAGAATGGACAGTTACAAGCCATCAACACAAATATTTAATTAAAAAAAAGAAACATTGAGGAATCATGAGAGTCTGCACATAAGAAAGATTTCTGTCAATAAAATATCCATACTTATTTATGATTAATCTTTTTAGCTCAGATTACGATTACCTAAATATTATAAAACTTTACTACTACAACAACATACAATGGCATTGTCTTGTGTTTGAGATACAAATCGTTGAATACCTGATGATTGTTTGAGATACAAATCGTTGAATACCTGATGATCTTTCTAATGTAAGGTGGTCATGATCTCTCACAACATCATGACCACCTTAGACAAAAGGTCAATGTCAAAGTTAACTGTAAGTGTTAGAACCCAGATACATTCATAGCTAAACGGGAGTGCTCACCCACGCGCATCCACACACATATATTCAAGGCTGTCCAGTCGCCTGTTGTTTGAACGCGCTAACAAAATGTCATTCATAATACGGACACATAAAATGCCTATCTCAGAAAAGAACCTACCGAATACTTTATAAAAATGGAAGTATCAAACGAATATTGAAATAGTATTTATTTTAAAAGTCAAATGTGAAAATCGTACAACTTTTTTTTATATAAGACCTGGGTTTTGAACTTAATATGCACAAATATGGATGACTGTATATATAACATAGCTTTAAGTTCTTAAATAAGTTGCAGAAATATGTGAGTCAATTTAAAATAATTTCTCGAAATATTTTCGGTAAGTTACAATATGGTTAAAGTTATAATAAAACAAGGCAAATATACCTTATAAGGTAGTAATATGTAACAACAAAACGAGTGACCTTTATAATTACTGAATAATAAAAAAGTAAGAC